>CM045898.1:43148518-43188518 GCA_025169545.1 Anguilla japonica
GCTGGTATTTAAATCCGCTGAATTCGATGCAACTTGAGCCGGTATTTAAATGGTATTTATAACGTTAGAGGCAAGGTACGGTACATAATCAAGTCATCAGTTCCATGTGTTGTGAAGTGATGCTGCTCCTTTGACGTAAATTATTCTCAGAAATCTGCAGGTTTTTAGTTTCTTTGCCGTAATAATGAATAAATTAATGGATTTTTCTGAACCCATTTGCATAATCATGTGCTTCTTTAAAAAATATATATAATAAGAAAATGAAAAGTGCTTATTTTGCATTACAGGTTTTACACCAGAGGATGGCAAGTCAAGTGAAGCTAATCTGTAACTAGTATTTATTTAAATAGGTCCTGCAATAAACAAATCACAGTAACCTTTATTTTAACGATGGTTGCTTGCTTCCCTTAACCTTACCTTTTTTTTTTTTTCCTTTTCCTCTGACAGGAAAACAAATGTTTATTTTTTATTTTTTTGAAAAGGGTTTGAGCCAAGAGCTCTGCCGTCATAAACATGCCACATGTAAAGGGTGACTGTCAGAGTTTGACGGGGTAGTTAAAAGTCCGGAGGATGACAGAATAGAATACCTCAGAGAAGCTGCTGCCTTCATCCCCCCCACCCCCCCTCTCTCTCCTACCCCCCCCCCCCCCCCCCCCCAGATTCCTCAAGCCGGCCCCTGTTTTCTGATGGCAGTTTTAATGACATGATTTACTGCGCCAGGAGGTCCATGTCAGGCCCAGAAAAATGACAAACAATAAATACACAGGACATTATGCTAACAGGCGCTACACAATGCCCTGTCAGTTATGGCCTGGTAGAGATACATTTTAATTTTGGTCTTTCATACGGGGGGAGGGGGGGGAGGGATGGGGGCGTTAAAAAAGAAAAAAAAAAAACTTGGCTTGAACATAGGGAATTTGAACACAAGCTCAGAAGTCGAGTGTGTCATCCAAGACCAATGCCGTTTATCACCCTCTATATTTTTTTTTTTTTTCGTCCTTTTCATTTAATGTCATCGCTATGGAAACAGACAGCGCCCCGGTAATCATTTTCAAAACAGCTTATTTGTTGGGGAGGAACAGGCTGAGGGTTAAAATATGTGTTTGGCACCCGGAGGCTGTGGCGGCCTGCGTATGGCTCCGTTACATTAATAACACTGACACGCACAGGGGCGCTTGGCACGCCGCGTCGGGCGCCCGGAGCAAGGAGGCGCTTGTGGGAGCCGGGCCCCGGGACCTGCTTTTTTAAACTTCGGCTCCTATTTCACGATCGGGTCCCGACGCAGGAACAATGGCGCGTGAGAGGCCCGTGTTGCCTTGGTGGAGGGACCGCGTGTGAATGTTGAGCGGAGGACCGTGAGAGGCCGAACGGGGGCCCTTCCGACTTTCACTGCGAAAACCCCGCATCATCAGAGGCTTCAGGCACTCATTTACCCAGCTTACACCTCTCATATGATTTTTTAAAAAAAAAATCTTTTTCCCACGAAGTAATCCTAATGGAACATGCAAAGCAAGTCTTCATCTACGTGGCTTTTTACCTGACGTAGTCGTCAACTTGATTATAATTATATCTACGATGCCGCTTTTTTTTTTGCTATAGAATGTGTTAGTGAGACGGAACGATGGACACAGCCCATTTAAAATGGCCGCCACAGGCATCTGTGTGTGTCGATGGCTTGTAAAAGCTCAGCTTTACTATAGGCGTGAGTTGCTTTAGCGGCCCAGTCGGCAGTTGGAGTGTAATGACCTTTGCAGTGGTGTGCCGTCCCTTTGAAGGGACTATAAAGGCAGCCCTGCGATATGTTGCATAGAGCTGTTTATAATAATTTTTTTTTTTTTTTTTTTTTTTTTTTTTTTTTAAACAAGGCACTTTGTTGACATTTTTGTTATAATTGTCAACTTTCTACCTCAGAATAAGTTATTTTCAATGGTCTGGGAGCACTTCTAGGTTCAGAAACTCTAGTGCTACTTTTGGTTTGTTGAAGGAGGCTTGGTTACCTACCACTAGGTGACTCTACAGCGAGGCCTACTGCTTAGCATCATGGGTCTTGTGTTAATTTAACAAACTCAGTTTCTCTCAGGGGTACACTACTCATTGTGGCTCTATTTATTATATATATATATATTTTTTAAAATCAAACTTGTAAAAGAAAAAGCCTCTTTCCACAGTTATTTTGGTATATATCTGTAAAAAAAAAAAAAAAAGTCAAAAAAATTAAATTAGATAATTTTGAAAGTAAGCTGGTATTTGAAGATGTCAGAAGGTTTGTTTCTTCAGCGTATTGACAGTGACTCATTTCTCACACCTCTTCTCCCTTCACCGCCACGCTGTATCGGCCGAGTGCGAGAATTCGTCTGTCTCCCCTGGCTCACCTCTGACGAAGGAGACCCAGACTGCCAACCTCCTCCAGTACGTAAACCCCAGACACAAATCGCTGTTTGTAGCGCCTTCCTCATTCCTGGTACGGAGTAGCGCCACCTCGAATATCTCTCCTAGTCAGCCCCGCCTACCCATGTACAAACACTCAGCCCTGCATGGGCAGAAGGTAGTGACTTAGCTTATATTCTATTCATACGGTCCCATTACATCATAGTTAGGGTTAGGGTTACAGTACTTTTGTCAGACCAACATGTTATACACGCAGAATGACTTGGCATCACCTGCCAGACAGCTAAAATAGCTGGCAGCATTTTCCCTTGTCTTTCTGCCATGGACCTGTGCTGTGGCATGAAGGGCTTTTGGCACCTGCTTTGGGTGAGTTACAGTGCTGTACAGTAGAACATGGTCCGTTTTCCACACCACCTTATGCACGTTTGCCTTTGAAGAGAAACAAAGCAAAATGGTGGTTTTTGGAATAAAGTGAAGTTCCACTCTTTGTTATGGCTGGTTATTTAGGAGGAAGAGATGTGTTATTTTAGGGGTGGGGGTGGGGGGTGGGGGGGGGGTGAAATTGACGATCCCGAACAGAATTGTGTTAAGGACAGTGAGTTCTTTCTCTTCTCATGCAGTGCGTTTGCCTGTTTGTGCCCGTGTTGTTCTCTCTGGTCAGTTCTGCCCCTGGCCTCGCTGCACCTGTACCTTTACCTGAATCCACGATTCCCACGGCTTCTTCTGTTTCAAACTGCCATGACTGCACTGCCACCTTACTACACCTTATACTGTCCAGCTTTATCCTGTAACAAAAACTCTAATAATCAAGAAAATAAATTCAGTATTTTGTCAAAAATGGGGTAAGTGTTAAGCAAAGTGCTGTGTCAAATACTGATTTATTTTTCTCACCGTCCTAAACGACATGCCCCTCACGCCCCCCCCCCCCCCCCCCAATCCCACCCCCAGCCCCATCCTGGTGCTGTTAATTTCACAAGTCCCCGCGTTCCCTAGCATTACATCACCGTTGGACGTTAGCATTGTCGCTGGTCACGGCGTGCGCTACGGCAGCGGCTCGGTGTCACGGGTAGGTGTGAGGTGTGTTTCGCGGAGTTTCGCTCTAACAAGCCACCGGTTGAGCCCGCCTCGGGCATGTGTTCCTGCCCCATCCATCCTGTCAGCTCTGGCCTTGCTGACAGCACCTCTGGTCCTTCCGGGGGGGGGGGGGGGGTCTGGGGCCAGCAGCTCAAAGGCCGGGTGGGGGGGGGGGGGGGGGGGGGGGGGGGGGGCACTTATCACGGCTGGCCAGCAGCTGCCTCTGATTACCAGCTCTCTCTCTCCTATGGGCTGACCACACAATGGTGGCAAAGACAAAAGGACCAACCCCCCCCCCCCCCCCCCCACCTCACCCCCCCCCCCCCCCACCCCGCGTGTCAGTGCAGATGAGGAATGGATCACCTCTCCATCAATCTGATCCCCGGCCCGCTCTTAATGGGATTGTTTACACCGTTATGACCACCAGCCCCTGATGGAAACATAGTCATGTGATCCCGTCATATATGCATAGAACGTGTGTTTAAACGTTTAAGGGAGAATGCCCAGAAGTTACATTACATTTGCTACATTCACAGCCAGTTATGTCTTTTTGTCCCTCCCAATAAAACTTGATTCACATCTCTGTTCGCTCAACAGGCCGTGGTCAGATAGTGACGAATGTGTAGCACAGCCTGTCGCCCGTCAACAAATCACACCATCAGATTCTGTGTTGAATGCAACCTTTATAGGATGTATTAAATTTATGTTACGCTTATCAAATATGGCTAAGTGGGCAGTGGAATGTTAGAGACGTCAAAGGTAATGTAGTCTTGTGTCTTTTAGGATCAGATTTAGCGACAATGAGTCGGCCAATTCAAACTTCCCTGAAAATAATGACCGGTCAAAATCTTTCAAATGCTTCTGAGATGATATCTGTTGGGTAACCCTATTGTCCTCCAGCATAGCGCAGATTATCCTGATGCGACGTTGGCGGATGATGGAATTTCCTGTACTGTCGGGGCAACTGACGGCTGTTTCACTGCAATGGCATCCGTTAAACTTCTGCTTCAGAAATAATGTTGCACCCTGAACAAATTCTTGGACTCACAACATTTACTTTTACATGCGGCATTTCGCTTGCACCCGTAAAAGATTTTGAGAAACTGGAAAAATAAAATGTATTTTTGTAATATAGTGTACATACATAGTCAAATATAGTACAGTTGCTACATATAACACATTTGTAAATCACTCTTAATTCCCTTAAACAATTTTTAATCTGTCTAGTGTCCTTACATCATTCCAGTGTGATGGTGGGGCTTGTGTACATTATTTAAGGCGCTCTTTTAATAACAAAATGCTTTTAATAGTTTTGGGCAATTTGCGTGGCACTGAGCCCATTTTGATGAGAACCAAACCCATGGCTTGTATATCTAAGCATCAAAGAGAATTCTCTAAGTTTGTTAATGCAGCAGGGGAAGCCTGTGATTCTATGAGGAGTGAAGCACTCTGGGTAGATTATAAACCCAATTTTCCACCCACGGGATAATGATTTGTACAGAAATGTTTGCTGAAAGAGTCGTCTCTATGATCTCATGATCTTCGAAAGCACGAGTAGTCAAACTGCTGTTTCAATATTGTAATATTGTGTGCATACAAAAAATGAAAAAGATTCAGTACCTTCCTTTGAAGCAAAAAATAGGGTGCGGGGGAGTGGCACCTGGCAAAGAACTAATGTTTGTGTGTTTGTGTACAGGAGGGCATCCTTTATTCAGTACAGAGGGTACAATAAAGTTTTCTGTTTGCTGTTACCTCCCACTCGTACGCAATTGCAGCTTTCACACAGCTCGAAGACAAGCACACACACGGTACCACTCTTGTGTGCTTACTAATCCCGGTTCCTGTAAAAAAAAAAAAAAAAAAAACTGATGCACATGCATATGCTGTCCTGTGAGGATCAGGCCTCATGGGGAGACAGGAGTACTCTTAAACTTGCTCTGGGAGTTTTAACAGTGGATTCCATCTGGGAATAATGTTGCCCTGAATGTCTGTAGTTAAATCTCTCATGTAATTCCATGCAGAACATTAGGTGCTATGAGCTATCTTATTGTTCATTTAATAAATGCTCGATAATGATAGGTTCAGGTTTTTAAAATCAGAGCGAACGTACAGTAATGTCAGTAGTCTTTTTTCGAACTGCATAAATTCTCTGGAAAATTCTGCAGGATTATTTTTTTATTGGGGTGAAGTTCTCAGAAGCAGTACAGCCAATAAAAATGCAACAAGATAAAAGCACATGAAGGATTAAGAAAGGATAAAAGCTGCAAAAAAATGTTCTATATCATCTTGTGAAAAGCCATGTTTTCTGAACTCTCTTATTAAACTTGCCTTCATTATTTTTGAGGACACAGAATAATCAAGAGAGGTTGGAACAAAACTTTAGTTGATTTTTTTTTTTTTTTACGGTGATGTCATACACTTTGCTATTTTTGCCATTTTCTTGAAAATGTCAGAAGGTTAAAACACTTTTAAAATGGCAGAAGTGCTGGAGACAAGACAACTGGTTCAACGGGAAAATGTATAACAACGCAGAACTCCAGAGTTGGGATGAGAAGGTAGTTTTGGGCCTCCTGCACTGTAGAATTGCATGTCTCCAAATTTCCCAAACAACCTCTGAAAGCTCGTAAAGAGCACAGGGAAGAGACATTAAAATATCTCTACCGTCCAAAGATAAACAAACTGAGGTATTCATTGCACTTTTTATGAGATGTCCAAACAATTCTGTCTTCGGTTAAAACTACTCTGGAAGTTGGAGCCGTGCTTTTTGGGCCCCAAATTAATTTGCTCGATCAAATTAAAAAAACTTAAAATAAAATCAAAATCAAAATGAAAAGAGTATACTTTTGTTCCGCTTGTGGCGCAGTTTTTACTGTTAGCTTCTGAGAACCATCTGTGTCCCCCTTTTCATCTGGGCCTGAGAAGCACAGATGCTTCTTTTGTCATCCGCCCCAAATCTTAATAAGCAGTTAAAATATTTACCAAGCCGGCTTCTTCTTTTTTTCTCTCTCTCTCTCTCTTTTTTTTTAGACCGCATTTCTTCTTCTCTTTTTTTTATTATTATTATTATTTATACCTTTTCAGGGACAAAAAATGGAGATGTCCACTAAATGTGATTGATTGGGCTTATAAATGGCCATTATTACCATTAAGCACCACATGTCAGCTGTGGTCTTTGTGCGGGCTGCGTTTCTAAGCTAACCAGTGATCCATGAGCACAGATAGGAGGGGTTAGAATGTACAGCCCTGAAAGAAATGCCCATTTTTCTATGGATCTTTCCCTTGATTAAAAATACAGCTGCAGACCCGAGTGAGTGAGAGCGAGAGAGGAGGGAAAGAAAGAAATAAAGAAAGGAAGGAAGAAAGAAAGAGGAGGGAGAGAAAGGAGCGAAGAGGGACTTTGACTTTTTAAAATCCCTTTCAACGACGAGATTAATAACATCAGCCGGTCAATCATTGGAAGCGCAACAGCGTGTGTGTGTGTGTGTGGGTGCGTGTGCGTGCATGTGTGTGTTTGTGTGTATGTCTGTGTGTGTGTGCATGTGTGTGTTAGTGAGTGTCTGTGTGGGTCTGTGTCTGTGTCTGTGTGCTTCTGTTTTCACAGAAACGGATAACTGAATTCTTATCCAAATGCATGACTCGTGAAAATAAACAATCTGTATACTGTTTCGTGAGATAAAGTGAATGCTCTGTATGTCAGTATCACACACACACACACACACACACACACACACATATATATATACACACATATATATTATATATGTATAAATGCAGTGGAAATCAGGAGAAAACTAATGGAGAGAGGAAGCGCAGACCTCCAGCTTGTCCGGCGTCCTTCTCCCCATGGCTGCTGGTCAGAGGAGGACCTGGAGCACACTGATGAGCTCGGAGGGGGGCTGTGGCTGTCCTCTGCTCCACCAATAACAGCTCCTTCTGTGGGTCCTGTCAGGGGAAAAAAAACAATTCCACCCTTAGACCTCTACTAAGAGTCCTGATTTTATATAATTTTTTTGACTTTTTTTACTTATTCATAACTGTGTGTGTGTGTGTGTGTGTGTGTGTGTGTTTATTTTTTAAATTTGGTGATTTTTAACATTGATTTCTGCTACGTAATTTTGTTGCATTTAATAATATGTATACATGCAGATTAAAGCCACCCTGAATATCTACTTTAAACACACTTTAAACATCCTTTCCCTCGGTAGTTTCACAAAACTTTCAGAAAATATGTCTTTCAATAACATATGCCAGCATGTAGCCAATTCATTTATGTATGACATCACTTCTAATACCTATTAAGACTTTTATTTTGTTTCATTTTTTGGACAGTGATGCACACGAAAGCACTGGTGCTGTGCTGTGTGGTAGGGGGCTTTTCCCAGTAATCAGAAAGCCCCTCATGTGTTTGGACAGGGGGAGACAAAATACCATGTGCACAGTGCTGGAAAACATGACCTCGCACGGGCCCTCCTTACCCACAGAGGTCCCTCTCCTGTTGTGCAGTGAAGGGGAAGTGCCTGAGGATCTGGGGGGGCAATTTAACATCCACATGCTGACCTTACCTATCCTGCAAAGATAAGATGATCTTCCAGTACCTGCAAGAACTCAGGTCGGCGAATGCCAGCGAATTTGAATGCTGAAAGAAATCACAGCTTAGCTGATTAAAAAAAAAATAATAATGTGCACTGTACAAAGCTTTAAAATCCAAGCTTCAGAGAATCTTTCTTTTTTTGTGTGAGATTTAAATGATAACACCACATTTCTAAAACTAATACTAATTTGTAGTCGTAATTTTTTCTTTTTAATTTTCTTAAAGCCACTGTAGAGTCATGAGTGTTGGAACATTCCAGAATGCCTTGTTGTGTGGCGCTGTGAGTTAATTCCTATATGTTGTTGTGCCTTCAGGAATAGTTTCAGGAAATAATTTATCTGATGATCTTTTTTTTTCGCAGTTTTGTGTAGCTCTGTGCGCTCTGATCTAAATTTAGAATTTAAATCGTAACTCGTTTTATTTATATCAGTTTATCTGGTGAGATGTGGACCATCGAGGCCGTCGGAGGAAACTCTTTTTTTCCTCCCGCTCGGCCGATCGCAACCTGTTGTTTTTGTGTCTGCCCGTTCCCAGTTCAGCTGTGTGTGGCGGGGTGTTGTGACTTACGCTGCGGGCTCTGCTCCTCCGGGGCCTTCCTCCGGGACGAACAGAGTCTGCCCTGTCTGTGCGGCCCTTCTCCCAAACCGAGCTCCCCGCTAAATCCAAAGCCACCGTCCTCTCACAGCGAAGGAGACATTTCCTCCTCCTCCTCCTCCTCCCCCCTTTTCTCTCTCTCTCTCTCTCTCTCTCTCTCTCTCTTTCTCTCTGTCTCTCTCTCTCTCTCTCCCTTTCTCTTTCTCTCTCCCTGTATGTATATCTTTTTCTCTATGTCTCTCTCTCTCCCTCTCTCTCTCTCTCCCTCTCCTTTTCTCTTTCTCCTTCTCCCTCTCTCTTTCTCTCTCTCTCTATATATCTTTCTCTCTATGTCTCCCTCTCTCCCTCTCTCTTACTTTCTGGCTCTTTCTCCCTCTATCTCTCTTCCTTTCCCTCTCTCTATCTGTCCCTCTCTCTCTCTCTCCCTCTCTCTCTCTCTTTTTCTCTCTCTCCCGCCTCTCTCTCTCTCACACACACACACACACACACACTCTGCCCACATCATTCTTCTTTCATTCCTCTCCTCTTTTTCCGTGTGCGTGTGTGTGTGCGTGCGCGTGTGTGTGTGTGTGTCTGTGTGTGTGTGTCTGTGCCGGTGCCGGTTTCTGCAGACCTCCAGCCATGTAGTTTTTCTTTATTGGACAGCCAGTTTGTTTTATTTATCTGACAGGGATTCTCCATATTGTTCCAGGTTATCAGCACTCTCCCACAGATCACATTACCGCCTGTGTGAGGAGTTGACCCATCTCAGGGTTCACCTTTAAATCAGATTCTTATCATTACCGGCGTGATAAATAGGTACAGCTTAGGGGGAGATTATTTCCAGAGTCGCGCTCCGTTTCTCAGCGCCGAGGCTTTCCCACACGGGGCCGAGCTGTCAGACTTCAGTCAGGGAGGAGGGAGAGCGCAAACGCTCGCTCCTTTGCTCTCAAGATTTGGGGGACTTTTTTTTTTGAGAAAGGAAAAAAAAAAAAAAAAAAAAAGCCGTTCCCATGTGACCTCTTGCGCTATGACAGACATCCTTAAACCCCCTCTTCCCCGCTCTGCCCTGATCTTTGGAGATGAAGTCGCTGCTCAGCCTGATATCTGATCTTCTTATTTTTTTTCTTTTTTTTTTTTTCTGCCCGGCGTTTCAAAGGCAGGGACTTGATCCATTTTATAGTTTCTAAAAAGTTTTTTAATCAGGGGAGGATGTGACATCGCATCTGCATTCTAAGGACATCTCTCCTCGCAAAATCCGCCTTTTATGGGTTTGCGAAATACTTTCTGTGACTTTTTCGGCCATCTCAATGGCTGAGGTTCAGTAACGTTATATCGGAACCGTCTGTTAATTGGAAAAAGGGGTTCTAGTTTATCATTGCAGAGGCTGTAATTTTGTATTTTTTTTAATAGGTGATATCGCATGGCCTATTCCCATAGGAAGGTGTGCTCGCCTCCCTGTCCGGTCCCCACGCTCATGCACGTGCTGTGATTGATGAGGCTGGAAAACCCTAACCCCATTTGCGAGCACTTAGAAATATGGAATGCATCAATTAGTCTCTCAACAATGCCGTTTCCCCGGGGGTCAGAGGTTAAAGTGAAACAATGATAACTTCGGAGCAATCGTTTGCTTTGGAGCGGAATTAGAAGCAACCCCCCCCCCCCCCCGCCTTTTTTGGCCGAGGGACCACACATCGGCGAGCAGCTGGTTTGTTTCGCCTCCATAAGACGGTGGATGTGTGACACGGGCGGCGAGCGGAGAGCGTGTTTACCGCGGTTGGGATCTATAACCGCCGTCCGGGAGACGTGGGGGGACACACCGGACACTGATACCTGCCCCGGGGTCCAGCGCGTCAAATCAACTTAATTGCTTCGGGTTCACGAAACACATTTCCTGTATTCCCGAATTAGACGCCTCTCTCTCTCTCTCTCTCTCTCTCTCTCTCTCTCTCTCTCTCTCTCTCCTCTCTCTCTCTCTCTCTCTCTCTCCCTCTCTCTCCCTCTCTCTCTCTCTCTCTCTCTCTCTCTCTCTCCCCCCCCTCGCTGGTGTGGAAGTGAAGCGGTGTCTCCGCCCCCGGCCCTGAGCTGTAGATTACGTGGCGCCGTCGTGCCCAGATGGCGGGTAATGAACTCCAGGCAGGTCTCACACCTGAGACGCTGCGGGGGACAAATGCGTGCCCCACTTTGGGCCGCGGGTGTTCATTTTCGTGCCCTCGGTGGGACGGGGAATCCTGGAACGTCCGTACCTGCGTTAGCGGTAGCGGTAGCGTTAGCATAAGCTATACGTCCAAAAGCTAACCGCTTCGGTTACCGTTTGACCTTTTATTTTCTGACCGCTTGACTTTCCGTCACTCTGGTGTGTGCCTGTGCAAATGATGTGATCGACGCTGTGTTTCTCGTCCTTTGCAGATGATGACAAACATACTGTTGCATAGTTGTACGCGGAATGCAGTGTGCTGACCAGTAGTTATAATAATTATAAGCCATGGGCGGACATATTGCTGCATAGAAAATGACACAATTTGCAGGCTGGACCGATTGTCTGGCCTTCTGCGTGCAGAAAAAGATTTGTTTGTGTGTATGCTGCGCTGAGCAGCTTTCTGCCAGTGCAGTGTTTGCTATTGGAAGGATGAGTCTAACACATGCATGTGCTCTGGTCTGCCTGTTCAGATGGGATTCAACAGACTGACCGGTCATGGCTGACGAACTGATAAACTCAGCTTCCATGAAGCCATGGGCCTAGTGATGTTCATTTTGACTTCTGTCTGTAAGTTGCTCTCTGTGGCTTTTTAGCTTTTGTGCAACGGCTTCTCTTCTTCACTCCTTCAGGGAGCGAATGGGCTCCACAAGATTGTATGTGACTGTTTCATGTAAATGTGATGTTCATTCCAGTTGGGGAATTATTTCTTGATGCATGTGCGTATTACCTGAAGTCGCCCTCTCCTCGCATAATCACCTCGATCATTTTGAAACTGGTCACTCTGAAGGGTAAATATTGAATTTTTCACCATCCCACAGACAAAGGCCCTAACCTTTGACCTTTTTTGATTTTGCTCTATTTGGCCCAATTAATAAAAGAAATTTGATAAAAGAATTTGATTTTTTTTTTTTTTTTAAGCCAGCTTATAAAAGGCGTCTTTTCTTCCGCGGCCTTGTTTGGTCAGCCATCTGACAGGGATGGAAGGGCGCATTAATTATGATAGATTCGGCTCGGGGGTCCTTTGAGGACGATCGCTCCCAGAATGCCGTGCACGAGGGCTGACCCCTTGACCCGTCTCAGGACACTCTGCAAAGGAAATCTATAAGCAGATTTAGAGGCGAGAATGACCAGTGGCCACAGTGCAGTCAGGCCCTGTTTGCAGGACAAACACGGTTAGTCACACAAGCTCTGCAGCTGTGTGCCGTGATCCCATTCTACCCTCCCTTTAATAACCTGCCCCCTGCAAAACAACACAGGCAAGCGCTGGAAAAAAAAATATATATGCTAATCTGCTGGAAACCCTAATGAAATAAAATCTTATTTCTCAACAAGTGGAGGAGGCTGAGGATTTAATTGACGCCCCTCCTTCACATGGCTCTGTGGGAAACTTCTCATCTTTGAACCGCGGGCACTCTCTGGCTTCCTTTATTTCAGCTACTGGTGTTAGGAGCTGCCTTTCTCTCTCCAGCCAATCACAAGCGGTTGTTGTTGTTGTTGTTGTTGTTGTTGTTGTTACCACTTACTTATTCTAAACTGTGACCGCTCTTCTATATTGCGCTAAGTTTGTTACAAAATTACAATACGAGTCCCAGTTAAAATTTTGAATTTGACTCTTTTGATTCTCTGTCGAATTAAAGTTTGGTATGATATGTTATTTTCCTAACCACAGAAAAGATCATTTCTGTTACCCCCATATAGAATCGAGATATGTACAGTATCTGTTTTGTGGCAGTGTACTTTGCCCTGACACCTGCTGTCAGACATAGTGTCACCTTGCACACCTCAGTCAAGTAGTAGCAGTTTTTTTTGTTGTTTTTCAAGCAGAGTGATAATCCCGTCTTTTATAGCTGCTAAGGAGGGAAACTTTTCTACTTGGGGGACAATAACACACCCCTGCTGATGCCTTGAGTACTGGTGTCTTAGCCCTGAGAGTGCTTCGCTGTTGTGAACAGGACAGGGGGCTGCAATACACGGCTGTCAACAGGCCGCTGCATTGCCCTGCACCAGTCACAATGCCAGTCACTTCTTAATCCTCCGATGAATGTTCACAAGAGGTCACATTCTTGCTTTCATTTTTACTATGACCACTGTGACTTGATTATAATGGTCAATATTTTGAAAAATGTTGTGCACGCATTTGTAAATTATTATAATTATGTTATAATGATAATCATAATGATGTAAGTCCCATTTATATTCCCACCTAAAATCCTTATAAAATCCTCTCTGTAGTGTATGCGGAATTTGGGTTTAAAAATATATGTGATGTCACATGCGCTGATCTGCCGGTGTACAGAATTGTGCAATGTACCAAAATCAAGGTTGTGCTCAATGTTCTGTTGGTATTATTTTGTGTTTATACTCCATCAGTAGTTTATTTTGAGTAGTCATGAGTTAGTTATAACTGATAAGTTATTCCATCATCAATGAACTACTTTTTTTAGTGGGTAGAGGGGAGGAGGGGGGGGGGGGTTGGTCATCCCCTCTGTTTGCCTAAATGGAGTCTTTAATAAAATACCTGTGTTCAAACATTCAATATCCAAGGCCACATTGTTTTTCAAGAAAAAGTTGGGGGGGGGGGAGGGGGGGGGGGGGGGGGTGAGTGGGGAGGGAAAAGCCGTGTTCATCACCATGTAAACTTTGGTCATTATTTGTATTTTTAAAAAATTCCATATTTGGAGAAGGAGCGGGGAATGGGGAGGAGCCGGAGCCTCGCCAGGCCTCTGGACCAATCTTCTCCCATCGAGGTCCGCCACCGCCTCGTTTACCTGCTCTTCTTTTTTAATGGAAAATAATGTTTATAACGGACCCCTTTGTCCCAAATACGGCAGTTTATTAACCTCGCTGGGAGATTATTTCATAGCAACCACCAAGGTTGAACTGCGGCGGGCCGGACGAGGACAGCGTGGCGTTTGTTTGAAAGCGTCCCCGGACACAATGTGGGAGAATTCCCAGAATGTTTGCGGTCATTTTAATGGGTGACCTCACCGCCGACAGGACCTGACACCGCAATAAAACTAAAAGAAAACAATACGTATGAAAATGTTTATTATGTATCTTAAAATACTTTGTACTTGGCATAAGATCAGTTGTTTTTTCACAACGTCAGTTTTTTTTCTCTTCCATAACATCAATTCATTACAGTTTAAAGGTAGCATGTTCCATTTGAGTTCCAGGAAAACATTTTGTGGAGTGGTTGTGCTCTGCTCAGAAATGATTGGTCCACCTCAACTGGAATTACATGCATCTGAGTCATCAGTCTCAAAAAAAACCATACGCATCAGAAAATATGATTTCCCTCCCCCTGAATCCCCCTGCTAAGCGTACTGTAAGTTGCATTTTATTTTACGGCATTATGGGGAGTCACAGTGACCGTTTCCATTTCTGAATCAAAGTGAAAGCTGAATATTCCTTAAGAGGTACCCTGCTACATTTGTTTTGTTTTGCCCACTCGCACTAAAGTTTGATCTGAACCCCACACTGTTCCTATCAAGCTGTCAGATACCGGTCGGCCGGTACCTATCTATTGAATACAGCCCTGCTGTGAAGGACCATGTGATTAAAAAAAGGGGGGGGGGGGGGGGGGGGGGGGGGGGGACCTGCTGCCGAATAGGTCCTCTGTGAATAAAAGAAATAAACCCACGAGTTAAAACACACAGGAGTTGAGTTGGGGTTTCCCTAAAATATTATCATTGCAACGCAAAAAAAAAAAAAAAAAACGGACTAAGGCTTCAGAGAAGGAGCGCACAAGATATTTCTAGAAAATGTATTTACAAACCCGGATCCTGACCGGAAGTTAGCTCGCTAACAGGCAGATGCATGAAATGTCTGCTGAGTGATGCATTCAAACCAATGAAATACGTGATTGTGGACATGTTTACCTAATTGGGAATGCAAGTCGCTTCCAGACATAATTACACATAGCCAAGGAGCAAAATGTTTAGGGTTTTGAGCCATAGTGGATAAACATAGAAATAAATGCACAGCCCTGAGTTACTGTGGGACCAGAGAATGAATTACCCTTATCTTCGCAGTTGCCACTCAGAAATTCATGAAATACTGTGTAGGTATTTCCTGATGTGCAATTACTCACCCTTAAATGCGAGTAGTTTCACAGAAACCTCCTCATAGCTGTGAACTGACTTTCAAAAATAGGAACATCCGGTCATTTCCCCGCAGTCTGTTTTCACGGACAGACACAATAACATTTCCAGCCTTCATGTTGTTGGTCCGCATTGGCATTCAGCATATCTGATTAAATGCGATTTTGTTTATTATAATATCAAGAAACAATAACTAATAATTTGATGTGTTATCTTCTTAGCACTGGTTCAGTTTCTTTTCCCCAGTATTATTTTCTTAGTTTGTCTATTCTATGCATTGTCATGCAACAAAAGTAATAAGTAAAAGCTCGTGCTGACTAATGATGGGAACTAAATTTTTCAGTGACCATAATATTTCTTCCGAAGTCGGAAAAGCTGATGTGTAAGATTGGTTTCATGGTATTTATGACTATGTCTGTTCTTTTTTTTGTGACACTTCAGTATTAAGGAGAGGAAACAGTCATCACACCCATTTCCTTGTGTGTTCTTCTCGTGCATGTTATGTCCCTATGTCTGTAAATGACTGTAAATCAACATTTTCTTTTTGCGTGCTTGTCATACTGTACTCCCCCCCCCCCCCCCCCCCCCCCCCCCCCCCCCATCTTGAGTTCTATAAATACTGCTGCTTGTGCACTAAGAATGCGGGCCGGGAAAGCCATTTTTCAGACGTCAACATGGTGCGCATTTTCGGGCTTTTCTAGCCAAAACAGCTGTGGGGGCAGAAAGTACAGAGAGGTAGATGCACTTAGGAAATACAGTATGTGCAGAGCTCAATTAGTCAGGCACTTTGTGTTTTTGAAAATACTGGTAAGTATACTGTGGGAGGGGGTCGGGGGGGGGTTCGGGGGGGGGTTGGGGAGGGGAGTCTGCAGCAAGTGGAGCTGATTGCTCCAGCAGTCCACCAGACCCCCCCCCCCGAAAATCATTCTGCGTTCTGGTTCCACAGACGCCGGGGCACTTGGGTAAGTTTAGCACAAATTTAATTATGGTCCTTGGTAAGCGGCCTGCTTTTTAAAAAAAAAAAAAAAAAAAAAAAGAACTCCCTCTCCTCGTCTCCCTCTTCAATACCTGATGATGTCATGTTCCATTGTGAGGACGTAGAAACTCTTCAAATCAACTGCCAGTCATGACCTTGCCCTTCAAAAGTTTTTTTTTTTTTCCTTTTTTCTTTCTCTTTCTTTCTCTTTTTTCCCTTCATTACCAAAGTCCCTTTTATGGGGAGATCGGACCTCCAAATTTGTATGCCGGTGGTGTGTTTGGGAGCATTTTATGAGAACTGCGCTTTGCTTTTTTAAATACATAGATTTATTTTATTTTTACTGTTAAACACACTTCAGTCACAACAGCCCTCCCACCTCAAAGATGAAATTGCAGGAAAAAATTGGGAAAACATAAGTAATTTTGTGTAGATTTTTAAAAAGGTTTAACCATTATTATTTGACTGTGGTACAAATAAATTTAAAGGGAAATATTTTTCTGTGATAAACCAGGCTCACTGGCTTGATTGGTGGTTTAAATACAGTTTATAGAATTTCATATTTTATTATTAATTCACCATTTTATTATCATCCCTGATGGCAGGAAACTATTTAATCTGACGAATGTTACAACGAGATGGTTTGTTCTGAAGAAGTTTACAGTGTGTCTACACTTATATACTGGTTATGTCATAGTTTATGGGTAATTGAGTAAGTTCAGTCATTTTGAATGGTACAATAAAATGGAAAAATGCAAGAAGTAACCAAATCAGTATGCATTCACTGGCCTGAAATGTTTTCCTGTCATCCATTACTGCTGCATTGAATTTGAAGGGGGGGGGGGGAGTGAGAGGTGGAGGGGTGGAGCAAATCAGGCTCAAACTCAATGAATGTTTTTGTCCAGCACATATATTTTTTGTGTTCTTATGTCTACAAAAACAACGCAAACTTGTTCTACAGTTGTACAGTAAACGCACAGCAGCAGCAGGATGTCAGTTTTTCTCTCTCTCTCTCTCTCTCTCTCTCTCTCTCTCTCTCTCTCTCTCTCGGCCCCTCACACTTAGTCTTTCTGTGTTTTGGGGGAAAGGAAACTGCGAGTGAGACATGATGCCTACGACAATGATAGCCACACGGCAACACAACAAAAATGCATTCGCGCAAACTGCGCTCTCCGCCGCTGCAGAATTTTCTATTATATATATCTAATTATGCCTGTCAGAGTGTGAATCGGGAGAAAAAGACATTCTTTGTCCCTTCCCTCCTTTTTTTCTTTTCTGTGTTTTCTTCGTCATCTCTTCTGTCCCAGTGATTAGAGCACACTTATACAACTAATTGCCTTACTGCTTATTAGTGATACAATTATGCAGGTCCTGGGATTATGTGAACAGCCATCTGTGGATAAGAGAGTATTCAAAACCCTCCATAATTTAAACCAATGTTATTCTGACTCTCTCAAAAGCACGGGCCTTTGTGCGGTCTTCATATTTCATAGTCAGCCTGGCAGGAGGAAAAGGTGTTTTGTTTTTTTTTGTTGATGATCACCATTTCACCTCTTTAGTTCTGGTTTTCTCCAATAATAGAACAATGGCTGTTGATTACTAACAGATCCCGTGTCCCTTGGGCAACAGTCTGTGGTTCTGTCTCCCAGCTTTCTGTTAACTACACAAGTTAGATGCTGGATAATTTAGCTAAGTTCCTGATTTGCAGCTAAAACATAATGGGAAGGATTCATGGCAATATTTCTACAATGGTAGTGGTTGGGGCCCTGTTAGACCATTTTCTGCTTCATAAACATTGACTACCTAGGGCTTATTTTAACCTTACCACAGCTACCCCAGGGCCTGAGAAACTGTATATCCATGTGGTAGGTTTTCCACAGAAATAATTACAGTGACCACTAGGGGTGTATCCGAACCCTAAACAGTCTGCTCGGAGACATAATACTACATTTTATTCTGACATTTTCGCTTCACAATAACCCATGATATTCGGAAGATGAGATGACAGAAAGTGATAATTAAATGGGAAATTAACAATAATTTGTCGCACACAATGTAACACATCTTTTGATGCTACTTTTAGGCTAGCACCGTTGTCAGTGCTTATGTCTTAGTAATTTCATTCAATGATAAAATGCATGCAAACAATTTTATGCTTAATGGTTATATCTCTCAAAACACAAGAAAGACCTTTGGTGTGCGCCTTTTACGTGCAGTCTTGTGGGGGTCGCTCCATCAGACACCCTTGTGGGGGTCGCTCAAGAGCGACGAAACACGGGTCCCTATCTGACTGAGCCCTCACATACCCTCCCATACCGATGCAGGCGCCAACTGTGTGCCGCCCTATGGCGCTACTAGCCACAGTCGGCACTGGCACAGTGTGGTGCCTTAACCGAATGAGCCACTCAGCCCGCCTATATGGGCATTTTAATGGAATGGCAGTATCTCTCCTATCTTTCAGGATTGGGATACAAGCCAACATGGAACTTCAGCATGAAGTGACAGACACCTTGGCCTCAGAAGATGGTTCTTCCTTGTGGAGCAGTGCATTCTGGGTAGGAAGTGTTCCCCTTTCATTGTGTGGTGAGATCAGTAGCTCTGCTGACTGTGGTAGTCATCCTGCCTGTTCACAGACATTGTGTTTAGAGAAGGCATAGCTCAGGCCTTCTTGTCTTCATGTTATATGAATAGGTTAATCCAATCATCTGTGCGCATTATCAGCCCACTGCGATGATATGCTGATTTGCTGATCTTCACAGTGCCTGCTCTGGACTGTGTATGAGCACCATTGGGGGGGGTATCATGGGGAACAATGGCTATGTAAAAGAGGCCAACGCCTTGGGCTTGGCAGAAAAATAAAACCAAGTGAGAAGTCGATGTCCCCATAAAAATGGGCATTTTTCATGGGTTTAGGCAACTACCACTGGGGCACATCAGTGCGCTGACATATGATTTGGGTGACGGTGTAGTAATGGGTCTGGAACTGGTTTTGTAACCTGGAGGTCGCAGGTTCGATTCCCGGTTAGGACACTGTCGTTGTACCCTTAACCTGCATTGCTTCAGTATATATCCAGCTGCATAAGTGGATGTAAATACTACGTTGTGCAAGTCGCCCTAGATAAGAGCGTGTACTGAAAGCCTGTAATGTTACATGAGGACACAGTGTCGTGCGTTACGCTTAACACAACACGGTTCTTTGAGCTTGTGAACAGCAGCAGCGGCAGGTGAGATCACCTTCAGAATCTGGAATCAGGAATCGGCCAATCGGCGGACGTGAGCGCTGCCTTCGCTTCCTGCCCACGCACCCGAACGCGGCGCGAGAATGCCCGTGCGTCCCTGCCGCGGAGTGGGCCGAAACTCGAGCGGCGAAAGTGGAATTGCCCCCCGTCGTCGCCCCCCCCGACGTCTGTCTGAGGGCTGGGGCGGATGTGTGTACATGTGTAGGCCTCATGTAAAAAATCAGGCTTGGTTTATGTAGCTGTAATCCATCATGTGCCCGCAAGTCCGCTGGGTTTCCCCACCGCACCCTTGAGTTATCGGAGGGCAGGAGACTTTTAATTTCTGCTGATGGTGTGTCATTATGAGGGGAACGGGGTGGGGGGGGGAACGGGGGGGGGGGGGGCACGGTCGGGGCTGTCTCCTGCTCGGTGGTTTGGGAGGCCGTTGGCTCGTACGTCACGGCGCTCGTGATTGGTTGAGAGTGGAGCGTGTCACCGGAATTTGGGCCGCTTAGGGGCGGGTGTCGTGTGGCGCAATCGGAAGCCGGGATGCGGCCGGCGATGTCTGCGCGGCTGTGACGCGTTAGCGACAGCGCTCTTCTCTCTGCGTCACCGTGACCCCCCCCCCCTGCCCCCCCCCCCCCCCCCCCCCCCCCCTCGCCTTGGGCTGGGAAAAAGGAAACTGCACTGCGCTGCGCTGTCGAAAAAAAAGGGCCCGTGGTCATCACATTAGAATATAACAGACCGTTCCAGAAGGTGACGTCGTTACCCTGCCCTTGGGGCTAAAGTTCAAAAGGGCATTCCTGACACCTGAAACGTGGTTAATGCCCATCAGCCCCGGCTCCTTTCCAACCGATCGTCAGATAAATTTCATCGTCGTTCCGCACTTTGAGGCACGGGAGATCGAGTTTCAGAGTTGATATATTAATTGTCTCCTTTATTTTGGCTTCGCATCGTGCCTGACGGGTTTGAGCGCATACACTGTGCATGACCGTGCGCTGGATCTGGAGGCTTCCGCTGGCAGATTTATTACAAGTGAATAAACTGAAAATCCAAAAGTGTGTCTTACCGTCCAGTCCCATTCCCACGTAATCTATCCTTATTTCGCAGGGCCATCAGTTAAATGGTCTCGTTCAACGTCTTATGATGTTGTATGAAACTGATCATTTTAGCGGGATTAGTTGGGTAGGGGCAGGCCCATCTGTCTGGCCAGAGAAGTGAAACTATATCCTTGATGCTCCAGTGCACTTCCTGTTAACGGCTGGCCTCATCAGCACTGTGTGTGTGTGTGCATGCACGTCTGTCTGTCTGTCTATCTATCTCTGTCTGTCTGTGTGTGTGTGTGTGTGTGTGTGTGTGTGTGTGTGCGTGTGCATGCGTGCATGTGTGTCTATCTGTCTGTTGGTGTGTGTGTGTGTGGGTGTGTGTATGTGCTGCTAGTACTGACTCTGCTGAGATTCGGCTGAGAGATACACACCACTACAGCTGTGGAGTGGAAGGCTGTTCTGCCCCCTGTCAGTAGACTGCTAGTGAACTAAAGCAACACCACCAGCCCCTGACATTAATCCTGAGTAGATCTGCTATATGTTGTTGACCTTTAAGCCTAACACCCAGCAACGGTTAATAATAGAGTAATTATGATCCTCCATCTACTGGTATATTTCAGCGTTAATGAATATACATGAGAGATCGTCATTTTCCACTTAACCCTAGAAGACAGGTAGAAGGAGGTTTGTTTCATCTTCCCATGTCATCTTGCCGGTTTATATGCGCGTGTGTGTGTGCTGGGGTCAGCGTCTATTTGGGCTGTGTCATCGCCCACAATGCACCTCTCAACCCCACTTCCTTCCCACCTGTAATAATGCCGCCGGGAGCGGCCTGTAATGACAAGGCAGGGGTCTGTTTCCCCGGCGACGCGATTATGAGCGGTGGCTCCATCAGTCAGCGCGCTCAGCGTCTGTGATGTCGCGGTGATGACAGGCCGTGGGTTCACAGCGGAGAGGGAGGGGGGAGGGCGGGGGGGGGGGGGGGGCGGGGCTGCGGCTCGGGGGCGACGGCGGGGCACGTCCTCCGTCTTTCATCGCCGTTCCGCACGCCCTTCCAGGAAGTGAGAGACCGGAGAGTGCTCTCTCTTCGTCTCCCTTCACCGCACACTCGGGTTCAGGCCTGGACGGGCTGAGGTACCAGGCCCGAAACGAATCGGCGTCAGGTCGCAGTCCTCGCCCACCCCACAGTCCAGTGACCGAAATACAGAGTTGTTGAGGATGAGATTCAGGCCCTCTCCCCATCTGCTCCCATTCACCGTGTATGTTTCTCATCTAAATAGTCCCAACTCTTCACAAGCCACAGTTTTGCTACCTTTTCATCGCATGATACTTTGTACAGTTATTTCTGTCGTTAATTTTTTTGTTAGTAAATTAAAATCAGCTCGGTTGACTGACACTGATCTGGTATCTAGTATTAATGATCGGTGTTCTGTTCGTACATATTCTTCAATATGGCAAGTAGTATACGCGTTATATAAAGGTCAGTGTGCTACACTGAAAGGCTTATTGAAATTTTCTACTTTGCTTGCGATATATCAGGGTAATTTCCCCGCAGTACTGGGATCAAATTTAATCAGAAGCAATAAACTGTGTGGTAGCTGGAATCTCTCTTCTTTCTTTTTTTAAACGTGAAAATGAAATGTGAATTTAGATCATGGAAGAAGAAAAAAATCTAAAAGGATTGCTGTTTTTGTGTTGGGGGGGAAAAAGGAAAGGAAATTATATGTTAAAGAGTTGAATCGGTCAGCTGCGAAGAATGGGGTTGTGTTTATGCCCCGTTCTTTTGGTTCGTACGGATTAACACGTTTGGAAATTCTAACACTCTCCATCTGACATCTTTGTGAGGGAGTGAAAGAGGGGGAACCTTTGACAACTACATTTTTCAAATGATCAGGGCGAGAGAAAAAGTGCTTTTGAAAGGCACTGAAGCCCAGGAAAATTGTTTGTTGACCACACAACAACCCTCGTATTGCGGCTGTCAACCCCGGCTCCGGAGAGAGGAATTCCTTTGGGAAACAGATTAATAGTGCATTTTCATGGCGGTCGCATAGTGTGGAGAAAAAAAAAAAAAAAAAGGAGAGAGGAGGGGGAAAGAAAAAAAAAAAAAACGGTTGCCCCATTAAGTCACCAAAATATACCTCTTGTCAGCTTAATTTTCCATTGTACGCTCAAATAAAGAATATATTTTTTCCCACCTATTAATATGCCTCCCTAAGCATTGAAATCGCTCTGTATGCTGCGCGCGATTTAGCATCCAAAAATGCTAATGTTTTGCCTGTGTACCGATAGGAATGCTTTGCCCCCTTCTTAAGTTTTCTTTCCTTAATGTCCTCAAAATTTCTGGCTCAGAGGAAGTTCAGCAACTGTTTTTTTTTTCCTCCTTCTTCTTCTTCTTTTCCTCACAAGTCCCATTAACTTCTTTTCAGAGTCGAACTCAGAAATGTCTGCTTTTATAGTATTTTCTTTGAAAATCTCTCTGCATTGTTCACATCAAATCATTTGCTGTTAAAAGGGACTTGCGTCTAATGAAGAACGCATTGAATGGGATTCTAATTACTGAAATTCCCCGAAAGGTCCTCAGGGCTTTATAGAATAGTAGTTTGCCTGGTGTCGCCCTTAATTCATAAAATACAGAACCAAAAATTATATCTCATACCGAGAATGCACTAAAGCTTTTCAACATGCAAATATGTAGATAACAATTTTCCTGTATTTTACTTTTTAGTATTTTAGTAATAGTGCTATTTTACTACTATTGTAATGTAGTTATTAATAAGCCAAAACAAACAGTCAGTTAATTGGCACTCTCTTGCGTGAGTGTGTGTATGAAGGTGGTCCTTCTCAAATGTCCATACTGCATAATTAAACAACAGTATATCTCTCAGAACACCATGCAGAACTGAGTCAGGGCCCTGGGGTGTAATAGTGGGATGGCTTGTGAACTGTTGTTTGGAGGTTTCATCAATGAAAAGGATACAAGTTGTTGAGAAGGTCCATGACTCACACTGTTATAACACCGGACAGTTTTTTAAAATTATTATTTTGTATTCTCAGGAAATTAGCAATAATGTCAGAATCACCTGTTACCATTTAAGGGAGTGATTATATGCTTTTCTCTTGCATTTGGCTGTTTGCTTACCATCGTGGTGAGGATGTATTGGCTTTCTGATGCTTTGTTCTCTTAGTTAGATGTGGTGGCTCTTTTAAGAAGAGGAACATGCCCCAGTAACTTTTTTTTGTGATCTTTTTTTTCCCCCTCACCCTTCAAACATAAGTAGTAGTAAAATTAGTTCGATGTTGGGGACATGTTGTGCATGTGTGTACGTCCTGTGCTCACAAAAAATATATTAAATTGTTTAATCGATGTCTGAAAGTCAGATGAGAGGCTTTTGAATTTAAATCTCGGACATCATATGGCCGTACAGTTTTTTGAAATGCTTTTACACCTCTGTCTAAAAATGCAGCTGGAGATGATGGGTCCCAATGTTCAAATCAATCAGAGAAAGGCACTTTACAGCACATAATGTCCTCCATTAGCGCCTCTGATTTACGAGTCATAGCACATAACTGCATTGTAAATACAGTGCGATTGTGGATCTAATGTCAACAATGAGCCCGCGACTCGCCCGAATCCAAAGTTTTACTGGAACGCGATGGCGCAGATGATTCAAAAACAGAGCCGCATATAAAAAAAATTTTTTTTTTTTTTTTTTTTTAAAGAACATTATCGATCAAGCTCTGGAGAAGGAGGACAGGCCTCCCCCCCCAACGCCTGGCATGCTTACTTTTTTTCCACTGGCGCACAGATAAATCACGCAATATTAGCCCCGAGAGTGTGCAGCCGGGGCCCGTTTTATCACATTTTATATTGTATTAATAATGTCAGCTGTTGCAGGGGACGAGGACCTTCGCGCGCGCATTCATCACGGCCGAGTCTGACGGTCGGGGGACGGTCGGGACGGGGCGCCCCTCCCGCTCGACGGAGACAGCCGCCGTCGAGCTCTTTGTCATCCCGCCGCGGACGCGGACGGGCCGCGATCTATACGAGCGCCGTGTGCGCGCGACGCGAGGCGCGACACGGTCTGCCTGCCAGGCCCCTGTGAAGTCCGCCCTCAATGGGCCCCTAAATTCAGACGCCGGCGAAACTTTCGCCCCGGCACTTACGCGGTCGGGCTCGGTTCTCGTGGGTTCTCAGAGGGTCCGGGTCAGCGGCGTCTTAAAGGGCTTTGAATTTAATGAATATGAGAGAAATTACAATAATTCCCTTCTTAGAGTCGGTGGAGGCAGAGTTGAATTCAGATGTCAAATGGAGAGATTTGAAAGCGACGTTTATTTTGAATTAGTTGACAGTTAAAAGTCCAACAGAAATGTTGCTACGTCCACTTAGTTTTGAGATGGAGTTCTATCTCTATCTATGGTTCAGGCATTTTTCTTTTACATACATTTTTTGTGTTTTAAAATATATATGCAGTGTGAGATTTTTGACGTTGTATCATTTTTTTTCTATTCCGGATATTTCTTTCACAAAATATACTGGCACACTTTAAGTTGCTCAGTACCGTAAGCTAATTTCTTGCTGACTGCTTATATCAGTTTTCAGTGCGTGCTGCACACATAGTTATATGTGCACAGTTTCTGGGAGTTGGAATAAGAAGTATTTGTTTCCTTGTCGTAATAGTGACTTTCCTAGTTCAGAGGTGAACTGAGGATAATCACCAAAGGGCCACTTTGCCCCATGGCAGGTCAGCGGAGGGTGAAAATTCTTGAAATACAGTGATGGAGATGCTGGAATTACAGGTTGTCTGTGTAATGGGTTTGCGAGATCTTAGCAACATGAAACAGGGAATTACAGGTGAATTATTTAAACAGTTTCCACAACATATGGCAAAGCTTAAGATGCTATTTTTAGTTCAGTGGTAAGATGGCCTTTACTTGATTGTATTTTTTTTCAGTATACACTTTTTCCCAGGCCCAGCTCCCTGGTGAGCCTGGTGAGTATTTTTTGTAAAAAAAAAAGTAGACAGACGCAGGACTGGCTGCCACAAAACCAGTGAGTAACCAGTGCGATAGGGGAAGCTGTAGACAACGGCCATTTTGGCTCTCAAAGGGCCATACCTCTTGAAATAATTTGTGGTAATATCACAGTCACAACCTCCCACTGATACCTCATCTGAACTTCCACTATTATGATATCCCACGATGCTGGTGATGATGATGATGATAATGATGATGTCAGCATTAGGCATTGGGTCCATTGAATGTTGCAGTCACTTTCATCTGTAAAATGGCTTGTTTTGGTTTAGTCACATTTGGTTTTAAATCAGTTTTATCCGTTGTTGAATCAGGAGACACCAACGTTTGAGCTGGTTCTACAATGTCAACCAATTACATTCTGTTTTTAGAGCTCAGATTTAAAAACAAGCCGATGAACAAGGTCTAATAATACCCCTCTCACTGCTGTAAGGTACACCAGGGCCTCATGAAGAGGTACTTCACTCTGCCCCAAATATTTCTGACAGCATGTTAACGTCACTTTTACATTTGCCACGAACATGTTAAAATCTGTATGTCCAGTGTCTGTCTCACCTATACAAGCGGCCGTGTAATTTATGCTTTATTTGTCAAAGTATTAAATATTACCAATACATAAAAATCTGCCCTGTTTAATTTTTAAGCATAACAGATTCCTGCTTCCTGAAATGTGAAATTACGGCAGTTATATACTGAACTGAGGCAAGTGCAGCTGTTTTTGTCTTCCGTTCGTTTGCTCATTTCTGCAACACTACCCTGGCTGCCATTGAAACGCTGACTCCATCTTGACGTGCGGAGACTGTTTGGAACAGCAGAGATTCCCTTTTCTTCCTTCCGCAATAAAGGCTAAAATCAATTCATTTTAGATTCGCCCTCAAATCAGGACATTAGACGCAACGTAAAGGTATCATTTCACGTGTGCCATAAGCAGCGGCAGTAACACCGTACAATTATCTAAACATTTCGGGAGCAATAGCATGTAATTCACCAGCGCTGATCCCAACAGACTCTTAAAGACTTTGACCCTTTGCACTCCCTGCAATGTGGTTAATACAGATTACAATAGTTTGACTACAGAGAGCCTTGACACAGCTGCTCGGAGTCTTCCCTCTGCCTCCAGTATAGGCTGTAATTTACTAGGCAGGGAGGCCTGCTTCCCTGTGGAAGCCTTTAAGCAAAGTCAATATAAATCGGAAGGAAACTTTGTTAAAAATCAAAATAATAATTAAGAAAAATACAGCTTCCTGGGCCTGTAACTTCTTTCGTGACACGGAGGGGGAAGCTCGGGTCTCGGGATCTCCAGACTGCTCTCCAGGAACGGCTTTCACGTTTCTGCCTCCCTCCCTCTGTCTGCTTCCACCTTCGAGACTTGAACCGCAAACTTTAAACCGAACCACTCTGTCGCTTTTCTCAGATAACTAATAAAGCAATGTCATATCATGCCAGCGTTTTTTTTATTTTTTTTTTTTTTTTATTCAGAAGAACAGTCTTGTCTACGTCAAATATTTAGTGCTATGTCATAACATCTGAAATTGGGTCAGCCTCTCTATTTAATGTGCTGTGCTGTCATACACCCAGCCTGCAAGGTATAATGATACAAAGAAACGGTTTTGAAATGTTTTGGGTAGCACATGCTTTTTATAAAGGTAACGAGCATGATATTTTCCTGAGAGTCCCTAGCTGCTGGATAATCATAGTTTCGAATGTTGTGAGTGTCGAGATTGTGTTAAAATGACACAATAACACACAGAATAAGAAGTTGGACTTGATTTATTACGCTGAATGCAACTTCAATTAACTGCTTTGGTCCTCCAGACCGTCGTGTTTTCGGCTGAAATCATTGTCCCGGCGCAGAAAGGGGGGGGGGGGGGGGGGGGAGATTATGCCGGCTTTTAATGAGTTCCAGTCGTTGAATGTGTCTGCCTGCCATTCAGAAGGAAATCATATTTAATGGCTGACACTCAATTCATGGCAGCTCTTCCCTCGCTCGGTCCGGCAGGTCACCTCCGTCAATGCGTTGTCCTTTTTTTTTTTTTTTTTTTTTTTTTCTCTCCTTCTTTTTCCCCCTACAAAGCCGGTTGTGCGGTGAGGGCGACTGATAGGGGACAAACATTCATTAAAGGGAGGACAAGAACGTGAAAGAGAAATGAAAACTCTGAGTGCATTTAATGAGCGTGAAAAACACGGGAGGGCCCGGTCGAGGACCAGGCCCCGGCCCGCTGACCCATCCCCGCGTGAATAGGGCCGGAGACGGGGAACAAACTCCTTTAGAGAGGCCGGGGACCCGCTGCCGAAGAAGAACCCAAATTTCATTTAAAAGCCCCCAAAGTGTTGTTGCCCCGGCACCCGGGCCTGAAATGCTGAGTTTGTTATAAATTAACGGAGAAGCCTCCCTTCCCTTCTCCGCCAACAAAGCCGTCATTTGTCCCAGAATCCCCGCGCTGAGCCCAGAGTTATATTTTCACAACTGCAACTCTGCATTCATTTGCAAATTATTCCCTTACTTTTAATTTGTTTGAAATACCTCTACAACTAATAAAGAAAGCGAGGAAAGCAAACTAGAGCAAACAATTGGCCCCGGTCCATAAGAGCTGCTCCAATTTCTACTTTTTTCCCCCAAGTCTTTAGTTTGCTTTCTTTGTGAAGCATTGATCAGAAAATCTTTGGCCGTTGCACATGCCCTCAGCAGTAGGCAAAGTGCATCTCTCTTTGGGAGAAACAACTTTTTTATCGATATCAGCAATCACTGGAACATTAGCAATTTCACTGCGTGCTCCATTTTAGCCTGTTGCTCTGTCATTTTATGTGTCTTGTGTTCCTTGTTAGAATTCAGTTTGTACTGTAGGTGGCTTTCTGATGTACCCAGGGGGGGTCTTCAGGTTTTACCCCCCTTCACCCCCACTGCGAGGAGATACCTGTAAGATATGTAGATCCCAAAAACTCCCCTCCTCCCCCCCCCCCCCCCCCCAAAAAAAAAAAAAATTAAAAAAAATGTATTTAAAAAAATAGAATACAATAAATACAAATGCATGCTGGTGGATTACTGGAAAGCTTGGAAAGTAACATCCCAAAATGAATTCCTGGCTATGCCACTAGTCTTTGGAACCATTTAAACTTCATTTTAATTTAAACGCCAGAGGATGGTTTTGATTGAACTTGATAATATCACGTTTAACACCATATGGGAGCAAATCACTATTTTGCACTATATATTTAATAAAGAGTAAGACACATATAATTCATCTTACATTAACATTAATTATAAATGAACGACTGTACTGAACTGAGCATAAATCTCTTGTTGAGTGACAATGATGAAATTAGATAATCAGTTAAGATGCCTGGCACATAGGTTCAATTTTATAATACTTCCTTCAGTACGATTTTAATCGTGATTGGCGATGTTACACTGTACATTTTCCAATTCAGGTATGAATGTGTGGCAGCTTACTGCTTTAAGTAAATGAAAGGAGAATTAGCCAGTAGTTTGTAGATTTTAAAATTCTAACTGGATTGCATAAACGGTGTGTTTTCTGAATGTTCTGTTTATTAAATACAAGTGGCAGCAGGTAGTGTCAGCAAAACAGGTCTCGTTCTGTCTTCACGGGATCCGTTTGTATAGGCATGTCACTTCTGCTGTGGGAGGAGTTTCACCCAGAGAGGGAGGGAGGAGAGAGAGAGAGAGGGGGGGGGGAGAGAGAGAGAGGGAGAGAGAGAGAGGTTCACAGCTCATGTCATCATTACTTTGTAATAAAGCATCCATATGGTGTTAATGTTGAGCTGGTGCAAATCCCCCTAGCTTAAGCCCCTGCATACCTTGGTAAAGAAGGTCATGACTAAATGCTGCTGACTGGAGCATGCTTCCTTCTCTCTCTCTGTCTCTTGGTCATTGTGAGCTTTTGCAGAGCAGCAGTAGCTGCTGGGAAGGCCTGGGAGTGCCACAGTTGCCAGTAGACAGATACCCAGAACGCTAAAACTTGCCACTTCCCATTTCTGCTCCCAGTTTTCTTTTTCTTTTTTTTTTTAATATGTACAGGCAAGTATACTTTCCTTCAAATGTCTACAATTAGGTGTTTCTGCAAAAATAGCTCAAAATGCCCAGAATTTCAAAAAAACTTTGAAACTGTTCTGTCCACGTCCCACCCAAACATAAACCTGGGGAAGTCAGTTCGGTAAGCAAAATGGATTCCAAAATTCCCACATGTTACAGTACTACACAAAAGTGACGGGCATATGCTTGTGTTTTTCTTCATTCTTATACTAATTAATTGAGTATTTAAAGACTGCAAAGATAAAGATAAACAAAATTTGCTAAACTAAGATTGAATATTGTGTCTTATACCACTCTTAATGTTGAAGTTTTG
Source organism: Anguilla japonica (assembly GCA_025169545.1). Lineage (NCBI taxonomy): Eukaryota > Metazoa > Chordata > Actinopteri > Anguilliformes > Anguillidae > Anguilla > Anguilla japonica. The sequence continues at coordinate 43,178,083 of CM045898.1, forward strand.
TGTGGCTCGAAACAGTTCTGCATTTTAAATGTGTAAGTTCAGGTCGCATTTTATTAGAACAGTGCTATCAGCGGTCCTTGATACTTGGAAATGGAAACGGCTTGTTTTTAGGCCTTCACTTTACAGCTATCTTCTGAAGCACCCTGGCTTTTTAGAGCAGTATCCAGATCCTAAAAGACAGTTGTGTTTCTCAAGGAGTCAATAAGAGCTTAGCTTTAATGCAAGTACACTCAATAGCGTCTTGCCTGTGAGGATTACCCTATACAAATCCGATACAGATCAGTTCAAGACGTACAGATTTGTCTATCTGTTTTTCTGTCTGTCCATCCATCTGTCTGCCATTGATCTCTCCATCTACACATCCAAGGCTGGTTTGAACTCTGTTTTTGTGAGTGTAAGCTATTTTCCACTTTCCAAACAGTCCTCATGAGGCAAACAAGTGCTGACAACTAATACAAGTTCGGATGTATGTATAAACATCAAACTACGAGTTAGACCAAACATTTGGTGGCGATGTGTACTATACACTACAATAATCTGTCGTTAACCCTTTCTACATTCTTGATTTTGTCTATTGTTGTGTATTTGCCACATTGGTTTCAGATCTTTAGACAAAATGTAATATTAGACAATGGGAAACTGAATAAACACAAAAAAAAACACTTCATACTCATAAACCTTCCAATTTTGTCTGAATTAAAGCAGTTCTGAAAAGGAGAGTGGGCCACATTTCCTCCACAGCCATATGAAAGACTGATATCATGGCGTTATGGCTTTTGGTTGCTGTTTTTTGCTGCTAAAGGCGATCAAATAATGATAGTCTACCTTATGAACTAGCTACGCAGTACACGCTGTCATCGTCACACATTGGTATCGTGCAGCTATATAAAAGTTTCTAACCATAGGTGTATGTGGCTCATATGAGGGGCCATATGAGGGGGCGACATGGCTCAGGAGGTAAGACTGATTGTCTGGCAGTCGGAGGGTTGCCGGTTCAAACCCCACCCTGGGCATGTCGAAGTGTCCTTGAGCAAGACACCTAACCCCTAACTGCTCTGGCGAATGAGAGGCATCAATTGTAAAGCGCTTTGGATAAAAGCGCTATATAAATGCAGTCCATTTACCATTTACCATATGACATATGAGTTAATGCCATATCTTGTCAGGACTGCTTCTTGCTTACTCTCTTTACCTACTTCCATAGCTCCGTCTAAGTGTTGGGCAGCTACTTGTTCAGACAGCAGTTCTTGCCTCTGCCGTGTGTGAGCACAGTCAACCCATTATAATAATGGATAGTCGTCGTTCATTTGAACAGCGTGTACCTCCTGTGCCACTTTCATGTAACATGTACCTCCAACCAGCACTTATATTGTGCTTTGATGTTAGCTTGTCATGCCTCCTAGTTTGACTTAGCATAGGCTAGGTCAGAGAGTAATGTTTACTGTGTGCACTGGACTTAATGTGTTCATGGCTATGAATAACTGTTTCAAAATGAGTATTGTACTTTGTCGGACCTGTGTTTTGTAGTTGTTCCAATGACCTTCAGTATGCACTTATTGTACGTCGCTTTGATTAAAAGCGTCTACGAAATAAATGTAATGTAACATGAGACGCCGCTAGTGTTGTTGGAAAAGTTAGCATGGCAATGCGTGTGAAAGCGGCTTTTGATTAACGTTGAGGCTTTTCTCCTTCCCCTTGCCACCTTGTTATTTTCACAGCAATCACTTTGAAGAAGACCTGTCAATCAAGTACCAGGTGCACTATGTAACACTGTGTACTCCTACCATGCAAAATATACTAATGAACATCACTGCACCAGTAGATATGGAAAGCTTGCTTCTTTGACGATCTGTGGCTGTTCCTGTCTATATGGTGTACAGTACAGGGCGTTCATACACGGAGTATCTTAAAGCCATATGCGGAAGATGGGCTATGTTTTAAAACCGAATTGGCCTGTGCTTTACTTTTCTCCAAGTTAATCAACTTCCTCAGGTTTGACACGTCGTTATTGGGCTGGATTTCTTTAGCTTTCAGCCAACTTCATGGATAAGATAAGCCTTGTGAGAGACTACAATAAGAACTGCACTTTTTCTCTGGAGTTTTTTTTTTTTTTTTTTTTTTTGCAACTTTATTTTCCCAAGCGCTTTTCAAAAGTAGACAGTAGTCAGCCAGGTCCTGCGGCCTCTGCTCCTAATTGCAGAGCACGCATAATTACACAATCTTAAGGGAAAGGGGGGGAAAAAAGAAATCCACATATTGTAAATTTAGATGGCTGCTCTTAATGATACCTGGTTTCTCCGTCGCTGAGAAGTGCAAATAATCCCATCAAAGAGAACAATGGCCTCGCACCTGCCTTCTCCTCCCTCCTTCTTCACCTCCGCCCAATTACTCGCTGCTAAACATTCCCTCTGTCTGTCTCTCTTTCCTCCACGCAGCCACTCTCCGCCGGCATTTTGTCTCAAAATGGCACGTATCGACTCTGGCACGTATGGTGTTTTTTTTTTTTCAACTTATATTTCCGCCTTGATTTCTGGGTTGCGTACTGTAACGGCTGATCGAGTCTCGATTCTTATCGAGGTAAAGGAAACGCAGGTTTATTTTTAAAACATGCCGGCTATTTTAGGTACATATGCATGCACATACACGGTATACATGTGGAGACGTGTCAAATATACATATATGAATGTACGTAGTTTTTAATTATGCACGTGTAATATTTTTTTTTATGAGACTGTATATTTGCATACGGAAGAAAGTATGTGTTAATGAGTTGACCTCGGAGTTGAAAGGTTAAGCTCTCTTCCAGTTGAGTTGTCAGCACAGCAGGTCCATTGTGTCTAGGGAGGCAGCCAGCACTTGTCCAAAAACGTGGGGGTGGGGTGGGGTGGGGAGGGGGCTAAACGAGGCGTTTGTCATGATCCCAGGGCAACTGTGCTGGAGTCCCCCCTGGTCAAGTGTTCCTCAGATCTCCACTCTAGCAAGCTGAGTGACCACACAACCAGACTCGTGGAACACACACAGCCACAGAAACACACTCACCCACACACACGCAGCCACACACACACACACACACACTCACACACGCAGCCACGCACCCCCATACACGCAGCCACACACTCACACACAAAACACATGCACAGAAACACACACGCATGTACTCACCCATAAACAAACACACAAAACACGAGCCAACACATCACAGCGTCATCATAATCATCATAACACCTCCCTCCATCTTAACATGACGTAACAAATATAAATTCTGTATGTGAATAACTGCTGACACAGGAATATGGGAATAGTCAAACAGCTCCAGTAACTGCAATAGGTAGTATAAGTATAATGTGTGCATGTAGAATATCTTTAACTTTCTCATCTGTTTGTCAGACATGATACCCAGGTGTACTCTAAGGTCAATATAAACAGATGGTCCGGATCATTCCGAAAGGTTTCTTCAGAAGGCAAAGTTACACACAGTAAGCTGTTGCTATCGAATGACACCCAACTGTTGTTTAAAATGCTTGTGATCAAAACTTTCCCTTACAAAAAAAAAAAAAAAAAAAAAAAAAAAAAATGCAAATGGCCCCCCACCCCCACCCCACACCCCATTTCTAAATTATACGTCTGGCTGAAACGTAGGCCCCTCCTCCCATACAGCATTCATGGGAGAAAGGCTTTATTTTGCTCCGCCAAAGCATGAGAAAGAAGCAGACTGTTGTCCTCCACACACACAGTGTCCTTACGTGCGGGCACGTTGCTCGGGATGGTTTAAAAGGCCACGGATGAAGGTTAGACAGGGCCTGAATGCAGTTTGCCTGCACCAGAGACCACAGCCCCCCACCCCCTGCCACCCCCCCCCCCCCCCTCCTCCTACCCCCCAACGCTGAAACAGCCTTTATTAACTCCTTTAAATGATGAAGGACTCCCTGCTCCTTCTCTGCTGCAGAGGTTGCTGTTTGCTTTTTCCTGCTGTCAGGTTGTGAGCGTATCGCTGGATGTTGCTCGCTTCATTTTCCCACAGAGAATTGTTCCACACACACAAAAAAGCCACAGCACAGGACCCTTATTCAGATCAATCTTTGCAAAAAAAAAAAAAAAAAAAAAGTTAAATAAAAGAAACAGGCAAGTTTTTCCTGGTGATTTCTCGGAGAGTGTGCGAAAAACACATTAAGACAACAAATCATTATCGGCTAATAGTAATTTTCAAGTGTTAACATTGTTTTTGTATTTTCGTTGGCAGTTTCTAAATGCTTTGTTACCATGTTAACAATATTCATCACCACCCATTGTTAGGGCTTTTCGTATTCTCCCCCCCCCCCCCACCCCCCCATCTAAGTGTTATAAGATCATCTAATTTGGGTGTGCTCCGCTCTCATGCCCCGATCTTCTGTCTTCCTCTAATAAATTAGCCTGGGGGGGGTCATCACTGCCTCCCCATTATTTTGGCCCTGTTTCATTGAGTTCACTCGTACACCTCTTTGTTTGAAGTTAACGCCTGTGTCATTTCCTCCTCCGTGCATTTACGAGTCACGATATGTGTTATTAAGCCAAAGGTCCTGACAGCGTCCCCTCGAGAAAGGGCGCCGCGATCCTCCATAGCGCCGTAATGTATAGACACGGGCGCAGTTGCAGAATGTGGATGTGTTCAATAAGGCGAGGGGGCCCTCGGGCTCTTCCCTGCCCTTTGTAAGTTTCCACAAGTATTCTGAGCGCCATTTAATTATCTTTAACATGTTCCGTTTTAAGGCCGTTGTTTTTTTTGTGTGTTTTTGTTTTTTGTTATGGCCACAGCCAAATGCGACCAATAAAAATCTGAAATTCTTTGTTCTACTTTCTCTTTTAAGTTTTAGGAAACGACAGCGCACAGAAGAGTTGCCCTGCCGTTTGAAATTTGCCACTAGTGACTTTATTTTTTGAGCGTGTTTGCTAGTTGCTGTTGAAGTCACAGAGGCGAATAGGTGGAGTGGCCGGTGTGCTGCGCACGTGTGTCAGATGTGCGTTAACCCTTTCTTAACCCCTCAGATTTCACAACGGTTTGAGCGGTTGCCCTCAGACAGAACAGAGTTAATCTTACATGCAATAATTACACAATCGGGATGATTATAAAACAAATCTGGACTGACTTTTAAACCTACCTTTTTTTTTCCCCCCCCTTCTTCCTTTTTTTTTCCATGTGTGATTAATGAATGACTTTTTGTGAACCCTGGCACATTAATTTCATAGCTCTATGAATTTACAGCCCCTAGCCCCCGGGGGCAAGAGGAACTCCTCCCCCCCCCCCCCCCCCCCCCCCCCCCACCCCTTCCAAAAATGTCAAAGTGAAGGCTGTGAGTGGATTTGGTTTGTGTGTCACAGCTGGAAATGGGGTCTGGGATCTTTTTGTAGTTTATAGGCCCGTTTTTTGGAGTTTTGTAAAGTGCATTTGGGATCGTGCTCCTCTGCAGAGGGATCAGGAAAGCCCTGGGCCTCCCCGTTTGCAGTTCCGCTGCGGACCCTGGTCTCAATCATCAGAGCAGATGAAACGGACCGGGCGCCGAGCGTAGTTTTCCTGCCAGCTCTTATACCTGTTACGGCTGCTTTTAGAGGAACGTGGAGCAAATTTCAAGACTGACAGAACTATTTTATTAGCAGTCGTGCAAATGTTTTGTTACTATTTGCCATACTCTACTGGAAACAAATCAGTTAAAAAAAAATGTTTTATTTGTGCCTCTATGTAAGTAGCAGAACCAACAGACTAGAAGTGCATGCTGACACACATACACACACCCACACAGCTCATAGCTATGGTCTCAGATGCATTTGAAAGCTATCAGCTCGAAGTATACGCGTTCGACGATTTCTGCCAAAGACCCAAACGTGGTTGCCTTTAATTCCTTATGATCTTGTTTTCATTCGTGTAGTTTTATCCATAATCCGGCTCTGACTGTAAGAGTTATCCGTGTGCTAATTCGCAAAAAAAAAAAAAAAAAAAAAAAAATAATAAGAACAAATAAGTGGAAAAATTCCAGCCTGGCAGTTGGACAAAGTCTAATTACCCAAAAAAAATCAAACCAGGGAGGTCAAATCGGCCTACTTGGAGGAAACGGAGGCCATGATCTGTGGGCAGGTGAAGCTAGGCTCTTCTCCTCGCTGCCTCTACCAGAGATGTGCTGTATAATTACTTTCCCAGCGTCGGAAGGATCCGGACTTCTTATTCATATTACTGCGCTAATTAGAGGTGTGGGGAGGGAGACTGTGAGTCACTGCATGTTTTGCATGTCTTTAAAAAGCTATTACCCGCAACACATTCATTTCTTTTTACTTGTTAGTGTTGTTGTTTTACCGTTTTGTTAGTATATATATATATATATTAATTTGGCTATTTTATTGTGTGCGCATGATCTTAACTTCCTGTGGAGAGGTTGAAATATTTTTGGAAAATCACATTACATAACAAAATAAAATAACAAAAATTTGTAACAGAGGATGTAACGCAAGATGTTTTTGAGTCATGCAGTTTGGAAAACAACCCACGTGAAGTCCTGATGCAGCCAGGCCTCTGTGGACCTTACACCTTTTATTTGCTCAAATTAAAGTAGAGTGGGAGGAGAAGGGGGGAGGGGGGATGGGTAGGGGTGGGGGAACTTATGTTTTTCCCAATATGTCCCAAACTGTTTGCACCTGGAAATAAATATTAATCCATACGCAGACTTTGTTCCCGGTGCTGCGGCGGCGGCGGCGGCGGTGGTGGCGGTGGTGGTGTGTTGTGCGCTCCTGGATGGCTCCCAGCTCCATTATCTACGCTCCGTCTTTTGTACGCGCTGATTTATTTCGACGCAGCGCTCTTTGGCTCCGCTCTCTCTCTCCGGCGCAGTCTCATTGTCAGCCCCTGTGTGAAAGCAGCAGCATTTGGTCCGCTCTGACAGTGGGAATATTTCAGCTCATTAACGACACCGTGGCAACTGACTGGAAGTAAGATTTCAGTGGATTAAAAAAAAAAAAAAAAAAAAGGAAGAAAAAAAAAAAAAACTGTCGTTCCGTGAAGTTGATGTCAACATCACAACGGCAGTGGGGAGCTGAAGCACGATTGGTTCACCCAGGAGGTCAGAGGTCATACTGGACATATGCCTCTTAGACCCAGTGAGAAATTTGAAATAAGGCGGAGATGGGAGAGAGAGGGAGGCTTAATTAAACCCGTAATATGTAGAGCAACTGCGTGCTGCCCGTCATTGGACCTGTTTCAACCAATGAAATGACCCTCCGTAGAAAAAAACACTGTGGTTCAGTTGAGTCACTGATGGTACATGTCTCCTGTTTCCCAACCTGATTTCTCCCCTGATTTCTCAACTGTTACCTCAGAGTCCGTTTGCTGTCATAGAAGTACTGTAAACTGTCCTGTCGTTGTAACATGTTCTGCATTTTTAATAATTTGTGGGTGACTCATCACTAAACATGCTCATAGTGTGAGTAAGCAGCTGGGGCTGGTGTTACTTTCACATAAATGTCTCAGATGTTTGGAAAATCTTTTGTGAAACATTGATGAGAAGAACATTTTGTTGTCTGTGATTAATTCTTATCTTAGGACATAAGCTTATCAGCTAGTACTGTTTATTGTACATTCTTTGCTTGTTGTGGGAAAACAGTTCGCTGAAAACAGATGGCTTATGCCATTATAGAAAAAAAAAACACTGCTCCAGAATTCCATAATATTTCTTCACTTAAATGATCTGGTGTCTGTTCTTTTCACACCATTAGCAAGGCCATGACTATTGCTCTTTGAAGCTAAAATTCAGAATTAAAGTTAAAATTCCTATGAAGCTATTTATATAAATGATATTAAATTGAAGTGAGCTTGAGTTTTTAAAACTTATTCTTGCATGCTTTTAGTTCAGAGGAATTGGGTTTTTAGTATCCAGGACATAATTATTTAAATTATTACTTGTCCCAAGAACTAAGATGCGAACATGTTTAATATGTAACCGTAACCCCATAAACCCCCCCCCCCTCCCCATTCTCACCCCAGCCTCACTTCGTTGGCCATGGTTGTAATAAGCATGTGCAGGTATGCTTTCAGATTGACAGATTCAGAAATGAACGCTCGGTCAGTTGGACACTGGACAGTGTTCCGAGGCCTGTGGTCTTGAGGGTCACTGCCTTCCTTTCCCACACACGCACCACACACACTCACACACACACACACACACACACACACACACACACTCACCCACATACATGCGCACACACACACACACTCACACACTCACAAACACACACACACACACACACACGCACACACGCACTCACATACACACACACACACACGCACACACACACACACTCTCACACACACACACACACATGCGCACACACACACATACTCACACACTCACAAACACACACACACACACACACACACATACATACACACGCACACTCACACACACACACACTCACACACACACTCTCACACACACACACACACACACTCACTCACATACATGCGCACACACACACATACTCACACACTCACAAACACACACACGCACACTCACACACATACACACACACACTCACATACACGCAGGCGCACACACACACACACACACACACACACACACACAACAACAACAACAACAACAAGAACAACAAAAACTATTCACTCACCCGCCCAAACACACACATACATGCTTGCAGTGGGTGTAGAAGAGGTTTCCGATGCGCAGCGGCAGGGCGGGCTGCAGAGACGGGGGCCGGGCGTACGCAGTCAGCACGCTCTCCGCCACCGCAGCACAAGCAGGGAGACCAGCGGCGAGGCGAGGCGAGGCGAGGCAGTGGAGCGGAGCAGCTTCCCGCCCCTGCTGATCACAACAGGGGATTAATTATGTCAGCATAATAAGTACAAATGGTGATCTGAAACACAACATTAGCCCCCTGAGCCGAGCCGGGGCAGAGCGGGCTGGAAACCCCAGGCTGGGGGGGGGGGGGGGGGGGGGGGGGGGGGGGGGGGCAGGGGAGGGGGGGGGTGGGGGGGCGGGCGGGCCTGCGGGCGGCCAATTTGTCCGACACCGCGTACGCAGCGGCGTCGCACGGCGAGGCGACGCGTTTTGTTGGCCCTGTCATCTCTCGTATGATTTACGCGGGCCGTCGGTCGCCACGGCAGCACACCACGGTCGCCGTGCCGATCTTGGCTCGGGGCCCCCCGCTCTCTCTCTCTCTCTCTCCCCCCCCACCCCCCGCCCCGCCCCGCGGGGGCCCATTGATTAGACGCGTCAAAGAGCCCCAGCCTTGGTCGCGGATATGTTTATGCTTTTTTCAATATCCCTGCTTTCGCACGTCCTGATTTGTGCCAGAGTGGCCGTTGATTTAGTGCGCTGCATGACTAGGCTCATATATTAAACTCACAACCACCAGAGCTCCTCTTGAGTGCGGACGAATAAACAATAGTTGATTTTTTTTTTTTTTTTGTATGGTTAATAGCATGCTGTTGCCGGTATGTGGAGTACAGCCAACCGTTGCACGACAATGAAGTTAAATATTTGCAGAGGTTAGCGGGTCAAAGATTATACGCTTTTTTTTTTAAACTGTCCCCCAAGCCATCAAAACATTATGTGCGCAGCGCCACATTCACAATTAGAATAAACAATCCACTCTGCTCTAATCTACGCTCTTAGATTTGACCGAAGGAGGTTTCGTTGACCGAGAGTTTCTTGCTGTTTCCGCCGATCCGCTGACGCCTCTTGTTTTATATACGGAACGGGTCAGGTGTCTGGTCTCCGCACTCAGACGTGAGCGACTGTGGGAACGGGGTCTCTCCGCCGGGTCAGGCCGCCCTCGTTGTCGTGGGGCTGCGGAGCTGCACGGGCAGGGGGGAGGGCAGCATCCTCCCTCCCGCGGGGGGTACCTGCTGTTCCCTGGCGGGACGCCCCGCGCCGGTTCCTAAAAGCACGTTTCCTAACACTGTACAGTCCCAGCAGAGGAATGCAAACATTAAACAGCCCGGCGGGCCTGCCCTGGATACCCGGGCCAGCCTGCGTGCCGCACGTCCCACGCAGGCTTGTGTGTCTGGGTCCAGTCTTGTCATTTAATTTTAATTTAATTAATTTTTTTTTTTTTTGGGGCTGGGGGGCACTGATTCATACTTGCATGCTGTTTGTTATAAATGCCATTATGTACCTTTTTTATTTTGGGGGGGGGGGGGGGGGGTTAGGTATGCAATACATTCAGTCAGCTCAACCCCTCACCAACACTGGCACCTGTTCACTGTAAAGTAGGGGTTCAGAACACTCTGAGGGCTGGCTTGTATGCTTGTCTTTGTTCCAACCGATTGTTCTGGCTAAATTTTCTAGGCGGCTGTGCACACCAACAGGTTCACTCCCATTTCAGGCCCCAGAAAAACATTTTCACCAAGGATACATGGTCAGCTGTTAGCTCATGACTGTTAAAAATGTCAAACGGAA
>CM045898.1:43193518-43283518 GCA_025169545.1 Anguilla japonica
GGGGAGGGGATCTATAAAACCTTTTTCCTAGAATTATTTTTTGTTTGTTTAAAGAGAAATTGGAGTCATGAATACACAGAGAGCTCTTTTGAGCTTACCTGTCGTTTACCAACTCATGAGTTCTTTTTGACCCCAGGAAATTGGTCAATATATCATATGAAAAAGCATATACTTTTAAAAAAAAAGCATATACTTTATGATTGATTCACTGTACACTATTTTGGAAACATTTACAAAATAAAATATCAAATGTCATTATAAAGGAGTTTTATATAATAATACAACTTTATTACATTACAATATATGTGGAGAATTCCTATTCTTGTTTTTATCAATTGCTGACCTGAACACAAGAGGTTATCGCGTGCAAACGCACGCACGCACAAACGCAGGCACATACACGCACAGATGCGCACACACACACACACACACACACACACACCTTCTGTCTCAAAAAACATAAAAGAGAGCGCTGAAATGCCCCGAGGGGAACAGGTAGCACTTGACGGAGACGGAGCTGAGGTGGCGAACTCCCGTCGCGCACAAAGCTCGGTGCTGCAGAGTTCAAATCAACACAGGGACACGGGGAATCTCGCTGCCCCGGGCGTGCGGGCGTCCGACTCGGGGTCCTTCTCCTCCGCGCGTACTTTGACCTTTTCCTTTCTGCGCGCAGCGGGCGGTGACCAAAAAAAAAAAATTCAAACTAGAATGATAACATCATAAATCTATTGACAGGCGGCCATATTGTTTTATGTCTCGGGTGTCTGTGAGCTGCAGCTGTGGCGGCGGTGGGAGCTCTGTGTGGTGTGAGTGCAGGATCAGGCACACGCCTGTCCCCCCCCCCAGCCCCCTGCTACCTGTGAATGACGGAGAGGCAAAGAGACAGGGTGGGTGGCGCAGGGATGAGGTGGCACACAGGTCAGCGGAGTGACACGCTACGCGCGCGCGCTCCACAATCCTCAAATTCTGAGGCCCAAATTCACACGTCGCTGATGGCTTCTGACCTGAATCAGATTGGTGCTGCATACCTGACAGGTAAAGTTCCGCTGTGTGACTTGATTTGATGAATTGCGGCTGGCAGTGGTCAGGAGAAGTTATTAAGTTTTGCTCGATTGAAAAACAGAAGGACTTAAAGAAACATCAGAGAAGTCCCCTTCACTTGGGCTCAAATCCAGGCTGATGGAGCCTCTATAACTTGGCTGAAAATGGTTATAGTCCGTACAGATGGCCTCTTGCTTTTATAATACAGAGTGTTATAAAAATTTTAAGTTAATAAGGTTATTATCATTATTGTATTTTTACAGGAGGAATGATAATTCACATTAACAGTTTAAATTTTAATTCACTTTAATAAAATGTTGGCAATGGAGAGGTTATATTCTCCTGATGGCACACATAAGTCATGTTTATAATTTTTGTAGGGCAGGAGTTTTCAACCTTTTCTGATCCAGGACCCCCATCCAGGGTCAAAGGCATCCAGGGGACCTCCATCATAAGCTAAAAGTGCTATATTTAAAAAAAAAAAAAAAAAAAAAAAAAAAAACGTTTTATATTTTTAATTTAAAAATTTTTCCTAAATCTATAGTAATCATTGCCTGTCAAGTCTGGCCAGTACTGACAGGGATCCCCCAGGGTGCCGCTGACCCCCCCTTGTTGAAAGCCCAGGTAGTGGGTTATGGCCCGTCTGCATAAACACAGGCCTTCACAGTGCGTTACCTTAATTCCACCTGACCGCGTATCTGGATCTGACCCCATCCCACCCGGCTGTGCAGGTCTTTTTTTTTGGGGCTGTAACTGTGGGACGGTTCAAAGCCTGTGCTCCCAGCAGGGCCGTCCGTGTCACAGAGACAGGGGTGATGTGTGATGTCCTCACTTCCTCTCGCTCTCTCCCTGACCCCCCCCCCCCCCCCCCCCCCCCCCCCCCCCCCCGCCCCACCCCCCACACCTTTGTTTTGGTCGTTAAACCCACAGCTTTGTTCTCCTCCGGCATCATTAAACGTCTTTTTGTGAAGGATGGCGAGCGGGCTCTTCCCTGGGCTCAAATGCGGTGTGACCCACCACCGGACTTCCTTCCTGTGTGCTCGCTGGCCTTATCTCTGACTGTGACTGGTGATGTGGAAGCATTAGTCATTTCATTACATTACATTACATTACATTACATTACATTACATTACATTGCATTACAGGCATTTGGCAGACGCTCTTATCCAGAGCGACGTACAACAAAGTGTATAACCATAACCAGGAACAAGTGTGTCGAAAACCCTAGAGAGAAGTCCCGTTCCAAGTGCGGGGAACAAAAACGCATAGTTTAACTTGGGTCATGTCAGTTTGAGGGGGTGCTACATTCTCAAACAGGGCACGGAGGCATCCCTGTTATTTCACAGACTGACAAGATCTGCAAAATATTCTGCATGAGATAATGTGTATGAATATTTTATATATACTGTATATTTTGTGAGACTGTTTGCATTTGTCATACTTTGTTCTATCATCATATCACTACTAAATTAGCATGAACACACAGTACATTGAGAGCATAAGAGCATTCACTGGGGTTTTAGATTTTTTTGTTTAAACTCATAAGATCTGATTTTAAAGACTGGGACTGCCCGAAACGCAGCTGTGAAATATTGCTTCTTTTTTTCTTTTTTAAATGAAGACCTGCCGTTGAAAGGACTAAAAAAAGCACGCACACACACACACACACACACAACCAGGTGTTCTGTTCAGTGCCATTGGTTTTTACAAGAAAGATTTCAGGACAGAGGGCAGAGGCAATAGAGGAACTCTCATTTGAGTTAATAAGTATTCTGTCTGGGCTGTAGTCAGATGCGCGTTACCTTCTAATATTCACTGTCTGTTTCCCTGCCTCCTGAGCAGCTCTGTGACCTCATGTCTGCAGTAGGAAGGCTTCTGTAAACCAAGTGAATAGTGCCTTGGGCCTGCACAGCTAAGATCAGAGAGAGAGAGAGAGAGAGAGGGTGGTGTGTGTGTGTGTGTGTGTAAGAGTGTGTGTGTGCGTTTTGTCTGTGTGTGTGTGTGTGTTTGTGTGTGTGTGTGTGTATTCATGTGTGTGTCTGTGCGTGCGTGTGTGTGTGTGTGTGCACGTTTGTGTTTGTGGTGTGTGCATGCGTTTGTGTGTGTGTGTCTGTCTGCGTTTGTGTGTGTGCGTGTGTGTGTCAGTGTGTATGTGCGTTTGTGTTTGTGTGTGTGTGTGTTGTTGTGTGTGTGTGCATATGTGTGTGTGCGTGTGTGCGTTGTGTTTTTGTGTGTGTGTGTGTGTGGGAACGGAAGGCAGTGAGCCTCTCGTGTGTGTGAGAGACAGATCTCTCATCACTTCCTCACACAGACAGGCCGTGTTATGCCACCTGTATGTTACTGTTTTCATCCTGCTCTTGCTCATCACCACCAATAACGTAAACACCGTGAGGAGACGTGCCGGTCTGAGCCAGAACCAATCAGACGCTCGCGCGGTGTGATGCTGCCTCGCTGTTTGAAATATTGTTTACATTTCTGGTTCTTCGGTGACAAAGGGCAGATGTACCTTTGCATCACGTCTTTAGATGCTTTGTGAAGACATCGTATCACGGAAGGTCCATGTGTAGGACAATAGGCCCGGGGGCGGTTGGATTGGCCTTCTTCATATCTAATGACTATGGCGTCTGACTCATAGGGTTATAGCAGAGAGCACCTGGAACATAAGCCCTCAACCATTACCTAAGAAAGGTTAGACAGATATGTATTTATGTATCTGAGTGCTGAACTGAATAAGGCCATGAATCAAACGATCGTGTGGATGGTAATTGTCACGTTCGAGCCCTTTGAAAGAGAGGCGGAAAATTCCAAACCTCTAAGGTAGTTCGCTCGGGTCCTCAGACCTGTGTTTACTCACGGTCGCGCTGAAAAGGTAACTGCATATGTTTACACACTATTTACTGCTCCGTGTTGAGCAAGAACTCGAAACAACACTCACATGCTGTGAGTCAGCCGTTTATTTTGCAGTTGCGCATATTTCCCTGAATTGTTGGAATATTTTCATACTCTTAAATATCAGCATTATTGCATTCAGGTCAAGTAAATGTGTCGCTTTATTATCTGGGATTCTTTAAACAAAGAGGACATGGTTTGAACAAACAGACCATTGTATGGCACAACAGTCTTATGTATTATGCTGTATATGTACTCGCTGGTCTTTGCAAAAGCTTAGAGCCCTGTACTGCATGAAGTGCACTGTGGGTGGATAAATAAATAAAAAACAAGTTTTTCTGGGAACTGTAGTCGTTAGGAGACCCCTGCCCTCGTAAGGAGGGGGAAGACACCGTGGATTAGTTATTGGCATTACACGGAGTACTTCATAATTCCCACAGACTAAATACGGAACATTGACTCAGATTACAAGCTTTAAGTCAACTGTGAGAACTTGTTTATTGTGGCACCTTTTCTTTCTTTTCTGGTGGCAGCGGACTACGAAACTAATTAGAGCTTTCAGCGCCGCTCCCATTAGCTGCAACCCGATCCCCCCGCACCCCCCCCCCCCCCCCCCCCTGTGAAAAAAAGAAATGATTATGCCCCCGTCCCTTATAAATCATTGCTTGTGTCATTATCCCTCCAATGGAAATATGATTTCCCATTACAAATTGTCTGACCTGTTTTATGTTCCCCAACACATAATTAAACCTGTGGCGTGCAAAAGGAAGTAATTTTGTTCAAAGCTTTTCGGCCGCAGCGGTGTAATGTCTTTGCTTGTATAAGTAGCAGCTACTGGCAAAAAAAAGTAGGCATGTGAACTTTGTTATGGATTAGTAACAGGAAAGGAAAAAAAACTGCAACATGTGTGAATAGCCTGCATCTTTCACTCATACGATCCTTCTGTGGAAAGATCAGCTAATTGTCAAGGAATTTTGACATGTGATTGGCCTGTTAATGCATGGAATTACAGCAGGTACAGATCACAGAAAAAACAGCGTTTGCCGACTTCTGTTTTTTATTCAGTTGTTTTCCATTATATAATCCCTCACATTTGTATTTCTCTGGTGGTATTCAAGTTCCGAAAGTTCATAATAAAATAATGATCTCATGGAACAGCCAGAGGTGCTTTTTTTTTAAGGGCGTATCCCCAAAAGGCACTTAATCCTGGTTATGTCCTACACCCCAGGTGCATTCTGGGCCTGTCACAGCCAGCCAATCAAAATGGCGCTACGCTCTCTGCCAGCTCACCCCTAACTGCAGGTAAACTTTGCAGGGCGGAGGACAGGCTGGAGGAGCACAGAAGCGCACGGCTAGGTAGGGGCATCAGCCCCGACGCAAGCACGGATGAGATAAGTAGCGCAGCGTCTGAAAGCTGCCAGGGTCAAGGGGGGAAATGTAATCTGCTAATCCAATTTGACTGCTGTAGGCACATGACCTGATGTGCCGGTATACGCGCGCACACACACACACACACACACACACACACGCACCGAGGCACACCTCCACTCCGCTCGCTCAGACGCTCGGGCTGCAACGCCGTACCGTTTGATTTCTCCGAAGCCTCAAGCAGATTTACTTGAAGGTGATTCGGCGAGGCCCATTCCGGCCCATGATTGGCAGAATTTATAAACCAATTAAAAGCCCGTTCTGCCGAGCGTTAGTCAAGTTATTCCGCTGCTATTATTAACCGCCCTGATCGGATAAGCGAGGGGGGGGGGGGGCCCTTTCAATATGCCGACCTCCTGTAATATAAGCATGTCCACCCGGTGTGTGTGTGTGTGGCACGCACATCGACCTGCTGAGAGGCCTTGTGCACGAAACGACAGTTACAAGCAGCCATTTCATTTTCTGTCATTTTCAACCGGTGTGTATATCAATAATGTTCTCTGTTTTTCTTTCATCTATTGTTTTGAAGTGTAGGAAAGGGGGGGGTGGGGTTGCTTAATTAGCCATGCTCTCTTTAACGGCGATAGCTTGCTGTGCTTTAAAGTATGCTGGCTTAAGCCAAGGGACATATGGGTATAGCAGGCAGGGTCAAACCTGCAAAACTCTGGCAGCGGTCTCTTAACTATGCACTATAATCAGTTTCTCAGGACAGCGTGTGCGACTTCTGTTTCGTGAGGTTGTTACATTTCATAAATTGAGGTGCTTGCAGGTTTAGGACGATCTGGAGAGGTAAAATTCCTCCATAGCGATGCAAACGGTCTGAAATCAGAAAAGAAAATTTTCCAGAGAACCTAACCGAGGAGCCCTTCTTTCATATCATTAAATAAGCGCTTATCCCACAGCTGAGCCCTTCAGCCGCATTAAAGCGAATGGAAGGAACTTTTAAGCAGAGTGATCTCTGTTAATTTGAGAGCCTGCTGTCAAGGTAAGCCTGTCTGACAGTGGGGGGAACTTCATACACATATCTTCAACCTCAATCGTCGTCCCGGAAATCCAATTAGCAATGTAGGCAATTTGATGCAGTTCAAGTTTAGAAATAAGCCAATAAACATTATCTACGAGAGGGGAAAAAAAAAAAATCATGGGTTAATGAAAAGATACAAGAGCAAAGTAAAGTGCATGATGCATTCATAGAAGATGAATTTGAAGACTGGGGAGAGGTGTCATATTATCTTTTATTAGATAGCTGAGGCGGTAAGAGTCTGCAGCCTTGAAGTATTGGTGGGCAGCCTGTACTCTACCACTGCAGATGCAAAATAATATTTCTCAATCAATGGACAAAGAGACCTCAGTTTTATAATTGCATCTTTATTACCTCGGTATCTGTAATAGAGCTGTAATCGCAATATTAAATTATGATTTTTTTTTTCCCAACTGTGAAATGTCGAAGTCATCTCCATGAGCCAGTTTGTCCGCCATTACAAAAATGGTTTTGTTGAAAGTAGCTTGATTTTGTTCATTGTTTTAAGATTTTTACTCAAATTTTTATTCATTAGTCACACATATCTGAATTGGCTAGATTAAGAAGCTCAGTTCAGTAGTTGCAGCACAGTGATTACATTATGTTTGGAGATTAATTTTTGGCTCTAGAAGAATTTTGTGAAAGGCTTTAAATTTACAGGAGTAGCATTTTGAGAAGCAGCTGCATGAATGGAGTTAGGCAGTTGAGTGTAGTTAACTGTACATGTGCCGGATCTAGGACACCACTGAGTCCAGCTGGATCACCAGGAAGAAACAAGAACTCGTATTAAAGAGTGGCCATTTTGGAAGTCTGCAATCAAAGTAACTTGGGAGAAAACAAATTAAGTTCATGGAAAATTATAATGATTGCTGCTCTTAATTTTTAAAACACTATTCCCCCTTTTTTTTAAACCCTTACATATATTTTTGGGGAATTGGTTTTATATTTGCGTGTGTGTGTGTGCGTGCGTTCGTGCGTGCGTGTTTCTCATGGCATACATGTCAGTGTATAAATTGCTAACTGTTCTGTGTACAGTGGCAGCTCTGGAGCAGTAAATGTAAAATTAAATTGTAACTATGAAGGAGTTATTTTTATTAATATAGCTATATGCTAAATATTATTCATATACTGTATATAACTATGTAACTATAAATCAAAGATATGGTATGTCATGTAATTTTTCTTATTTCCGGAGTTAGCTTTTGTCATTCTGAGGAGTAGTTTTTGTGGCCAGTACGCCGGTTTTATCGTACTTTTTTTAATCTCTGCTCTGAGGGGCTTCTTGTGAGGGTGCGAGATCAGATCAGAACTGACCAGAGCTCTCTAGCAGTGTGGCTACAAAAACGATGACTACCGGAAGAGGAAAGAGAAAGCCTCTATTTGCGACTGCGTGTATTTACATGGACGTCACCTCTGTAAACACCCTGGGCTTTTGACCAGGGGCTTACGACCGGGCGAATTTTAGGCTATGGCTGGAGGGGTACCTGCATGTGACCGAGAACAATGCGGCAGTGTCAGAGACAAATAGTTAGGGGGCCGCTAAAACAATATTTGATTTGGCCAGATGGTCAATGAATGTAAGCCTGTGTATTCCTCACATCTGCTCCGCATGATTTGCCAGTGATTCACCTTTTTTGTGTGTGTGTTCCCACAAAATATTTCACATCCGGAGAGACAGTCAAAATGTGTCATGCCCTGACAACCTTGATGAGTCGGCTGTTTTTTTTTGTCAGGATAGAAACTGTGTGTATTTTATAAGCCTTTATTTGAATGTGTATGGAGTTGTTTGTGTTTAAATTATTTTGAGTTTAATTAAATTGTTTCTTTGTCTGGAGGTGCTGTAACTAGCTCGTTCATATTTCTTTTCTGAAAGCAGTTCAATACCCTATTGTTGTTCATCGACAGATTTATGCAGTGTTCTTGTCACAGCCTGCAATGACTAATGTAGGTAATTAATTCAGAAACATAATCTGGAAAGTATAAATGGGATTTTACATATGTGGAAAAAACCCAATATAATAAGTTGTTTAAGAAAAGAAGTACAGTATCACTTAATGCAACCCCACATTTTCCCGCATGATCAGTGACTGCTGAAGACAAGTGGGCGTGTCTCTGTGTTCCTGCTGCCCTGTGATTGGTCGAGCTCTTTCCACGGGGGAGGGGCTACATTTTTGACTCTGCCCACTGCTTTTTTTTTGTTTGATTTGAGTTAAGATTAGTCCTTTTCTCTTTTCTCTTTTCTTTTTTTCTTTGCTTGGAAGAATGAAACATTCGCGTGGTGTGGTCCCGTTGCATCACCAGGAACCCCTGTCACATTCAGAAGCTTGCTTTTGCAGCTGTTTAATATAAATTCTCTGTGTACATCTTTGTCCAGATGGTTTATTTTTATAAACAATACATAGGCCCACATTCCTGCACTGTTTTTTCCTTCGTCTGTCTGCCTCACAGACACTTGCCAGGGAAGGGAGGGGGGGGGGGGGGGGGGGGGGGGGGGGGAACAGGGTTTGCACAGATGGCCCTGTGACACTGCTCTCACACAAACGGGGCACAAAAGGGAAAGATATATGTACGTTATGTGCATAGCTCAGGATACACGTACATATTTTGAGAAAGGAAGACACACTGGGACAGATGTGTACGCAAGTGCGCCAATGTATTTTGAATTTTAATTCATTTATTTTTCAATAATACGCGCCAGATTTTTAACCGTGGGTTGGGGGGGGGGGGGCGGGACGGCAAATGATTTCCAGATGACAGCGGAGTGTTTTGTTAACATCATTGATATTGACCGGTGGGGTGTTTTTCTTCATTACCATGTGTGTGCCTCACACACACACACACACACACACACACTGAGGCCCCGGCTCCTGTTGTACAATAGGAGATAGATGGCGGTCCCTAACCTAATTGCGCGGCTGTCCCGCCCGCAGCCCTCTCTGGCCACAGCGCCATTACACATCCGCCCCCCCCATCCCGCCCCCCCCCCCCCCCCCCCCCCCCCCCCCCCCCCCCCCTCCCTGATTGGGGCTCAAAGCCTTAACAAAGAAAGCAAAATAGAAAAAGGAGCAGGAGAAATGAGCCGGTGCCATTTGGACGGGATTACATCCTGGTAATATTCTTCAATCCCGACCGCCAAACCCCCCCCCCCCCCCCCGCGCCCCCCAACCCCTCCCCTCCCTTCTCCCTGTCCAATTGTGACAACTGTGGCGAGGAGGGGGGCAAAGAATGTCAGTTAAAAAAGAGACAGAGAGAGAGAGAGAGAGAGAGAGAGAGGAGAGAAAAGAGGGGAAGAGAGCGGTGTTTAATGACAGGCCCGAGAGTGGGGCCAGCCTGAGTTTGTGTGTTTGTGTGTGTGTGTGTGTGTGTGTGTGTGTGTGTTTGTGTGTGTGTGTTTGTGTGCGTGTGTGTGTGTGTGTGTGAATGTGTGTGTGTGTGTGTGTTTGTGTGCGTGTGTATGTGTTTGTGTGTGTGTGTGTGTGTGTTTGTGTGTTTGTGTGTGTATGTGTTTGTGTTTGTGTGCGTGTGTGTGTGTGTGTGTGTGTGTGTGTGCGTGTGTGCGCACGCGCTCTCCTGCACATGCTGACTGTCCTGGCTGGGGGAGTGGACCCAGAGCAAACACGGCCCCTCCTCAGTGGACCTGTGTGCGTTTGGCTCTGAGAGCGCTGTGTACTTCCCTCGCATGCTTTAAAAGGCCACAGCACACTTTTTAACTGTATCAGGTGCCAGAGGAGAGAGGTTGCCATTCCAATCCATCTAAAAGGCCCCAGCTGTTAGTTAATACCTGTGGTCTGGCACATATTTCTTTTTTTATTCTAAGTATGTGCTGTACAAGTGTGCTTCTCGTACCGTTGTGGGAAACGAGAGTTGGGCTACTGTGGAATCACTTCCAGTGCATGTGGGGCTGACGTAGCACACAGGATTTGAAATCGGAGGCTAGGTCTCGGCAGATTGATAAAAGAAACACTTGTTCTTTCTTCTGCTCAAAAAGCGCCTTCTCTTATGCTTCTGTTGAATCTGATGTTTTTACCTTGGAGTCATTACTATTTTACTATACTCATTTGTTTCCATTGTGTCTTTCTTCTTCAAAGGGTCTCTCACCGCCTTGTGTGTGCTGTCGAGGTTCTGCGGGAAACGTTGTACTAATGTGCAGCAGTACTTGCCAGCTCACCAGCAAATGTGGCCGAACCTTCAATTTAAAATTTCGGTGGAAGATATCTGATCTGCATTCCGGGATTTAGCTCTTAAAATCTTGGAAGGGCTAAAGCCTCGGCTCTCTCATCTGTGTAAATATGTGCTCTCCAAGGTTTGTTAGCACAGTAGCTAGCATTAAGTGTTATGCAGTGTGCTGCATAGGCCACAGCAGATTCCTCGTATTTGGCAGTTACTCTTCTTCCTTTTTTTTAGATATTAATCTCCTTGTTAATGGGATCTGCAGATAAAGACCTTTCATAACTTGCGGACTTTCGTGAACCTGATGTCCCGGATTCCTCCCAGGGGTCGGAGGTCGTGTGAGAAGAGGGGGGGTCAGCACTCGTTTGTTATTCTCTCTCTCCGTTCTCCTTCCTCCTCTCCTCTCGGACCCTCTCAGGTGCGTTTGTTGACGCGCCCGCGCGGCACCTGTGCGTCACGCTCCTGCGGCTGAAACGCGCTTTTGGAATGTCCGCCCGAGTCCCCGTTCAGAAGCGATACCCTTTTCGCTCCGAGCGGCGGTTTTCCTTGTTTTCGTTTTTTCGTCGCCTCTCTCCGAGACCCCCCCGCTGAGACAGAAGTGGCCAGGTGACGAGTGCACAAAGACAGGTTGCTTGGGGGGTAAATGACGCGTGCCGAGCTGTGCCAAAAACAGGGGGGGGGGGTAAATAGGAGGGCTGGCTGCCATTAGGGAAGGGCCTCCTGCATAGCTGGGATTCTTCTCGGAGACGGGGGCTGAGGTCACCTGGCCGGGGCCCGCTGCGTCCCGGGGCGCAGGAAGTGCCCGCTCGTAGAGGTGCGAGACATTTGAGAACGACACCGGTGCAAAGTTCACGTGACGGCCAAACGCAGTGGTGCGTTGCTGTGGAAATGAGAGAGCTGAAAAAAACCCACGCAGGTGTTCTGCAGACACCTGTGAATAAACTTCTGTGCGTTCAAAGTGATTCATTTACAGAATTACGCCAGTTTGGTTACCTGTGTTTTTCAGTTTAATTTTTTATGTATAACTTTGACTCCTTATGAAGGTTTCACTGTGAATTATGAAGTGAGCGATGCTGCAATGTTGATACTTCTGGCATCAGCGTAAGTACAGTATCAATAATTAAGTCTCCACAAGTGCATTTATTTGTATATTACGAATGTGCGTGTCTCATTGTAATAGTCCTCATTCGTGAGTGCACTATGAGAAATGCCTCAGCGTGAGAGTGCAGTGAGGTTCCCAGTGTCTGGGAGCTGGGACGCTCACGGTGCATTTTTCAGTGGAGCATTTCCCAGAATGCCCTGACGAACGTGGACTAGACAATGAGACGGGGTTTCTGGGTCTGGCTGGCGTGTCTGCGAGCGCCGGACCCGGCTGATCTGAGCCGGTGGGCCGCCGTGTCTCCCTGCTCTACCGTCTCTCGGTGAAAGAGGCTAGACGGGGCTATTGTGCCCCACTCCACTCTGCTGCTCAATAACTGACGCCCTGCACCCAAGGATGTGTTTAATCAGCATAACAATGAGCATAATAAATAGTATGAACAAGTAACCTTGTGAGGACGGTTGTGAGAACTTGTGTGTGTGTGTGTGTGTGTGAGTGTGTGTGTGAGAGAGCTGGAGTGGACCGTGATGGTGGGATGTTCTGGAAACTTACCCCCCCCCCCCCTTTTCAGCACACTGCTGTACCCATGGTTTGGGTTTTGTCTCCACCTTCCACCCCACACCCTCGCACACACCAGAACAGAGCCCCCCCCCCCCCCCCCAAAAAAAACAGAAAATTTCATTACAACAGCTTTAAACTGCCCAGTTTTTTAAGGCTTCTAATTATTCGTCTGCTTAGATGTGGGCAGTTGAGAAAGGCAGTAAATCAGCAGCAGTGGGGAGAACAGGAGGCCTGGAGCTGTGAGAGAACTGGAAACAAATGATCTTTTCCTCCCTTCCTCCCTCTCTCTCTTCCCCCTCATCCCTTTGTACCTCCGCCTGGCCTGCTCTCACAGACCCAAAGGAATGCTGGGATTGGTAGTGCGTGGAGGGGAGGTGTGTCGGCTCGCAGGTCCCCTCCACAGCCTTGTAGGGGCTGTGTGCCACTCGATTCCCGTCTGTTTATGACTGCTCATGATGGCCCTGACTTTTTTGCCTTGTGTGTCCTTGCTGGAACCTGTCATGCAGGTGAAAACAGGACAGGTTTGTTGGTTGATCCGTGGGCACTTGTGGATGTCTACCTCCGTTAGGCTGGAAATTGCCCTGCGATGCAGCCTAAATTAAACCAAGAAGGACAATTGTGCTGCAGGGAAAATGTCACGGCAACTGAAGATGTATGAAGCACCACTGACTATAATAGAATGCAATCTTTTTTAAAAACCTAGTGAAAATACCATTTTAGTGTGGAAGAACTGTACAGCCTATAATTACAGCTAAAATCCAAAGATTGTTTTCCCTTTTCTATGCACGGATTGAAACTGTTGCTTGTCATTGCATCTCGCAAGGTTACAAAAAACTGAAACCGTGAATGACTGATAGTTGTGTGTCTGGTGTATCTCTTTTTTTTTTACCTCTTGTTTACAACTGAACTCTTATCTTTTTTTTTTTACTGATAGGCAGCAGATGTGAGTTTTTGCTAGTGTCGGATTGTTGGGATTCAGTTCTCAGAAGGGGCAGCATGGAGCGCGATATCCTTTGAGCTTGGACAACATGTAATCAACATGGGTTCCTCCAAAGGTCACATTTTTTTTATCTCACAGCTTATTATTTCCATTGAGCGTCCTGAGGCTGTCAAATGTGTTGTTTTTTTTTCGCGAGCATCGCTGGAATTCGAAGGCCTGGCAGAGGATCTCTGTGCGGATACTGAGATCCCCGGCCGAGTCCCTACCTGTGACTGAGAGATAGACGAACCCCGTTCCCGCTCCACAGCGTCTGCCATGTGTGCAATCTGCTGCTTTAATGGGCTCCAGTGTAATTGCCCTCTATAGCCTCCAGATAGCAATCAAAGGACTCAAATAGTTCAATTCAAAGCTTTTTTTTTTTTTTTTTTTTTTTTTAAACAAGAGCTTTTTTTAAAACTAGTTTTTAAGCGCACTTTAATACTGCTGCTTGGCATTTGCGTTTAGCAGGTGGGGGTAAATTATTTAAATAGCATAACTGATATGTCTTTGAAGTACAGTCTTGCCCTCAGTACCTGTCTGGAAGTCCAGTTTTTTTTTTTTTAATCCATTTGGCTTACTTTCCTTACTTTCCTTTCTGTAATGTGAAACAATCTGTAGGCAGTCTTCTTTCTCCAAACTATGGTAGCGCTGGATTATCCTCCAAGAAAATTAAACACTTAATGTGCTCCTAGTGCAGGGAAACTCTGCTGGTTGGCTTGTGGTTGTGGCTTCGTCTTAAATTGAACTGGAATTTAGAGTATGAAAATGATCTTTTGTGACCAGCAGTCACCAGAGATGTCTCCAAATCCACCTAAACTGAAAAATGCAGTATATGTAGTAATGATTTAACTTATCATTAAGTAAATACTGCAAAACTGATTCCTGCAGATACTCTGCATCACTGTCCTGTAGAGCTATGGAATATATGTTTTATTATTCATTGACTGTTACAACAGTTATGTTAAACTGATGACTCTGTCCATAGTGCAAGTACATGCAGACTGAACTGAAATGAGGACTGTTAAATCAGAGATATTTTTCAATTATGCCATAGTGATTGGGCTAGTATCGGTACTTGAAGAAGAAAAAAATGACCGTTATATCTAGACTACGTTGTCCAGATGCCATGATATACTGTGCACTCGCTTATAGGGCCAGTAGAGGCCTACGACATAGTTACGCAGCGTACCCCAGATGTGGTTCCAGTCCCGGCCTGTGGATTTTAATGCAACTTTCGGGGGGGGGGGGGAAAAATAAGACAACAACTTCTAATTCATCACCGGGAAAAGCCTGTATGGGGTGGGCTGATGTCTGGAAGGCAGGGGTATTGTTTATAGCTGACATATACCAGTGCTCGGTCTCTGTCACTTTTTTCAGGGGAAGCTTTAAACAGTAGGGTAAGGGGGCGGTGAGCTCATCAGTTAAGGCAGGCGAGGAGAGTGGGGGACAGACACCTGCAGCTCAGCAGATGCTCCATCAATTATCCTGCCCCCCCCCCCCCCCACTCTCCCCCCTCCCCCTCCCCAGCAGCCCCCCACCCCCCTCGCCCACCGCACCCCCATGTCCTCCCTATACGCAGATTCTATCTGTTCTCACACCAAGCATGAGAGAAAGGATGGGGTGTGTGGGGGGGGGGGGGGGTGCAGGTTAGGAGAGAGGCCTTGTGCAGCACAGCCCAAATCAGCCTGGTTTTCCCCATAGCTGTCCGAAGGCAAAAAAAAAAAAAAAAAAAAAAAAGATACCGTACCCTTGCAAGAGTAACTAACACAGCTGTGCTGTGAAACATGCCATGCTTGTTATGTGGAATTTAATCTGGTAGCATGGGTACGAGGTCGGCCGGTGAGATGGACAGTGTGTGTGTGTGTGTGTGTGTGTGTGAGTTCAGGGAGAAATTGATCAGGTTGGGTTTCCCACAACGGCAAACGCACAGATAGGTGAACGCTGAATAGAATAGAATGGAAAAGATAGATGGATAAGACAGGCAGCAGCTGTTTGAGAGATGGCGGTTCCTGGGAAAAGAGGGCATCAGTGTCTCAATACTCAAAGAGAATGAGAAGGAAAGGAGAGGAGAGGAGAGGAGAGGAAAGGAGAAGGAAGGGAGACGGAAAGTGTTTGAAGTGTATCACGGCGAGTCAAACATTATTAAAAGGACAAGATTGCTTAACGTGTCGCCGTACTATCTGTGCGTTGTTAGTAACAGATGTTTGGTCTCTCCGGGCCGGATCGTCGGGACCGGACTGACCTGTTGTATGAATAATGGTGTGTACAAAAAAGCCAAAACTGTAACAAACGATCGCCAATCCTGCCCCCCCCCCCCCCCCCCCCCCCGCCCCCCCCCAGCCCCCTGCCCCCCCCCCCCTTTTTTTTCCCCCTTCCTGCCACTGCAAAATGCCCGGCCACGCTTCCTTTTAAGCACATAATTACTTTGAAGCAACCGAAGCCCATACATTTTCCCTGCGTAATGGCACCCAGGCCATTTGCTCCTAATTTATGGGGACAGGGTTCAAAGTTTTAATAATATTTGGATAATATCAAGGCGGGGGCTGTCCGCGCGGAGTGATCGATGGACGGAGAGTGGGCCCTATTGTGATTCTGAGCATGACGAGGTATCGGCTCCTAAACAACTTGATATTTCGTCCACCTTTTTTTTTTTTTTTTTTTTTTCTTTTTATAACTGAGGGGCGAGGCGGGAGTAGGAAGAGGCATTTTGGCTCATGAATTATAAATATGGGCATGAGCAATCAGTAAGGAACGGCAGAGCGGTGGGGGGGGGGGGGGTGGGGGGGGGGAGGGGGGGGGGTCGGGGGGGGGGGGGGGGGGGGGGGGGGCACAGGCTCTCTGGCATGGCCCTGTCCCGTTAGCCCCTCATCCTCATGTAGATTAATGATTTGTGACTGGAATAAAGCACCTTATTTTTTTTTTGCGGGAGTTAATGTATTAAAGCATCACCATAAAAACGACGCATTCGCGGTGGGATGCTTCCGGGGTAATAACGCTCGCTCTCGAGGCGCTGAAGTGGCCGGGGGGGGACGCCCGCGGTGCGCGTCCGAGAAGCCGCACGCCACAGGGGATTGTGGGTAGAGGTGCCGGGACTGACGCCCTCCTGATTAAAAGGTGTTTTTTTAAGGCCTGCGTTGGAGCTCGAGCCCCGGGTCTTCCTCCTGGGATTACTGCAGGTGTTCAGAGTGCCAGTGAATCAGGCCTGTACCTGGGCCTTTTAAAGGCCAGTCTACGGTTAGGCGATGTGTGATCGGCCATGGACATTGCTACATTGTCGCCAACGTCCCGTTATCGCTCGACTTAAAATAAATAAAATGTATGAAAACGTAACCGATAAGAACGCATCGCCTAAGTGGAGTCATTAATGACGTCTCTGTAGTCCGCCCAGTCAGCAGCGTACTGGCACGGAAACATTGTAGATTGTGTTTATACTTTCAGCAAATGTGTGGTCTTCCGTTTTTATTTATTTTAGGGTTAGGCTAGTTGATGATTTTACACTTCGCTAAAGATAATTACAGGACATGAGAACGTTCTGTAATGATGTTGTCATGACAACTGAGCCAGCGATGGGGTCAAAGTTCAATACAATTTAAGTCCCTGCAATGGTCACAACGGCGATAGCGTCGACAACGGAAAATCTTAAGTATCGCTCTAGTATAAACTAAAAGTTGTTGTAACCGACCATTTAATGTGATAAATCGCCAGTGGCAACGATCATACATCATCAAATTGTAAAAAGTCTTCCCTGCCCCAGCTCACAAGATGGAGGAGGCCCCTCCACATCACCAGCCTTGGAATGGCGGCTGTCCACCGCAGTCAGGCGCTCTCCGGCACGTGGAACTTTTGGTGGCGGGTAATAGCGCTCTCATTACCGATGCTGTACTTTTTGCTCCCATGATGAATTAAACAAACGAATTGATCCGACCGTCTCTCTGTGTCCACTGTAAACGATGCAATCTAGCCGTCTATCTGCAACTTTAATTAAACGCGGTTGGCTATCCATAATGAAAACAGCCAAAAGTCAAATCACGAGGGCTCACAGTTGTTCCTGTTTGGCAATATTGTTTTCTTCCTTGAGCAACCACTTTGCTGACATCATTGTTTGTCAATATCTCAATATGCCGTATTTAAGCAGATTCTGATTGTCAATCCACAATGGCTGATATATCCCCCCCCCCCCCCCCCCCCCCCCCCCCCATCCCCCCCCCCCCCCCCCGTTTTTTTTTTTTTTTTTTTTTTTTTTTTTTTTTTTTTTTTTTTGGTTGTCAGTTTAATTCCTTTATACCAGTGAGAGGAGGAAGAAATGCCAGCACTCTGTTGCAATACATGGAATTAAACATCGCCATTCAGTTTTAATGAACAACTTGTTGGACTGGCATTGATTCTCTTGACATTAAGCTTTTGCTAAGATAAGATAACACCAAATGTTCTCTAATCTAGCAGTGTCCCAGTTCACACTCCGCCAGATGGAGATGTTTTTTTTTTTTATCTTTAAAAGAAAACAAAATCTCTTTAAAATTAGTGCATTATTTATGTACGACTGGTTTAATAATGCAATGTAAATCAATTGAATAATTGATATCGCTGACTCAGCAAGGCCTACTTGTGTGTGCAGTATATTGATTTTGCGTAACCATCACCTTATTAAAAACACCTGGCAAACTTGTGTGTGCGATATGTACATATAAACATTATTTAATTTGTATATTGGCATAACCATCACCTCATAAAAACATCGTTGCAAACTAATGTTTCTGTACACACACCTGGAGACACACACACACACACACACACACACACACACACACACACACAAGATTATGGGGTGTTTAGCTTTATTAAGCGATATGAGTGCGACAAACAAATTAGAGGATGTGCTTTTCTCCGTGCGCAGTGATCGGAGGACAAGCTAGGCTTTAATTTATCAGATAAGATCTGCGTGAGGAGGCAGGAGTAGCTTCCTCTCAACGGGAACGTTTTTTTTTTTTCTTTTTGTTTGTTTTTTTCTCAAGCGTGACCAAAAGTAAAAGAGCCGCAGTTTTTTATTGTCCATATCCCAGAAGATGGCATTGGCTCGGGGGGGGGGGGGGGGGGTGGAGGGAAAGAAGCTATTGTTTGAAGTGGGTTACCGTTTTACATATATCTTTAAAAAGTCTGGGGGGCAAACCGCATTAAGAGATTACCACCTGAGATTTATGAAAATGTGAAGTGATAAAAGAACAATGGCGTGGCCGGGGCTGGGCAAATGGCTTTGATTCATGAAGGGGAAGGGGCTCTTAACGGCCCGAAACGAACAAATAAATGGAACCGGAGCTGAATGCTTTTACCACTTTGCCATCAATTAGCAAAAGAGCACAATTGTTTAATTGTCTCTGGGCAAAACAGCATTTTTTATTGGACAATAACACAAGCAAGGAACTGGGGAGATAAGTTTCCGTGTCTTCTTTGAGCAATGGGGGGGTTAGAAATTGGGGGGTGTTTTGCCCTTAAGTGAATTTAATTAATTGATGCTGTTTAGAATGATGTTGTTCCAAATATAATAAGGCTTACATTTTCTCTTTTCGTCGGCATATATAGCAGCCAGTTCAAAAATGAAAGCATGATGTATAATACTTTAAATAAAAAAGCACTTTCGCCTAAATACATTTCCAAATGAAATACACTGAATGAATATATCTTTTCAGCATAGTGTATTTTCTAAATGTTTTCTGTATGAAGGAGGACGATTGTATCTTTCTGTTTTTGTTTTATTTATTCTGAGCAATTAGTTCCACATATTTTGAGACAGACATGCTTGATTCTTCTTCAGGTTAAAAAGTGGAATTTTATTTAATTAGAAAATAATGATTGTAAATACTTTAGCTCTAATCCTAATCTGAGGCTAAATCTGGGGCAGGCTCTCTGGTCAGATTAATTTCATCTACTAACGTACTGCCTTTTCCATCTGTTTGAAGATAACTGAAGAAATGCACATTTGTTTCTTAGTGGTGGGGAGACGTGAGAATTAGGAGCTAAAGGAGTGTTATTAGAGTGAATTAATAGTAAAGCGCCCCACCAGAGCTGTGAAGCGGGGGGGGGGGGGGGGGGGGGGTGGTACACAATAGCATGGAGGCATGCAGCATTCCAGAAGTTTCTGCCCCCCTCCCCCCTCCCCCCTCACCCCCACCCTTTGTCTGCCATCAGCTTGTGTATCGTTTAGATGCCTTTTAGAACCACACAACAAATTTGTGTTTTTTTTTGATTGATTGAGGGAATTAGTCAAGATGGCTGGTAAAAAAAGAGTGACATCATCAGCCGGGTCTTGGTCCAGACAAAGTGGTACATCAGTGGAGAGAGTCCCTGCCTTTTACAAGGTGCCCATGTCAAATGCCACCCCTACCCCCCCCCCCCCCCCCTCCCCCCCCCCCCCCTTAATGCCCCACAGGCATCTCAGCGCTCCTGGCATCCCCAGAGTGACCACATCAAGGGACGTAACAATAAATAAACAGCGCCTGCCTGGACCGTGCCCTTGTGCTCGTCACTTCCCTGCCTGAAAACTCATTTCACTGCTAATAAAAGCCCCCCCTTTTGCTCAACGAGGGGAAAGTGCCGCTCGTATGCAGCGGGCCAAAGTTGAAGGACAGAGACATGGCCGCCGGCCACTTGCGTTTTTACACACCTGACGCGATGCGGTAACTCCACGCTCGTGGGGAAACAGACGTCGCTCATCTCTTAAAAGTTCTCAGGTTTGCCTGAGTTTGTCGAGTTCCAAACTGTCTCATAATTCTCCTTTCTTAAAGAAACGTCAGTGGCCCGGTGGAAGTTATGAAATGTTTTGATTGGACTTGAAGAATGTTGTAATTTATGTCTGGGAAAAGGCACTGTAGGTTCTTTGTGCCCGGGCATGCAGCAGTATCGCAGCGCTGGGATGATTGTGAGAAGTTGAGCCTTGGATCCAGTGGCAGGTTCAGTTCCCCGGTAGGACACTGCCGTTGTACCCTTGAGCAAGGCACTTAACCTGCACTGCTTCAGTATGATACATCCAGCTGTATAAATGGATACAGTGTAAAATGCTATGTAAAAAACGTGGTGTAATGTGCTCTGGATAAGAGTGTCTGCTAAATGCCTGTAATGTAATGTAATGGATCCAGTGGTGGTGGTGATGATCTGAGGCTTTGGTGGGAATGGGCCAGGCTGGCACGGAGGCCGTGGAGTGTGTCGCATGCTACATTGTTCCGGGGACGTGTGGCAGCATGACGGGGGCCAGCCAGTCAGGTTTTTGGACACACACAGGGGCGCAAGTAGTTCTCCAGCTTCTCTCCTCTTTCACCACGATGGGGGCTCGTATGACAAAACAAAAAAACCTGCTGCTATTTCGGCCCACAAAGGCTACTGTCATGGTGCCGGCGTAACGTCCCCCCCCCCCGTTTGTGGGAGTCGCACATAATCTGCTCGCACATGCTCAGACGTGTCCGAAATAATAATAAAACGCCGCCTCTTCGGCCTATGAAATCTGATGTCTGATGCCGCTTCTGCCGCATTATTTATGACGTTCTGCGTCACCTGTCTTCGGCTCTGTGCGCTGCTACGCCGCGTCTTATTTTGTTTTTCTCGCCTTGCGTTTTAAGAACAGTGGGGCCTAATAAATCAGCCGCGTGTTCTCTCCTCTCTTCCTCAACAACTCATTTTCAGTTCGGCCCGCCTTGGCCCCCCCCCCCCCCCCCCCTTTTCTTTTTTTTTTTTTTAATAAGCGTGACAAATTGGATATGTGCAAACTGGCAACCAGTTCCAACCCCCCTGTAATACAGCACCCCATTGTAAATTAAAGTAGCTGAACCCCCCCAAAAAAAAGTGTCTTTGCATTTTTGTTGGCTGTCTGTGAGCGGGCTTTCTGTCTGTGAGAGTGCTCTTTATGCATCAGTCCTATGTCCTGTACAGAGTTTTAAACATTAACAGAATGTCAGTCACATCTGAAGGCGTGTCCATGATTCAGTGCCTCCGCTTAAATACAGTTATCATTACGCATACGCTCACCGTGACTCGATCTCACGAGTTTATTCTCGTTCACACCTGCAGCCATATTTTATTTCCTGGTTCCAGCAAAAAGGAACTTTGTCCCACGAAACTGTGTGTTCTCCTGTCGTGGCACGCTGGTGGAAATGACTGCGTTATTATGACACACACCGTGTGTCATTTATGGCTGTGATGTCAGTGTCTTGCGTGCTCATCTGAAGTGTCTTGTTTTACTTTGTTTACACCAGAAACTATCAGTCGTGCCCTAGATATAAATAGATATATACGGTTTGATCAGCCAAAGAACTGTTCTCCTCTTCAAAACCATATCACATATTACAACCAGGTTACATTTCATTTTGTGAGGTGGGTTATTAGGCTGTTATCATCAAAATCAAAATCTACAGAAATGATCATCGAAAACTCTTAAATCTGAACATAAATCTGAAATATTTGACACTCGTTTTTTTCCAAAATTTTCATTGGTACAGGCTTAACCTATCAAAATAAAAGCATAATAAGCTGTTTAATTTTTGTTAGAAAAAGTGACTATATTCTCTAACATATTCTAAAACTGGCTTTCAGAATATGATGTTAGTTGATATAAAGTAGATATTGGTTTGTACTATTGGTGTTTTGACATTTTTTGTGGTCTATATTATTTGTGAAATGTACTCCAAAACATTTGAGAAAAGGCTTATGATAGCAAGCTCAAAGCTCTTGGCATGGGGGCAATTTCGTGTTGTTTTCTAAATAAAACAAGATAGCTAAAAGACAAAATAATAATGGCTATCTAGGCTTGAGCCAAGAACCCATTGTGGGAACTTCAGTAAGATAATCTTGTTTTGAAAATAAATTTGAAGTATTTAAAAATAAAACAACATTTTTTAAAATGTGATTATCGTCAACTGCGTGAATATGTGTTTTAGAGTAGGGCCAATCGCAACGGTGTGGAGCGGTGTCTTTCCCTTTGTTGGGTTGTGAACAGGTCCAGGTCAGCAGGGCAAGGAAAAGGAACATGGGAACATGTGTGTTGAGTTAGCGCAGTGTTTGGAGATGTGTAGCCTGTGGGGTCACAGTGACACCCTGGATGCACATGGGGCGGAAGCTGTGGTCTGGGGGGGGTGTCAGTGTGTCAGCTGTATTAGTCCAATCCACAGTCCCGCCCCTCCCCCCACCCCCCCATAACAACCGAGGCCTATCCCACAAAAAATGCACCCTCCATTTCCACGCACCCATCTCTTCTTAAGGGATGGGTTGTTGGTTATACAAGTTGTTTGATTTCATGTCACCATGTTTACTGTTGATACAGCTGCTGGTTCTTCTTTGATGATGAAAGACTTTCACAGTTGACTAAAATAGAAAGCAACTGTGAAGTGGTCGAGCGGTGCAAGTTCAATAAAACTTTTCGCCTACGTCAGGTTGAACTTACATGTGACAATATTGGTGGTGATGATATGTCGGCAATGATGCGTGTGTGTGTATACATAATGATATATAATGCTGGGGTCGTGTTTTTAAGGGTTGTCGATGTAAATTGTTTTCAACAATTTCATAAATTTGTCATCTGTTCTGAGACCTTTTGTAGATGAGCTGTTTAAATACAACTTGGAAGCCACTTTGTTGCCCAATTATCTGAGCACGGTCTTACTCTAGATATCCTAATGTCGGGCACCACACTGCTAGCTTGAAGCTTTGAAGCATTTCGTTTCTTTTAGGAATACAGTTAATTAGTACTTCTGGGCATGTGTACCAGTCATCAGTGAGCTCACAGAAAATACTGTTCTGAGTACAGACAGCTGTTCTGCGGCAGGGCTGTTTTTTTTTTGCGGAGATCTATTTGCGGGTGAAGTTGGCTAATTCTGTAGACGGTTTTCCTGCTCATTCATATAAACCGTAGTGCCGTTGAGATACCTTGTCCTTTGCGGGACAATACACAGATGATTCAATAGTAGATTTTCATCACGGCTATAGTACACAGAGAGGTTGTGTCTACCATTGTGGGGGAAAAAGAGAAAAAAAATCTTAATGTATCTTATTAATCCCTCTGTTTTACATAAGTACTTTTCTTAAATTGAGAGCACCATGATGGAGAAGATATTACACAAATGTTTGGGGTATTCAAGGTGTGGGTACCCCCACTGACAAAGGGATTCAGGTCCAAGTTGCTCACAAGTAGGTTCTGCTTTTCTTGGCTATTGCCAAATAGACTCGCTATAATAAATAAATATCGTAATAAATCTTTATTTATATAGCACGTATCCAAACAAAAGTAACAAAGTGCTTCACTGAGGAAAAAAAAAAACATTTAAAACAGCAAAAATATATTTTAAAATATTAAATAAGTGTATATTTTAAAATGATAAAAGCGAAAGCCATGTATATTCTCATGCTGTTGGGTTTGTATACAATTAATAAATGAAAGGAATAAACAGATATGTTCTGAGAAATGATAGTTGAGACTCCTGAGATAGAGAGAGAGAGAGAGAGAGAGAGAGAGAGAGAGAGAGAGAGCAATTGGTCCCTGTTTGCTATAAAAGCTGTTCTGTGCTAAAGCACTTTCTGTTCCTTCCTTTTTTGTCACTGAAAGAATGCTTCCTGCTTGTGGATTAATTAAAGTCTAAACATTAAATATTGATTGATGCATTATCAGTGCCTCGCAGTTGCCTCCTCTCAGATTGATTTCGTCTGTGATTTATTGTCATATTTGCAGAGTCATTTCACTTGATAACAAAGAGAAATTGCTTGCAACCTCGGTATCCTCTGCACCCCCCCCCCCCCCCCCATCCTCCCTCCCACCCCCCCACCGCCTCCTCTTTCTCTCCTCCTTCACTCTCATTTTGTCATTCTCTCACTTTTCTTTTTTTCCTATACGTTGGGTTACCTCAATCCATTTACAGCATAAGAGTTATCTGTAGTCCTCCAGAATCATTGCAGATTAATGGCACTCTGCACATTTATTTATGCAGCATTAATATTGTCTCAGACTAATAATATTAAAGCATTTGTGCATTTACTCATCCATTTTAAAAAAAAAAAGGAATGTTACTGCCACTCATGCCTGAAAATATTAGACGGCTTATACTTTGCCTTATACGGAATAGTATTTATGATTTGTTCATACACCAACAGCCCTGACCTGACCTGCCTGCTATGATTTATGAACTTATGGGCTACGTATAGCGTCTATATCTGTAATATTTACAGCCAAATTCTGAAATAGTTGTTTCCACCCTTGGACTGCATGCCCTATTGTTGTAAACAGATAGTTCATATATTGTTCTCTCTTTTTGATTTACAATTTTTTTTTCTTTCTTGTATGTAATATAATCCTTTTATAACATATAAAAGGATCACATCACGTAAAGGAATAAAGAGAAAACAATAGAGACAAGAGAAAGCGTGTCATAAGTTTTTTTTTTATCATATTTTGATCTTTATCTTGGCATAATTTTCAAAACGCTTAACATTCATTTAGTGGTAAATGTAAATGTCTCCAAGCAGACGACTTTGCATCAGAAGTTTATAAATCACCTTCTGTGAGACCAACCTTGGGTTTATGGATTTCATGTGGCACAAGCAACCTCGTTCTTCACTGTGTTAATCCAATTATGCTTACTTTACTCTGAATAATCCTTGTGCTATTTTTATGTGTTGCATTATGTTGCACATTAGGATTTTTCAATTTCCACACTCATTGTAATTTAATTTATTTTTGATCCTTATTTTATTTTTTTATTCTTTATTCTTAGTATTTTAAGTCGCAAACAGAAAATAATTGTACTTAAATGAGCATGCAATTTCATCTGTATTATGTTTCTTCTCTAATAATAGGGGAGAGCAGGGAAACAACGGTTTTCATATTTGGCTCAATTCTGAAAATATTACTGGAGATAGATTACTAATTTTTTAAATACAAATGCACTTTTGCCTGGCTAGCAAACCCAGAAAGCTAGCATTCTATATAAAAACTATGCAATTTGTTAGTTACTGGTCACGATCACGTACATTCGGATTCCTTGACATGCACACACAATACAGTAGCCGAAAAACACTTCCGGCAATAAAATGAACTTGCATATAGCCAAAACAGACTTTTGGGAATATCTCCAAAAGTATTTATTGAACTCTCCCGCCATTCGTTGGAGACATAAAGATGGCAATTTTGCTTGTTTTTGCTTGTTTAGTCTGAAATCATTCAAGCCGAATGCATCTACCTAAAAAGTCTGTGTTACATTTTACCTCGTCTCCTGCCCCACTCTCCCCTACTATTATTTGGGGGGGTTTGACAGATTTAATTTTCCTTGATACAAACTTAATTTGGGGACATTGAGTTATGAGTCATTTCCTAATAGGGGTGTCCAGTTACTTGTGATGAGGCAGCTGCAGTGTTGGCTGGGTTTGTAATTGTGCCGGTCAGAGTGTCAAGCTGACACAGGGCTGAACAGGGTGTCCTGTTGCTTCGAAATTGCATTATTCCTCATGACGAGTTTGTGTGGGAAAGCCTCGGTGGCCATGCCTCTGACTGGCTGCAGACAAGCTGAGAATGTTGATTGGAACTCCACCCAGGTTGGGCCTACTCTGTGGGACCGGGGATTTATCAGGTGAAAGGTTCACATATCAACAGCAAAGTCAGGTCTACATCTGTGTGTGTGTTTTTGCCTTTTTGTGCAGACTACAATTTTTTTTCCTTGTAGTGCAGTAGTTTTTGTTTTTTGTTTTCATTTTTGTTTTATTTATGTACTGGCAAAGTTTTTCCTTTATTTGAGTAAAGAGGATTTTGTTCATTATGTTTTTAGGACATTCTTATGGTTTAAAACTCCAGAATCGACTTATAATTTTTTCTCAGGGCCGAAGATAAAGAGACATTTGTTAAAGTTTTGATGGATTTGCAGAGCCAAATCCCCCCCCCCCTTTAACTCCTGACCTGAGCATTCAGTTGACCCATTGCGTGCCTTTGCTCCGCACATATAATTCCTGAGAGGGAGAAATTATTTGGGCCATTGGGGTTTCAGGTTTTAGCTAAAAAAAAATTTAAAAGGACCGTCAAGGAGCATCAAAGGTATTTTTTATTTATTTCTTTTTTTATGAGATCAGTGTGTTCTTTTAATCACACAAAAATATGTGAGGTCTCCATTTGTGCAAAGAGAGCTTCCTTTGGAGATCAAGTCAATTTCATTATCACGTCAGTCTGGAACTGAGCACGCTCATAAGCCCAGGCACAGAAATAATTTTAAAGCAGGTGCTGCTTTTAAATCTTAATAAATTGGATCCTGTTACATTACTGGACTAGACAGTCTCATGACAACAGTGTAAAAAAAAAAAAAAACACAGAACTTTAGTGGTTGATGAACAGCCTTCAGTCTCTGCTTCACATGCATTATTAATGCAGCAATGCTTTGTTTACTGTGTTACTGTTTTTTTCCCCCCAAAGTATTTTTTTTTTTCTCAGATGGTTGCCATGTCACTTTGAGATCTGTCCCGCTTACAAGTAGCCCTTGTCAGCAGGTCCCCCACCTTTACCTGGGCCTCCTCTTCATCTGCTGTGGCTCCGTTCATCTACACTGGCCCAAAAATGTCGCCGTACAAGACTTTCTCACCACTTCCTCACCTCTCGCCGGGGTCACGTGACACTTTGTCACCATGCTTGGCGCAATGTCACGTGACGTGATGGGCCGCCATTTAAGTGGCCTTGTTGACCAAACCCGCAGGCCCACCCCTCAAAAGAGCTCAAACTCCACAATTAAGGATGTGGAAGTGCACATTGAGACAATTGTGGCCAGCAGAAATGTTTATTCATGGGCAAACGTCAATTGGAGATACATGGAAGCCCTTTTTTGACTCTTACCCTTAACTCCAGCCCCCCCCCCCCCCCCCCCCACCATTAGCGTCATGTTTTCAAACTCTCCCCCTAGTGACTGTGGAGGGGTGCGGACAGTGAAGACTTCCCAAAGGCACCGGAAAGGTCAGGGGGCGTCAGAGCGAACCAGTCTGATTTTTATCCAGCAGATTGATGCAAGGATCTGCTTGAGTTTCATTGTGCCTTCAGTTGGTTACAAAGCACAAGGGGGGGGGGGGGGGGGGGGGGGGGGGGGTTTTGGGGGGGGGGGGGGGGTCGGTCGGAGAGGTATAAGAGATAAGAGGCAACTGAATAGGACTAATATTTTATGCATCCTGTTACGATCCTGCTACTGGAACCACAAATAATGATTGTAAGTGTGTGCTTTTTTTAACAAAATGTGTGTACCACTATTGATGATCATAATTTTGTAAATCTTTTAATCTTGTAAAATCTTAACTTTCATCTTTATAATTACTTTTCGTTTGTTTCAAATGGCAATGTTGCCCTGTTAAATTATGTTAACTTTTGCTTTGATAATTGATATTGGTTATAATAACAAGAAATAACTATTGACGAGGACACTTGAGCTTTTAACATTCTCAGTGCAATGTGCGACTCTACAGAGCAGGTTATTGAAAATGCACACATCAGGGTTTTCCTGACCTGATTAAATATCAAATTACATACATACATTTATTTATTTTATTACTTTTTTTTAAAAAATTATTATTTATTTATTTGATTACACATTTTTCAAATGGGCAATGTAAAAAAAATGCATGCATGGTGTCCTGCATTAAATGTGGACGGGGGAACAAAAAAAAAAAAAAAAAACTTAAATTCTACATTGATCTGTGCATGAAATCTAATTTCGCTTAAATATGGTAGCCTACGGTGGCGGGGATGTTGACAAATCTGCTTCTTTTTTTTTTTTTTTGTTCGCCCCCTTTATCGAGCGCATTACCCATGAGTCTCGCATGTGTCCCATTGTCATTTTTTCCATCAATTAATTAGCCTCTCATTCTGCTCGGCGGCGGATGATGCGGCGAACAAGAAAAGACAGATGCTGATTCACCGCTCGGCGGCCCCCTTTCTCATCTGTAAATGGCACCCTTTCATGCAAATGGCTAATTAACCCTGCTAATTATTAATTTGTGTTTTATTTTATGTGATTGGTGTGCCTTGAATGAGCAAGCGGCAGATCCGCGCGCCGCGTGGAGCCCGCGGAGTTAATCTGTCCGGCTGAGTGAACCAGCGGAGCTCAAAAAAAAAAAAAAAAAAAAAAAAAAAAAAAATTTTGGAAAAAAAAAAAAAAAGGAGAGAGGCTCCATTTTGAGTCTCGAGGGAGAGAGAGCCAGATGAATCTTTCTCACAAGACAAACAAAAAAAAAAAAAAAACAGAATCCCTTGATTATTTGTAGAATCCGCCATAACTCACTTGTTTATTCACCGATCGGCATTAACTCGTTAAGGTATTTCACTTTATCTCTCGAGATAGCGTTTCAGGGGGTTTAGTCTCTCTTGCCAGCCATGGCTGGATTTACACTAATGCACACTGGACCCCCTCTGTTAGCCTCCCGTGGAGGACACAGTCCATATCTCACGCGTGTCTTTGATCTGAGGCTCTTCTGCTCGCTTGCATCGCCATCCATTTTTCACGAGAAAGAAAATGGACCAGTGACCAAAGACACCAAAGAACTCCTGCCCTTCCGTAAAAATA
This sequence comes from Anguilla japonica, assembly GCA_025169545.1. Taxonomy (NCBI): domain Eukaryota; kingdom Metazoa; phylum Chordata; class Actinopteri; order Anguilliformes; family Anguillidae; genus Anguilla; species Anguilla japonica. The sequence continues at coordinate 43,222,261 of CM045898.1, forward strand.
ATATTATTATTAAGCAAGTCTGACATACAGACACAAGCAATGTGGCAACGTATCTATATTAGTATCTTTGTGTGAGGATGAGGCTTGGGGTTGGCCTGCGTGTGTCCTGTAAATATTAGTAAACGGCGAGATGGCTTTGGGGGTACAGGCGAATGTGCCTTCTCTTCATTTTCTCCCTCATTAAATGTCCTCTGCCCGACATGGGGGTATCGTGTAACGGTAGAGAGAAGGATAGTGTGTCATGCGACGTCCGGTCTTGAGCTCTTTCTTAAGATTTACCAAGTGGATCTGAGGCCCAGTTTGTGGCCCAGTTTGTGCCGCTGACGGCATCATTCTGATGCCAGTGTTAAAGCACACTTTCGGGCAAAAACAGGGTTCCCACTCGTCCTGGAAAACCGTTGAAAACCTGGAAATTTATCGACTAGTTTTCCAGTCATGGAAAACACCTGGAAAATGAGAATATTTACAAAATGTCCTGGAAATATGTGTGAGGTCCTGGAAAATTGTAGGCTAGGCTATAAGTCAGGCTATTAAACAGTATATTTAGGGTTGATATTGCATAATTTTCTGTATTTTTTCTCCACTTTTCTCATTCTCACTTTTGATTAGCTGCTGAGATTAAACGGCAGCACAAAGTTTTGAATGGTTATGGTACTTGCACATTGCACCCCCACCCCACCCAGGTCCACCACCGGCTTTGGGCTACCATTGTCGATGTTTCATGGTTGTAAGTCTAAGTCATGGAGATTGTCCTTGAACAGTCCTGGAAAATTATTTCCTAAAATGAAATAATTCCTTTTTCAGGGTTCCCACTGCCCACCCCCACGCAAAGCTTCTGAAAGCACTGTTCTCAGATCAGTAATCACAAACTTGGTTCTGCTTTCCCCCAAACCTGTTACTGCTTCAGCTACGGGAACGTCTGTGACCTACAGGCTCACGAGGCAGATTACCTGTAAAAACTTTGGGAGACGAGGTTTGGAACAGCCATCTGTCATCTTGGCTTTTTTAATGCCTTGTTTATGGTCACCCACCCTTGCTCATCTGTGCTAGAAATGTCCAGTGCATCTCCATGAGGGGATCCAGCTGACCCTGTGCCGAAATTGCTCTCTGGCACTGTCTCGCTCCTCTTTGTCTATGGAAAGGACCGATAACTGAAACTCTGTAGGGATCCCTAAATGCTTAGTGCCATTGGTGTCACAAGTATCATCCTGGCATACTTTTTTATTTTTTATTTTTTCTTTTGGAATATATTTTAAAGAATTTTTTAATGAAAGTATGCTGTCCATAATAATATATGGTTGTGTAGTGTTAATCTTAAGTTGTTTCTCCTGTGCGGAAGTCAGGAACATTCTGTAATTTTTCCATTTTTGAGTGTGTGCTGAAAGTGTGCTCGCTCCTTTTAAACTTCCAGGAATCATTCTTTCACTTTAAACAAGCTCCCGCAGACGTCACGGATGGAGTCACCGATGAAGTGACTCTCGGACTAAGCTGATAATTAAGATGTAAATGAAGCTCCTTGTTTTTGTTGCGAACGGTGGAAAATTGTACCTGCAAATAATAGCTGTGTTCTACATGCTCACCGGGGGTTCTGAAGGCTTGACTCAATGCTGGGCTATTTGATGCTAAAAAGGTAGATTTGCCTTCAATGCAAGGTCCCGCAGTGCACAATTTGCCTCTGTGCACATAAATGAAAAAGTCTTATCTTACCATGCAGGGAGTTTGAGGACTACATACGTTAAAGCCATCGCCTAAAAATTATTTCCACAAATAGTCTGATGTCAATGTCAAAACTCTGTGAGAAAGCGATGTACTTTCAACAAGTAAAATTCTGCTCTCATGTACCGCGTGTACCACATTTCTGCTTTTACTGCTTTTCGTAAGGACCCATTGCTATTAGAGAACGACGTAATTGCTTTTCTCGGTACAATGTAGAACAGCTACCGTTGGAATGATTAGGCCTTTAAAAATAACCGAAGAAAGCAAGATGCCGCGGACCTTCCACTTTCCGCCGATGAAGTACGGCGTCTGTGGGTCAGCTAGACCTGAGGAGAACTACTAGAACATTCCTGCAGAATACCGAACAGGGAGTAGACTGATGATCAATCCCAGACATGAGTGTCGATCCACCCCCCCGCCCCCCTTTCCCCCCGACAAGCATATTGTCGGCCTACGTTGTATGTCGTATGGAATTCTGTATGTACATTGTCAAATCTGAAGAGTAAATGCATTCTGTTTTGATAAAATAAAAATTAAAAAAAAAAACCTTCTGTTCTCTCTGTGGCCTGTTCTCCTGAGAGAACCTGAAAGTACGATGCGAGAAGATGTGTTGGGGGGAGAGCCTGCACACACCGAGCAGTGCTCAGGTTTGGGGAGCTCCACACGATCATGCGAAGCGTTTAACTTCAGTGCCAGGCCGTGAATGGGGGAATCAAAGTAGCACGTCCTCGTAGATGTTTGTCGGGTGGTGGGGGGGGGGGGGGGGGGTGGGGGTTGGGGGGGGGGGGGGAGCCGTCCCTCCCTTCGGCATGTTTACAAATGAAGGGCCACACTCGGCCATTTCGGGGGGGAATATTGTGGGCCCGGGCCGCCTTGTGAAAGCCCGGGCTCTTTCTGTGAATATTAACGAGAGCGGAGAGCTATCTGGACAAAACAAAGCTTGGTTTGAGTGTGAGAGAGGATAATGGAGCAGGCTCTTTCACCGCAGACTGTGGGCACTGGGGTAGAGTGGGGGGATTGGAGGCCATGAATGGGAAGGAAGTAATAAGTAATAAAAAAAAAAAAAACAGCAACTGCAATTGAAAGGAAATCTCTGTGTGTGTGCGTGTGTTTGTGTGTGTGTGTGTGCGCATGTGTGTATGTATGTGTCTGAGTGTGTGTGTGTGTGTGCGTTTGCGCACGTTTCTAGTAGTTGTGTTTTGCATTTGTGTATGTATGTTTGCGTGTGTGTGTGTGCATGTGAGGGGGGGGGGAGAGAGAGAGAGAAACCAAGAGAGAGAGAAAACAAGAGAAAGAGAGACTCGAGAAAGAGGTTTGATATTATCGTAATTATGAGATAATTATCCAGTGGAGCACCTGGCTGGACTTCTTGGTGGAATGCAGGGACACAGAGAAGGCGGAGGCAGGGGTGACTCACTCTGTTATGAAAGGACGGACACACATGCCCTCTCAGTGCCAGATACACAGGGCGGAAGAGCAAGGAAGCAACAGGCAGGCAAAGCCAAACGCTCCGATGTGACACGTTTTTTTTTTGGGCGAGATTCGGGCCTGGCGTGCCGTACAGCACACACCACAGCACAGTGAAGCCGTCCAATCACTGGCCTGGATAAAAGGGTGTATCAACTCATTCGGTCACCTGGTCAGAGACTCTCTCTTGGGGGTGGTTTTTTTTTTTTTCCCACATTTCCACGAGACAGTACTTTGGCTTGGCTTTGGTGTCGCCGCTCTAATTGGCCCAGGGGGGTAGAGTGTAACAACACAGACGCCTCTACATCCGCCCCCTTCCTCTAGAGCCAGAGTTCTTTTATCCTGCGGGAAAACGCGGAAGAAAAAAAAAAAAAAGAAAAAGAAAATTCTCATCGGCTCGTGCTTTGTACCTGCTGAAGGCCCCGCATGCAGAATCGGTGCACGATTGTTGTTTAAGTGAACCTATTATTAACGTTGATGCATTTGATGTATTTAGCCACTGAATTCATCACCGACCTCTGTGTGTGTGCAGCACTTGTGACGTTACAAATACCCATCTGCAGTGATATGCTTTCTTGTCCTGCGTTGGATTTTCCTCCTTACTTTCTCTTGTTTTTCTCAGCTGTAACTCCCCGTGCATATAATGGCCTCATTGGATATTAATGCTGCCGATGATTTGCCTGCACTATGAATTGAAGGGCTGTATTAAAGCAAACTGTATTCATTAAGAATTACTTGATGCCTCCCCCCTCGCCCCCCCCCCCCCCCCCCGCTCTGTAATAAACCCTCTTTCAGATGAGCCATTACGGTCAGCACAATCAGACATATATGTTTCACTCAGTATGCAGGATATCCACAGCCCCCCCCGCAACACCCCCACCCACCCGCAACCCCCACTTCCCCCCCCCGCCACCCCCAACCCCCCTTTGTGTCACTCTGCAATTCCTCTGCTTTCCTACAGTGGCTTAGGGACAGGGACCACTCGGATTGGACTGTACATTCATAATTTCATAATGTGTTCAGCATATTTAAATTAAAAGCCACAGACTCATTGCGATTAATTTAAAACGCGTAATATTTCTGTTTTTCCACTGGTGTAAAGACAGGTTTTTGTGGTGTATTACATAAAATGAACAAGTACTTTAGGTTCTGGCTTAATTATAGTTCAGGCAAACTGTGCAAAATTGGGTTAAAATCTTAGCAGATAAAATAAAACCTTTTTTAATGATGATAACCATAATGCTGTCAAATTGTTTGAAGAACAGGAAGGAAGGAAAGTAGTTTTATTGCTAGAACAATGGCTAAACAGACGACACCGTGCAAGTTGAAAGTGAGTAATTAAGTGTAAAACACGGGTGATGCATAAACGTATGTAATTGCTCATCTGATGTGTGTTACATGCCACAGCTGGTATTGAGATTGAATTTGGGTTGTGTTCGAGTCCAACAAAATGGTATGTTTGGCCTGGATATGTACAACAATACATTGAATCTGAACTCACAAAGTAGGCATAAAAAATGTGAGCTTATTCAGAGGGACCTGAAGCTTGGGAAACTTCATCAAGACTCTCACAGTATTTATTTATTGGTCAGACTCTCAATAACTCATTTTATTGAGGGAACAAGCTGTCGGTAAGCACATAATGAGTGCACAACAACCCCTTCCTAAGACATTTCTACTTTGTCACTGCATATTCACAGGGGGCTCTAGTTGGTGGGATTTATAATTCTAAACTCTCGAAGGTGTTTTACTCCACTCTGAATACTGAAGTCACCTATCTGTCAAAGACACCCATTCCACACACGCACACGCACGCACACACACACACACACACACACATCAGTACGCATACACATATACATGCACACTTATGCGCACACACACATACGCATGCATGCATGCGTACACACACTCACATACACATACACAAATGCACACAACCCAAACACATGCAGGCTAGCACACACAGACACACACACACGCACACACATACACACACACACATACACGCACACACACATACACACACATACATGCACACACATGCAGGCTAGCGCACACGCACACGCACACGCACACACACAAAGGTCTCTGTCTCTCTCTCACACACAAACACATGCACGCAAACAAACACACACACACACACACACACACACACCGGCTATCCCTCTTTCATACACACAGGATATCTCTCTCGCACACACACACACACACATACACTCACTCACTCACACACACACACACACACACACACCCACACATGCTCTCTTTCTCTCACACACACACACACACACCAGAGAGGGAGGAGAGGACGGAGGGCTGTGGGGGGGGGGGGGGGGGGGAGTGTGTGCGGCACCGCGGTGGGGCCCCCCCCCCCCCCCCGCCCCACATCCCTCTCCTGTGGCTCCAGGGGAGGCAGGGACAAGTGCCAGATCAATAGCTCTGGCCGCTCCACAGCGGCTCCATTTCTCAGCCGGGACACTGATGCTAACTATCAATAGCAATAAGGGGCTGTCTGGGACAGAATTAAAGCGCTGCCTGACCCGCGCGGGTGCCTGTCGCGGGGGTCCCGATAAACATCTCGCGCCCGGGACGGCTGCGAATAAAACACCTGATACGTCTGAACTTTCCCGCCGTTAATTTATTGCGCGGATATTTTTATTCCTTCCGTTTTTAACATCGTCGTCGTCGTCGTTGTTGTTGTTGTACGTCGCTGTTGTTGTTTTTTTTTTTTTTTTCTTTCATGCTCGTTTTTACGTTGTCTATTTCGAGCTTGTGTAGAGAGAGATCTCTGTTTATCCACTTAATAATATCTGAGTGTATTAGCATTGTTTACATAGTACAATTTAAAATTTTCCTCCTCTCTCTCTCAAGAATACATGAGCACTTATTTTTTTTGTAATCTGTCTGATTTCTTCAAGATGTTTGGAGTGTTTGCCTCTGCTCTCTCAGCTCTACCACAGTGTAAACCCTCTATATTTACAGCAACAGCTAACAACAAAGACCAAGGTTAAGTCTCTCTCGTTCCAAATATAATTCATCAAAGTCGTATGAAAGAATTTGTTTTGAGTGAATATGATGACTCAGACATGGGCCCTTGATAGCCAAAGCCATTCTGTTCCCCGTTGCTCTGAATCCAACAAGTGTTTTTAACACAATCAAAGGGAATTGTATTGAAAATATGGGATTGCTTTGACGGCAAGCTATTCATGTGGAATACACATTTTAAAAATGCTTTTCTCTTGTGCCCATTTTCTGTTTTTTAAACATATTTTGCAATGAATAAGTGTTTACTGAAATATGTAGCTGCACAAACTTTACGCATGGAAAATTCCATTGAAGCATTGTTTATGAAATTAAATGTAATGGCTTTATTGCATTTCATATTTTGTCTTATTTGTTCCAGGCAAACCAGAAGCATCTCATCTCAAGTGTTTGGAGTCAGTGAATAAACTCACAGACACAGTGTTCTCTGCCACCATCCAGGGAGGAAGAGAAAAGGGCCAGGTATTCCAGTAAGTGGAAGATTACGTTAAATCATGACTTTGTTTGACATTGTAAATAAGTGTAGGCAGGACAACTGAGAAACGATGGGCTACGGGTGATATACTCATTAAACATCAAAAACACAGAATTACCACTTCCTGTGAAATTGGACAGGCCACCACCCCCAGCCCCCATCTCCCACCCCCCGCCCCCCACCCTCATGCCTGCGCCACACTCATTCCAGCCTTAATTCTGTCGGCAGAAGCAAATCTCCCCGAACAAATCGCCCGAGCTTTAAGAGACACCCTGTGTAATTAAACCTCCAAGGGACCTCTGGGTATGCATGAATCTACTGTATTACAAACCCCCCCCCCCCTCCCCCCCCTTTCCCAAACCACAGTGTCTCGGTGTGGCCCCCTTTTGTGGTTTGGTAAATGTTGAACTCCCGGTCACCTGCCAAAGCCGCCCCCCCCCCCCCCCCCCACCTCCCCCCGGCTTGTGCGCACTTCCCACCTGGCAGTGGTAACCGCCTGCCTCCCTCCCTGCCTCCCTCCCTGCCTGCCTGCCTCCCTGCCTCCCTGCCTGCCTGCCTGACTGCCTGACTGCCTGACTGACTTCCTGGTAAAACTGCGGAGAGGAGGGAAGCCGTGCGATTCCCTGCAGCGCACAATATCGGGTTCTTCCCGCGTGTGCGTGCGCACGCACGCCGCACACCGAGCGCTAGCCTCATGACTAGCAGCAAGGCGGGTATCCCCTTAGGCCACAAAAAAAAAAAAAAAATAAAAAAAAAACGGAGTGTAAGTGTAAACGGCAAAAACGCACCAGGTAACAGAAAAAAAGGGAACGTCTCCCTTTGACATTTCAGTATGTCAGAGGGGTCTGTACTGTCAGCCCGAGACACCGTGAGGACAAACATGGGGGGGGGGGGGGGCGATACTGAGTAACATTGCAGGAAGTCGTCAAACACAATAGAGAAGGGGACACTCACTTGGGAGAAGTACTAACGGAACGGCAGGGAGGACAATGGAAGGGGTCTGATCTCTTAATTAATGGGGACCGGTCTCTGCTTCTGCAGGTACTGCATTTTAATGCGAGTGATTTTTCAAACGCAATCGTGCCACATGGCAATTTGTTACAACAGAGCTTTCTAACCACTGGCGATACCGGTATTTGATGGCAAACTTCAAGACAAACCTTTGATTTAAATTAACCAGGAGTTTCCAGTTTCGCATTTGTAGTGTATGTGTATGTGTTTGTTTCTGTGTGTTTGTACTTGCGTGTTTGTGTTTGTGTGTGCGCGTGTGTGTGTGTGTGTGTGTGTTTCTGTGTGTTTGTGCTTGCGTGTTTGTGTTTGTGTGTGCGTGTGTGAGAGAGTGAGGGAAAGAGAGAGAGTTAAATGCCTGTTAATTCACTTAAAACCATGCCAGTATTGCACTCATAATGGACAATATAACATTAAATTATGTATATTCATGTGTACCGTAATTATTTTATGAAACATTTTCAATTAAATAAAATTTAAATTCAGTACTTTTCTTAGGATCCTTTGGTCTCTTCCTGCAAAACATGTAGATGGTATGAAAATATATTTTATTGATGTGCCTGAGGTTTGCCAAGACTAAAAATGGAATAATGTTAGTGTACTTTTATTTAACAGGCATGCTAACGATCTTTAAATTAAAAGGTATTTCAGCAGCCATAAAGATGTTGACAACAGTTCCACTTTGTGAGACGTCATGCGCTGTAGCCTCTGCTCGACGCGTTGACTGAAAGATGCACTTGTTCCAGCGCAGGCTCTGAATGCAGCGCGCGCTCGCTGGATTGCACATGACACCTATAACTACCCAATCGTGCAAAATGTTCATTTTCCGGTTACATTTTCAAGAACTTTTACACAGTGTTGTGATGTTTTGTGGTCCGGGTATACAGTATGTAGCAACTGCACACCTTCGGATTGGGGGGAGGGGTAATTTCTGTTACTGACACTAATGAGCATTTTAGAGTCACACTGCTGCGACATCAGTGCAGCTTCACTACTCTGGAAAACACTTAATGGAACACAAACTGATCAGAGTATACTACTACGTTGGAACATAATCTCATCAGAAAGTAGCCTCAATAAAGGTACGAGTTCAATACATAGGTAGGCGATACATTCGTGGCAGGCAATGTTAAAACAATGAAAAGTATCAGGCCCAAAATACAGTCCCTTGGTAAAATAACATGAACTGGAATTTTACATTCGCAAAACACTGCTACACTTAATTCCCTTGTTCGTTTTTCTATTTCTGCAAGATGAAAGCCAGGTATTATTTCACCGATTTAGCCTTTCAAGTCATATTTTTGAATATCAGATATTTTAATGACACTGCCTAACACTTTAATTTACTTTTACCAAGACGCTGTTCAATCTTTTTTTCCCATATACAGCAGTCTTTATCTTTAACCTTAACGTAGATCAATGGGGATAAATTCTGTGCTGCAACAGTCCTAATATCTTCCAACTGTTGGAATGTAAATTACGTCGATAACGCCCGGATGAGTATAATGAGGAGGGCGATGGAGGAATAAAGAACAATTTACGCCTGGCACAGTCGGTTGAAAACATTCCCAAAACTTGAAATGGTCTCATAAATACACAAAGAACACTTCTCCACGATTTACACGCGCGTGTGCGGTAACGGCAATTACTCACCCATTGGTATCGTTCGTTATCCTGTTAATCGCATAAATGATGTACCTGAGAAAGTTTAAACTCATCTGAATTCGCTCATCATTGCACGGGATGGGGGGGGGGGGGGGGGGGGGGGGGGGGGGGGGGCAAAGAAAGAAGCATGCAGGTTGAGTAACACGTAACACAGAGGCCTCCCATTAGAGAAGGGAAATACTTTCTTAATTAGAATGATCTATATAAACTACTAACAACAAGGGGATCTGTGGGGTGCCGTATATTTTCCCCTGTCCGTGCCCATATTGCTTATGCGATTCAATTATGCGGTCAAACGGTATGTGTTTCTGTGCGATGATCAATTATTGGCTGTCAGTAATAATAGTGAATGATGCCCGCATGCATCCCCTACCCTTCAACCCTGTATTGATTTGCGCTCGCGCGCGAGCTTTGTGCGTACAAGCTTCTGTTACTTTCTCGACAGCAAATAAAAAATAAGAAAGCACTGCAGTTTGTCATGAAATATGGAAGTGTATTTGTGAATGTAAATGTAATGTAAAAATACTGGCTGCCTTGATTGCATTCGTGATTTCTTTTATTGAATCGATTATTATTATTATTATTATTATTATTATTATTTTGTTTATTTTGGTGTTTCGTTTGAGTTATGTAACATTATGTAATACCTTTATTGCATTTTTAAGAACATCACAAGGTTATCTGTAGTATATTTTCAAACATTTGTTTCCACCTACAATTAATTATCCTTCAAAACAGGGGGTGGGAGGGTGTGTTTGGCTGCTTGTGTTTAACCCCAACCCCCTACCCATTGCTTTGAATCCTAGTCTCATTTTAATTCAGCCCAAAATTTCTTGCTGTTTGTGTCATTCAACCCGTGATTGTTAACACAGTGTAGCCCGACCGTCTGGAGTGAATCTCATTTAAAACGTCTCTCGCTCGACTGGGCTGCAAATCACCCTGTTTACAATCTCACACCAACACTCACATCAATTAACTGACCATTGATTTTCCAGTCCAGGACATTACAATATTGCAGACATTTCTCCTTTGCCTCCCTTGGTTTATTACTAATATGATTTTCAAGAAAGACACAGATTCTTGCTTCTGACCGTTGGCTACTGAAATATAGTGAGTTATGCTGCAAGCTATACCGTTCGTGCATTTATTTCTACCGCAGGCAATTATTTGCTATCATTTGTATCGATTAAAATTTCTCAGTTTTACGTTTTATTTCGTTAGTCTTTAATACTTTAATGCGCTATTTGTATTAGTAATGTTTATCATGTTGTGCAAACTCTTAACTATATATATATATATATATATATATATATATATATATATATATATATATATATATATATATATATATATATATATATATATATATAGCATTCATTTAAGTCTTATTTTATTCGCATTGCTCATTTGTTAAAATAAAATAAAATAAAATTTAAAAAAAAAATCATTATATGTGCAAAATGAATAAAAACTATTTCCCTAAATGTACAAGTGAATTAATGTAATTCGTGGCGTCCAGTAATGTATCACTTTTGCCAAAACAAAATAAGCTTGCAAATTATTTTTCTGTCTTTCTCTCATTCTTTCTTTTTTTTCTTTCATAAATAAATAAATAACAGACGTCCTAAGTAGGTAGCTGATACAAGAAAGGACTAGATCCATCTAGCCTGCAGCTGCTCTTTAAATATTCAGTGAAAAATAATGGCATCCAAGGCATCACCTATAGTAACGTTATTATCTTCATTCCTCAAAATCACCCAAACTGATAGCTTCGTTGTCTTTTCCACATAATAAATCTGCTAACGTGCTGCTAGAGTTCCTGTAGGGATTTTTATCCTGAAAACAGATTCCAGCTAAAGCCTCATCAATAATGAACATTTATTTTTTGGATTCTGATGATAATGTTTGAGTTGATATTATTATTATTATTATTATTATTATTATTATTATTATTATTATTATTATTATTATTATATTATTAGTGTTGTTGTCGTCGTTGTTGTTACTATAGCATACAGTTCCTTTGTATTGCACTCATAATTATTGTGTCTAACAGCTGATAGCTGAAATGTTATTGCTGTTTTAAATAGCCTAACAATTAAATAACAATGAAAAATTAATTCACCCTTAGATAACAGGCAGTTTCGAATTTTCACCATCCAACCTACTGCGCCCAGTAGTGTTCTTACTGTGAGCGCATGGCCACATCAGCTGCGTGTGTTCGTACCAGTGCTAGTTGCACCGCTTCCACAGTGTTTTTGAAACACAGTTTTAGGTTATGCGGCCTTTATTGCCCATTATTGAAACATTGCCTTTTACAATGTATTGCAGGGCAAAACAAACTGGCCGTATTTGCGTTTGTGTAGAATGTCGAATATTTACTTGAAACCTTCAAATCCTGGTTTCTGAAAGCAATATATGTTTAATGCTATGGGGGGAAAAATATATATATATATATATAATTAGGCTTTTTTATTTTTATTTTTTCTTGCTGTGTTACAGTCAGAATTATAACCTGAATAAGTTAATGAACTTCAATCCAAAAATCCAGGGCTGCCTGCTGAAAAATGTCACGCCACTGTGTTTTATAAAAAACTTAAAATTGGTAAGTCAAATATTCTCGAAGTTTAGGTTCACCTGAAGAACAAATTTTCATTGTAAATCCCGTCTCAATTGTCAGTTCACAACTAATCGCAGTCAGCGTTTAACAGCTAAATTCCAGCAATATTATCCCATATATCCACATGTATACATCACGGGGTTATATTTGAGGATGCAATAAGTCAATATAACTGCAAAATAAATGTTGCGAAAACAATGAAAAAAAACGTATTTACAGACGACTAAACGGGATATATTCTCAATACTTTGATATTCCCCGGTCTCGTCTTTGCCGCTTGCTTGTACACACTACACCGCCACGCGCACGCACAGACAGCTTGCAGCTCCGTCGTCCTATGATAGAATAGACCGGTGACCAATAGAATCATAGATGGGCTGGGCTCTAGATTTCTCACAGTGTTCCATGGGGCCCTTAAAGTTTGTTTGTTCGCGGAATGCGGTGCGGGGTGAAAACGTGTTAGCTACACAGTACGGCGATAATCAGATGAATCTTATTGGGATATTCGAGACTTTCCACGGACTTCCGAGATTCCAACATCGCAATTAGGCACGAAACTTCTTTAGATCAGCCGACTCAATTTTTCTTTCTGTTGAGCCCAGAGGAAGTAATGTGTAGCGGTAAAACGGCGCTTGCCATTAAACATCTGAATGACAACGACTCTCAATACAAGCCAGAAAGAAGGATAAGGAAAATAACGACGAGGCAAACTGTGGCAAAGTAGACGTCTGCGGGGACGCAAGGATTTTTCGCCACTGTAGTCAGCTGAATTCATCTGAAACGTGTTGGTTTTGTTAACATTTAATGAACAGGACAGATACAGTGGAACGCATGGGCACAGGACTCTGTCACATTCCAGTAGTAACTAAGATAAGCTGCGAGCGGCTCCCAGCTGGTTGCTAAGAAGGGTTAAACTGTATCTAAAGGGAGTCGGAAAATCCTGCCTTTCCTTCTCACGGATCAACTCATTGGGTGGGAGCGGAGAGAGAGACAAGAGTCCCCAGCAAATCAGGAGCTAATTGATTAAAGAGACTTCATTTGAATAGGGGACTGGCGAGGTGCCAATCGCCTTTCAAAGAACCCCTGTATGATTAATCGCGAAGCATTATTGATAATCATAATTATAGCAGGACACATGCGCGGTGGATGGGCTCGATTTCCGTAATTTTGAGCAATTTTTTAGTAATTTTTTATTCTGCCCTGGCTGATGTGTGAGCCAGCATGTCGCGGAGGAAACAAGCGAAGCCACAGCATTTCCAATCGGACCCGCATCTGGCCTTATCCGAGCACAATGGTAAGTTAGAGCCGAGCTTTGAATCATAGCGAGTTACCTTGATACCCGCAAGCCGGAAGCCCGAATCCGGTTGCGACGTCTTTCTGGAGTTTTCTCTACCGTGTGGGGGTTTAAAAGCTTGGCGAGGATTCCAGATCTCAGCCTGTAACTTTTCATTTGTTACCGTTTGATTATCGAACAGAGCAAACGCGGTAGTTTGAACATTTTCTAAGTATCGCCATGTTTACAAGTCTTAACGGGCTATTTCTTTGTAGTTTCCGAACTTCTTGTGGATGATTTTTTTCTTAGTTAAGTCTTATTTATGCGTAAACGTGGATTTGAAAAAAGTATCCTACGGGCGCATCCTCCCCACATGCAACATGTTTTGGTCTTCAATTAAAAGCTCATTCTAGTTTATCGGTCACTTTTAACTGCCAGTGTTTATTCCATATTCCACTCCTGGCGCACGCTAACTGAATCGAATAAAGAATATTAATACCATTAGGCTACATTTTGTAGATTTTTACGATCACTTTGTATCGTGTTTGGGCAGCCTTGGAAACCAATCGGTTGTTTCTTAAACTGTTCAGGTGCTCGTGGGTTTTCTGCTTTTGTCCGTACTCCTGCTATTGTCGACAGAAGGTTTCCAGAAAACTACGAGCCCAACAGTTTAAACTTAACTGACATAGTCCCATTATTCCGAATGATGAAAAAGAATTTTAGACTTCATTGAGTTGGCTTCAGTCTCCGTATAAGGCTGCAGCTTTCGTCCACAACACCTTGTATTTCATCCGTTTTGTACCACCAAAAAGTTGTGACCGTCACAGATGCGCTTGCATAACATTAAATGTAAGCTGTTTAAGATAGTCAAAATGGAAACATAATTGAAACGCTCAACACACAATTGTATGTTGCTTTGGGCAATGTTGGAAACCAGAAAAAGTTTTTTTAAATTTTTTTATTTTCGTTATTTTGCTGAATATAAAAAGACGTGATTGTCATGTAAATGAGAGATGAATGTGTAGTTACACTGCGGGAAGGAAACGTATGTTCTTATGTATTCTTTTTTAAATCGGGGTCCTCGGTTTTGAAAATATGTAAAGTCCTGCACGCAGATAGCCTATCTTATGTAAACCAATCAACTAAACATTTTTCGTGATGTGTAGTAAACAGGAAAATCTGCATTCACTAGATTAATATCAAACAAATAAAACTCTATCCATACTTTCAAAGTTACTCATTAAACTGACTTTTATTTCTTTTTTTTTTCTGTTGCTGTTTGTTTTGTTTTAAATTATGTCGCGAACCCCTGGTCCCTAAACTTTTTTTTTCTCAAGGATTTATTTTAACTGGATTATTTAACCAATAACCAAGCCACTAACTCAAGTATATAACACCTTGTTGCTGTGTAGGCTACTTTTTCGGTTGCCAACAAGTTTACAGTTTCAGGCCTTCGAATTCTGAAGTAATTAAGTCGTATGCTGCTTATGGAAATACAACGATACATTTTTTTTTTTTACTATCTCTCCAATAGTTTATAAATAAACTAATACTTGCTTAGTTTATTTATACACCCGTCCAAATGTTCACCCTTCTCTACTTCCAAAAATACTTGCATTGACAAAAGTCCATGTTTACAGCACATGAAGCATTAAAAAGGGGCAAAAATGCACTGTTGCTTTCGTTCTGAGGGCCGCGAGATTCTCATAGTTGCGCAATAATTCTAAACAACTGTCCGAACATTTTTTCCTACGATCTTAAAAGAGCGTCTTGTCACCCTTGGTTGACAGAAAAAAACGCATGAAAGTTGTGTAAAGTTGTGTAAAGTAGCCTATGTATTTACTTACATTCTTAGAATACTAGAGTGCGTTTTTTCCCCGTGTACTCCATTGGTGCAGTTCGTCTCCTCACGAAGTTTTTGATAAGAGTCTTTGATGTGGTACGGTTTCAGTTCTTGGTATCTAAACAAGATCAACTCATTTTCTAGATAATTTAGTCTTTTGATTCGATTTTCCATATTGCTTCCAAATGTATGCCTTAAAGCAGAAACTAAGGCCAAATTATCGAAATAATTGGATCTGGGGGTTTGATTATGGTATATCCAAATTTCAGAAAAAAATCAGAATTTAAAATACTGAAAAACATATCCAAATACATTTTTAAAAAATATCTAGGCCTATGTGATGTAATCTTAATATCTGATTCTTTATTTTATAAAATATAGAACAATTAAAAATTAAAAACATACTAGAATAGTTGCACTGTTTGTATGATAAATGGTACTTTCGCCTAAGTTAAACGAATATGAAGCGACTGTTACTGGTTTATGTTTGTAGTGGTTAGAATGAGAACAGCAAACTCTGTCGTCATGAAGACAGCTTGAGGGCTTTGTCGCTCACCCACTAGTTGCTGAAATCAGTGTACCGTTCAAAAATAATTGTAGGAAGACTAGGATCGTACAGAACCTACGCATTTCCGAACAGAACATCAATGCGGTGGTGCACTGATCCCACACGTTTTAAAATAAACTAAGATTAAGTACACTTCTTTCCTATACAGTTGAGGTTAGAACCTGTTTTTGCACATGCAGAAATTATAGTTAGCGATAGAACTGCACTGGCATTATCCATTTACAAGTTAATTTAATTTACTTGGCGAATTCATGATTATTTTCTGTGCGTTCTTTAAGTTGTTTCCCCACCCTTTCAATGTACACTTTAAAAATGTAGATGTTTTTTAGATTTTGCTTGAACTCTCCAATTTCAGGGTCTTATGCTGTCCACGACCTTTGTTTGTGACTGTCTGTTTGTGTGTATGAACTTTTTTTCACAAACATATTTTTATATTTGCTGAACATTTTCTAAATAAAAAGGTAGTTTTCTCAATTCTAAAAACCTAGGTTCACCCCAGTTTTGCCTGATTGTGTTGCGCACACTGGATCAATGCGAAACATAGTTTTCCACTGAAGCATGCATGTTTTTCCCTTGGCTTCGCAACATTTTTCCTCAAATTCAATAATCTTGTGAATGGCAGCATTTGTCATTTTACCTCAGCAGGAAATTACTGAAATATGGCACACATTGAGTAAGCTGAAAATGTAATACCTGTAATTCTATCAGTTATCAAGTTTAGTGCATGGATACCCAAGCCAGTTGTAATCAAATACAATCACACACATACACACACGCACATCGACGGGTAGATGTTCTGATTCGAAAGCCCTGAAGTATTTAAAGGGAGGTGTGTGTGTGTGCGCATGTTTGTGTGTGTGTGTGTGTGTGTGTGTGTTTGCGCATGTGTGTGTGTGTGTGTGTGTGTGTGCATGCGTGCGTGCGTGCGTGCTACAGTACTAGATTGGTAGTTGTACTGGATTGGTAGGGATGTTAGCATTGGCGGGGGGGGGGGGGGGGGGGGGGTAACTGAGTGCATAGGGTGCGATATGGACAGAGCGGTGTGGACAGAGCTGCACTGCCCGGGCTCGGTCCCTCATACCCCCCCCCCCCCCCCCCCCACCCCCCCGCAGGCTGTGGGATGTAGCACCGAGCCCCTGAGACTGCTGTTTTAACCTTTGCCGGCCTCCCTCCGTGGGAAGGTGAGGGGAGTTCAGGCCAATGGTGTGTTCTCCTGTACTTAGTTATTGACCCCAGGGCTCTGAGCCACAGGCGACCTACCGAGGGGGCCTTATCAATGTGGCTGTTATATTGGTCACTCTTGTTCTTCACCTTCAAAGAGTAGCTCTCCTCCCCCCTTCCACACACGCACACTCATACACACACACACACACGCACACACACACACACACACACACACACACACACACGCGCACACACAGGTTGGCAGGTTGCTCACACACACTCTGCTTTACCTTGCAAACAGCAGGATTCGGTTACTTGTCATTTTGCCAATGTTTATACAGCCCGCAGTTTAGATGTAAGCCTTAAGGACATGCTTTCTTTTCCCCTCATCTTCTGTTGTTCTTCTTTTAAATGTGCCAGTGTGACAGAAGTGGAGGGACCAGGTCTCCTTCCCTGGGAAAAGTGTAGCTTTTAGTGGAACACCATCTAGTGTTCAGCTGGGCGCCTCCACAGAGGTCTAATGTACCGTCTTGGAGGACCCGAGGAGAGGTTGTGCGTTTGGGGGGGGGGGGGCCCCTCTCCTGGGGTCACAAGTGGCTGCAAAGGGTGCGTCAGCGGCACTGCGAACTAACGTAGGAATTAACGCGTCTGTCGTTCTTTCCCTCCTACTACTTGTTAGTTTTTCCCCCCTTTCTGCGTTTGTTCCTGTCTGTGGCTCTACGCACTTGCGCTTTCTCCGCCTTCCCGGAGGCCTGATAATGCTCCGTTTTCCCCGCCGCGCTGTGATAATGGAGAGTTTTAACACTCATGGCTCTTTTCACCGTGCGGTGTGGCTCTCCGGTGATGTTTTCTGTCGAAGGCTAAACCCTCTCAAAACGCTGAGAGAGGTTTACTTTTCAGCTGCAGGTGAACACAGCTGTACTTTGATCACACTGAAAACGTAAGGTAGCATTTAAGTTCACGATACACCTCGTGCTTGTGGAATTATGTTTGTCCTATTTTTTTTTCCCAATTCATTTTGTTAGCGAATTTGTTAATTGGAATGATTAGTTTTAAAAGGATTAGTGAATATAAATAAAATGTGGCTTTGAATATTGCAGCCCATATATTAATTCAAAAGTTAATATTTGACGTATTATTTTTGTAAATGTACAGTGGATAATATATGCATAGTGTTTACTCTGTGTTCGTTGTATGTGTGCCTGTGTGTTATATCTGTGTGTGTTTATGTGAGTGATAAACTGAGTGTTAGTGTGTGCGTTTCAAATTCTAAACCATATGGGTTTTTTTTTTCTTTTTTAATGTGGCTGCTGTGTATTAGAATAGTCTGCGCTGATTATATCTTGCAGAATACAACAAACACTATTGGTAACAAGGTAACATTTTAAAAGAGCAAATTTTTTTGCGTTTAAGATAGTTATTGTCGGCTTTGTTAACAGGTATCATTTTATTAAGCCTTCTTTAGAATTATTATTAATATTATTATTATTATTACTGACAAGCGTTCTTCTAATTGAAACAAATAATTTTCTTGATATAAAATGTGTGTTACGATGTTTGACTGCTAACTGGGCGGGGGGGGGGGGGGGGGGGGGGGGGGTTTAAGAACATAATGTACAAAGATGATGATGAGATTGATTGGACTCCGTGTCCAAACTTACGTTCTGCTTTATAAGGACTTGTCAAATATATTGGCTTCTGTCCTTGAAGAAATTTGTATGAATACTCCCTATTGGAAGATCTTTTCGTGATCATTTTGTGTTCTCTTTTCGATTGCAAGGCATTCATTTCTTAACTTTCTAGCTCCTTAGTGAAATACTTTCTGAAAAAGAAAAAAAAAAAAAGTAAAGTACTTTAGTACACTTGTGTCGGCTTAGGATAATTTCTGGATCCAGTAAAAATTCATAAGTTTTTATTCTGTGGCAAGCAGTGATCCTTACACTATACCTCATGGCTGTGGGCCTAAAACAAAATGTAATGCTGGCTTTCCCTTTGTTCTTACACAGATATACAGTGTAGATTTCTGCAAAGTGTATTCAATTTATGATACTTTGTATGCATACACCATGATGTATAGTGGCATGATGCTTTATTTTTGAGTAAACAATACTTTTTTAAAAAATTACAAAGGGTTTGAGACCTTAGTAATTCTAAACTTGCTGAAATATTGTTTAAAATGTAATCGTCTACAAACAAGTTTATCTGCCGACTTCGTGTGACATGAAGTCACGATATGTTGGCTCGAACATTCATTTTTATCTCAAAAATGAAACTTAAAAAAAAAAAATTTCTTTCCAAATTTAATTCATTCCGTTTTATTTTACATGTGTGGCTGAGCAGCCTGGCCTCCCTGTAGCTCTGCACTACACTTCTCTCAACAAATGCCCTGAAAGGGATTGTTAATATTAAAAGTTATTAAAGTTGCGCGTCTCTCCTGTTTTTTTGCATGGTTTAGTGGTGTGAATCTGGGTTTTACTGTCATGGCAACTTTGTTATCTGATTTTTTTTTTTTTTCTGTAGAGAGAGAGAGAGAGAGAGAGAGAGAGAAACATAGGGGGAGATAATCCCTGAATTAAACAAGATCTGCTTTCAGAGGCCGCTGAGATGACCACACAGCACAGTGGCGGCGGGCTAGCCGCTCTCATGCTGATTAAACAATAGGAAGCCATCCTGTCTTTCAATGGGACCCGGGTCAGAGCTTTTTGTGTTTCATTTGCAAATGAATCTCTCGCGCACTGATAAAAATGTTGAAGGCCAGTGGCGGAATAAAAGGCCGGTGAAAGGGATTCATAGAAAAACTGCTTTCAGTGACAATTTGTAAATCGAGTCGTATGTTAAACAGCAAAGGGGGAAAAAAAAAAAATTTTTGGGGGGCGACAAAAAATGAGGAGGAAAGATGAGCAAAAAGAAAAGCAGGAGTTGCTGAGGGAGTTTAGGCCCTGCTGTGAGAGCTTGTCCTGTGTTAAACTCTCAGTATTTTCCTTTTGTATCTGGCAGTTTTGTGATGCCTGTCTCTGCCAAATCTACATAAATTCTGTTTCTGGAAAAAAAGTATTGTTTTGCTTTTTCAAATAGTAAAGACTTTTCTTGTGGGTTTATGTTTTAGAAACACACCAGAAGCCAGTGTTTTGTTTTTTGTTTTTTCAACGAGCTTATCACTTCTTGATAACTTGAAGGAAAAAGTAATTGTTTGGCCTTGCTTTATTATGTGAACACATACTGTTTTTAGGTTTTTTTTTTATTTGTAAGATTTATATCAAGCATGGAGTGTACTTTCAGATCTGATCCAGACATAGTTAAGATGTTTTTAATAAGTAATTATTTTTGGATGATTTGTTGCTGATTGTTTAAATGTGTAAGTTTTATCAAACAACAATCATTGACTTCATGCTAATATGCCATTTTCTTCAGCTATATTTAACCTGGGCCATTCACTGGCTACAGAAGAGTCTTGATACGAAAGGTGGTGTTGTTCTCGTCAGAGCCTGATTGCAGCTTGAATAGCTACAAATTAGTTTAGTGACAGGGATAAACTGTCCAAGATGCCTCTAGTTGGGTTGAAAATGAGCAAAGGTGACAGCAACTTGAAAGTCTAATAAGTCCTTCAAATGGTTGATTTGTGCCCATTGGACAAGTAGACAATGAAGAGTATGAAATATTGGAAATCAATACCTTTCTATGAAATTTCATTAAGCCCCAATGTCTTCAGTTCATAGTATTTTATATTTTGATGGATTATCTGGAGAAAATGATTATCTAAGTCAGTTGGATTGATGAAACCCATGTGGACATTTTCAAAGATCAGTTTTAAGCAATATTTGAGAAGTGCTATTGATTTTTCCCTTTTATTTTTTCATTCCACATTTTCTCATAGCACAGCATTTAACTTTTTTTTGGAGAGTGGGCAGTGATCTTGTTTTTTGTGTGTGTGTGTGTGTGTGTGTGTGTGAAGATGTAACACAAGTTTAAAGGGTTAATTCATGAAAAAATGTAGTTTGATACATAAATCTGCTTTTTCGGCTAGAGTGTATTTCCGATCGCTCATCCTTTGTTCCTTGCTTGTGTTTTTCAGGGGACCCAGAACCCGGCTCGGAGAACCTCCCCAGTAAAGACCCCAACGCCCACGTCTGTGGCAGATGTTGCGCCGAGTTCTTTGAACTGTCGGACCTCCAACAACACCAGAAGAATTGCACTAAGAATCAATTAGTTCTGATAGTAAATGAAAATCCGGTCTCTCCTCCCGAACAGTTCTCCCCCAGTTCCCCCCCCAATAATCCTGATGAGCAGATGAATGGCACAGTTAATAACACAGATCAAGAAGAGTGCAGTGACCTTTCGGAGCATAACGCACTTGACAAAGAAGAGTCCATGGATATGGACCTTTCCGGAATTCACAGCCACAGCCTCAACGACAACGGCGGCGGCGGCAGCCACAGCAGCAGTAGCAGCCACAGCAGCAGTTGCAGCAGTTTCACCAACAACAACAACAACAACAACAGCAACACCTGCGGCAGTAGTATTAGAAGCAGCGCTGGCCCCGGCGTGGGACACTCCGACGTCTCGAAATCTCTACCTCAACTAGGTAACCTGGCCGAACTGGGAAGCTTCTCGATGATTAACAGCAACGTCATCATCGAGAACCTGCAGAGCACCAAGGTGGCGGTGGCCCAGTTCTCCCAAGAAAGCCGCCCCGCCGGCGGCAACAAGGTGGCGGTGCCCGCCCTCATGGAGCAGCTCCTGGCCCTGCAGCAGCAGCAGATCCACCAGCTGCAGCTCATCGAACAAATCCGCCACCAGATACTGCTGCTGGCCTCTCAGGGCCACCCCGAGATGCCCGCGCCCTGCGGCGCCCCCTCCCAGGGTACGCTGGGGACGTCCGCCAACCCGCTGACCACCCTCAGCTCCCACCTCTCCCAGCAGCTGGCCGCGGCCGCGGGGCTGGCGCAGAGCCTGGCCAGTCAGTCCGCCAGCATCAGCAGCCTGAAGCAACTGACCGCGGCCGCACAGCTACCTCAGACCAACCCCGGCGGCGGCGGCGGCCTGCTGTCCCGGGCCGGCGACTCATCTCAGAACATCGGCTCGATGGGGGCGTCGGCGGCGGCGAACAACGCCCAGCCGTCGGACAAGCAGCCCGCCCACCCTGGCGGCCTCCACCCTCAGCTCGGCGCCGCGTCGCTCGCGAGAACATCCGCGCCGGCCTTCACGATAGGTAGCTTGCTGAACCCCGCGGTGAAACCGCGTCTACCTCAGCCCCCCCCACCGCCCGTGTCCATGTTCTCCAGCTCTCTGCCCAGCATCAGCGCACCCGTGGAAGACCTGAACTCCCTGGCTGTCCTGGCGCAGAGAAAAGGCAAGCCCCCCAACGTCACGTCTTTCGAGTCCAGGCCCAGCTCTGAAGAGGCCTTCTTCAAACACAAGTGCAGGTTTTGTGCCAAAGTGTTTGGGAGCGACAGTGCCTTGCAGATCCACCTGCGATCTCACACTGGGGAGAGACCGTACAAGTGCAACATCTGCGGGAACCGCTTCTCCACCCGCGGGAACCTGAAGGTCCACTTCCAGCGGCACAAAGAGAAATATCCCCACATCCACATGAATCCCTATCCGGTCCCAGAGCATTTGGACAATATTCCAACCAGCACTGGCATTCCGTACGGCATGTCCATGCCACCGGAGAAGCCGGTGACTAGTTGGCTTGACAGCAAGCCAGTTCTCTCGACCTTGACCACTTCGGTCGGCCTGTTGCTCCCACCGACAATGCCCAGCCTGCCCCCCTTCATTAAGAAAGAGGAGAATCACTCTGTCGCAATAACCAGCCCCTCCAGTTCTCTAAAAAGTGACTCAGGTGCTGCAGAGCCCTCCATGAAAATTAACGATGGCGTGTCAGAAGAAGGCGAAGGTGGCACTCTGCCTACCTCAAATGGAAAGACGGAAGAGAGCAACCCGCTGTCTGGCATCTACACAAGCGTGAGCTCTGCTGCTGAGAACTCTGTAGACTATTCCTCAGCCAACAGTCCCCCCATGACCACAAATCCACTTATGCCGCTCATGTCTGAGCAGTTCAAGGCTAAGTTCCCCTTTGGCGGCCTCCTTGACCCCTTGCAGGCTTCTGAGACCTCCAAGCTGCAGCAGCTCGTGGAGAACATCGACAAGAAGGTGACCGACCCGAACGAGTGCGTCATCTGCCACAGGGTGCTCAGTTGTCAGAGCGCCCTGAAAATGCACTACCGCACGCACACCGGCGAGAGGCCCTTCAAGTGTAAAGTGTGCGGCCGAGCGTTCACCACTAAAGGGAACCTAAAAACTCACTACAGCGTCCACCGCGCCATGCCCCCGCTGAGGGTCCAGCACTCCTGCCCCATCTGCCAGAAGAAGTTCACCAACGCCGTGGTCCTGCAGCAGCACATCAGGATGCACATGGGCGGCCAGATCCCCAACACCCCCCTCCCGGACACCTACCCGGAATCCATGGAGTCCGACACGGGGTCGATGGATGAGAGAAACTTCGATGACTTGGAAAACTTCTCCGATGAGAACATGGACAACATGGAGGACTTTCCCGACAGCAGCATCCCAGACACGCCCAGATCTGTCGACGCGTCCCAGGATAGCCTCTGTTCTTCCCCGATGCCCCTGGAGATGATGGGGGTGGCAGGCCTTGAGAGCCAGATGAAGATGGCCCACCAAGGGATTGTGGAGGAGCTGCATGCCAGCAGGTTTCAGTCTCTTGAGAACGGCTCCATAGAAGGCGATCATCTCACCAATGACTCCTCATCCTTTGGAGGGGACTTTGACAGCCAAAATGTGGGGAGTCCGGCTATGTCTGAATCTACCTCTTCTATGCAGGCACCTTCCCCCACCCCCAGTGCACCCGTGCACCGAAAATCCCCCGGCATTGAAGAGAGACAGCAGACGGCTTCCTTGTCCGAGCCCATTGGTGCAGGCCTTGTGCAGTCCGGCTCCACCGGCATGGGGGCCTTAGACTTGACGTCATTGCAACCCGTCGAAAGACCCCCTGAGCATGGTCTTTCCCCTTCCGCGAGCGGGGCACCTTCAAGAACACGGCGTGCGACATCTGTGGCAAGACGTTCGCCTGTCAGAGTGCCTTGGACATTCACTACCGAAGCCATACCAAAGAGAGACCGTTTATTTGCACAGCCTGCAACCGGGGCTTCTCCACCAAGGGCAATCTCAAGCAGCACATGCTCACCCACCAGATGCGCGACCTGCCCTCCCAGCTCTTCGAGCCGTCCAACCCCGGCCTCGCCTCCAGCTCCAGCCCCTCCCTCCTCGCCGTCAGCTCGCTGTCCTCCATGATCAAGACGGAGGTCAACGGCTTCCTGCACGGCACCTACCAGGAGTGCAAGGAGCCCCCGGTCAGCCTGGTCACCTCCTCTGCCGCCACGTCTCCCGTGCTGTCTGCTGCCGGTGGCGTCGCCGCCGCGCCGCCGCGTCGAACCCCCAAGCAGCACTTCTGCAACACCTGCGGGAAGACCTTCTCGTCCTCCAGCGCCCTGCAGATCCACGAGAGGACCCACACCGGGGAGAAGCCCTTCGCTTGTACCATCTGCGGGCGGGCATTCACTACCAAAGGCAATCTCAAGGTAAACCCCATTTTTATGCCCATTATTTTGAATTGTTGCACTTCATTTTTTTTTTTTTTTTTTTTGAAATTGTTACACTCGATAAGGTGCAGTAATGACTTTGCAGTCTATGTGTGTGTGTGTGTGTGTGTGTGTGTGTGTGTGTGTGCTGCTATTACACTGAAACCTGAGTGACTCTGCTGAGATTCAGCTGAGAGATTCAGACCACTACAGCCAGGTAGTAGGCTAAACTGTAAAGACTCAGGAAGTAACAAGAGCATATTTCCCAGGACCAACCGCTAATAAATAAGTACTCTTCATCTTAACCTTTTTGAATATTTTTATATGTAATCATATGAAATTAAGCATGTTTGTAATTGAACTTATACAATGAATTTAGATTAAATAGCAAATCTGCTTGATATTATTTGAATGGATATTTTTGTCATTTGAATTGCCATTTTTCTGATTTAAGTAATAAGTGAAAATTAAGTGGTGGTCCAGTTAGTGTGTGTTACAAACCCTACTTAATCCTTCTAAGTTTTCCGTTGCACTTATGCCAGTGTCTAGATTTTTTTAGTTTTTCATTGTTTTTATATTGCTTAAAAACATTACCATTTGTAATTTATTTTAAGGCTGTCCACATTAGAATGTTGAACATTTCACCAAGTGAAAATGTAGAAAACCATTGCCCCTAATTTTTAAACAAAATAATAAACTGTATTTACACTATTTCTGCATATTGGCAATTCTGTGTTTTGTCTGGTGCTGCAGTTCCATTCATATGGTGTAACTGATCTGTGTTATTAATGGGGGAACCGTGTTGCACCTCTTGTCTAATCGGGTTGGGGCAGGGGGCCGATCAAGCAGGAGACGGTCATAAAATGCACATTTATTTTCGGTGCTCTCTATCTCATGTGAGAACGCTGTCATTATCCAGCTGTTTCGTTTCCTTATAACAAGATGAAAAGGCTGGGGGAAAAAAATATGGTGTGTCCTTGTTTGCAGAGGGCGTTTCAGGGGTAAATGGCCAAATGTAATACTGCCAACAGCAATGAAAATGGACACTGCAATTTTAACCTAGACAAACAGGCTTTCCTTCAGAGAATTGTGTATTAGGGTCACGATTAAACACGGTATATCATTTCTGAAATGCGGCCAAAATGACTAGTTTTGTAGCAACCCTCCTGCCATACGTCTAGGCAACTTTACTGTCTGCCCATCTCGATATTTTAGAACCCTTTGTAATGCACTAGGCTGCAGTCAGCATTACTGAGTGGATTGCATTTTTATTTTTTCCATTGCATCACCCCTTGCAGTCTGTGTGGGTGTGGGCGTGGCAGATAAGTTTTACAGACGGTGCTAATTTGTTGGGGGGGAATTGTTCCGTGTTTTTGGGCAGGTTCACATGGGAACGCACATGTGGAACAGCGCCCCGGCCCGCCGGGGTCGAAGGCTCTCCGTGGACGGTCCCATGGCATTCCTGGGGACCAACCCCGTCAAGTTCCCCGAGATCTTCCAGAAGGACATGGCGTCCCGGGCCGGCAGCGGGGACCCGGCCAGCTTCTGGAACCAGTACGCGGCCGCCTTCTCCAACGGCCTGGCCATGAAGACCAACGAGATCTCGGTCATCCAGAACGGGGGCCTCCCACCCCTGTCGGGGAGCGTGGGGAACGGGGGCAGCTCGCCCGTCGGCGGCCTGACGGGCAGCCTGGAGAGGCTGCACAGCTCGGAACCTAACGCCGCCCTGGTGGGGCTGGAGAAAATGGCCAACGCGGAGAACGGGAACCACTTCCGTTTCACCCGCTTCATGGAGGACAATAAAGAGATTGTGACCAACTAGCCGGGGCTCGTATTAGCATTCCCCAGACGTATGCACACAAACACAACACGAGTGTGCGAGAGAAACAAACACCAGAAGAAGAAGAAGAAGAAGAAGAAGAAAAAAAAAGCACCAGATGAGAAGAAATGTCGAGCTTTGGGGGCTTGCCTTGGAAACTTAATGAACTTAAAAGGTTAAGAGGACATGCTTTTTTGTACAATGTACAACATATTATAGTTTTAAGGAGTTTATTTATTAGTGATTATAACCTTGCTTGGAATCAAGTGGAAGCATTAACAATTTCTTTAGTTTTCTGTTCTTTAGCCAGAATGGATTTGTATGAGTGCTTAAAAAATGTGCTTTTGAAACTTAGCATTTGCAACCATACCTGGGTAGATTACCTTGGCATTAAATTATTTTATATATGTAGTATATATAACATAACCTTTGATGTTCATGTAATGCATTAGATCTTTAATAAAGCAGAAAGAGGCTGTAAATACCGTCCACTGTTCTGTGCTGGAAAGTCTGCCAGCTGTATGTTATCCTTCTTCCTTTAAAAAAGAGACTGCAGACAAGGGACACAATGCCCTTCTGAACAGTTTTTCAACTTTATTAAAAATGAATTTAAAAAAAAAACATTTCATTTGTTTTGTAGAATTAACCCCTTTTTTGTTTGTATTGTGCTTTTGGCCTGAAGATTTATTCTTTTGTTTTTTTTTTTTTTGTTTTTTTTTTGTTTTGTTCTGTTTTGTTTCTTGCTGTAAAGGTAAAAAAGCAAGACCGCTGTTTTAGAGGGGAGGATTTCAAGAAAGCGTCGTCTTGGTAGTTTGAACTGAAACGACGAAAAAAAAAAGCCTCATAGGTGTTATTGTAATTAAAAGTGCTGGATTTCCATACTGCTGCTATGATTCAGCATCTTCGTCGACATCACATGCAAACTATAGATGGTTCTGTAAATGTCACGTGGTACAAATTCCAGAACCACAAATGTACATAAAATTCCTCACAAGACAAAGTCCATCTTGACCAGGGGGACAAATAGTGTTTTTATAAATATGTATATATGGTTCGAAAACATTGGGACTGTTACATGCACTTTCTTGGAAAGTTGGAAGATCTTTACTGGGTCCAGTTTCTCTACAGTTTAATACATACTAACAGCTAAGATACTGTAATTCTTACTCTAATAATCAAATACATCAGTTTTCCAAAAGAAACAGTTGTTTGTACTCATGTTTCCTGCAAATGTTTGTTTTGCAGAGTGATGCATTGTCTGCAAACGTTTTTTTTTCCAGCGATTATGTGTGTGCCCGTTATTGTTGCCATTAGTATGTTAATGTGGTTTCAAATCTTTTAGAAACATGATGTGAATTACTGCTATTAAGGTTAAACATTTTCAAAATGTGATGCATTTTCCGGTCATAATTAGCATTTTCCACAATGTTTCGTCCGACTGTATGTTTGTCTTTGCAACAAAACAAAAAAAAAAGTGTGTATGTATGTATACGTATATATATAGAATGTATACATATACATACACACACACACACACACACAGACACTCCCCGCAACATCTTGTAATGTCACACTATAAATGTAAAGTAGATATCTAAAGTCGGTCTAATGAAAGAATACGGAGCGAATAGACGATTCAGCCAATGCTGAGACCACCAGAATTGGGTGGATTGGCACAAGTCGTTTAAAAACCCGTGATGGCGAAAGTCAAATTCGTTAGTCCATCATTTCCGCTGTTGTCAGCCTTCTGAATCTTTAATTACATTATCGACCAAATCGGAATTCTCCGTCTTCCACCGTCCGTATTGATGGCTTTAGCAGACTCGTTGTTCAAAAGGGATTACGTTTGCTTTAAATGTTTCCTGTTGACTGTCTCAGGTTTTAAATCAAAAATGTTGCCTATTTTATATATTAAGTAGCCTTTGTGCGTTGGTAGTCTAAAGGTCGAACACTTCAGAACGAAACTGGGTGATTTAACTCATCAGACTCATGTTACACTACATTACGACTTTACGTTTTAAACATTTTATTTCATCCTGTAGAAAATTCTTAGGCTACATTACGGGTTTCAGGAGCCTAGCACATTAATTTATTGTAGTAGAGCTAAGATATGGGTTTGTTTACCGACATTTCTAACATCATCGTGAATTGAAATATTATTTTTTACCGTTATCATTCAAATAATGTATAGGATACTTATTTTGTACATGCCTGTTTGTTCACATTTCTGAAATCGTTTTCTGTCGAGCACAAGGTTAGTTTAAGTTTTAGTCTTAATTCTATGCTTCTAACTTGTTATTAGCTACCTGCAGCATACGAGCCTATTTGCTTAAAGCGCTGTCATGAACTCCTTTACCAAACTGTTATTGGCCTATCAGAAATAGGCCTATATCGGTATAAAGAACAGGTCAGTTCAGAGGTGGAATCGGGGCTGTTTTCAACGTACTCGTTTATTTAAAGTGATATTTTTCCTTTGCTTTTAAACAGCTGCATTTAATTTTACACATCATTGCACTTCCTGCAATGCAGGATTTGTTAATTTGAGCCCAGCATCCTTCTCTCCCTCTCTCTCTCTCTCTCTCCCACCTCTGTGGATTTTATAGCTGGCTAAATTCCCCAATATTTACAAGATCTAGATGCTAAATGATCCTTGCAGTGGGCCTGGGCTCGCCGATGGATCCCCGCCCCTCCCGTGTGCTCATTGACGCGCACATCTGGTCCCCTGACAGCGCTTTGTTTGTGTAGAGCATCGGCTTCCGGAGACTTTTATTACAGAAACGAATACCTTAGGCCTGCTCGAACCTCTATTTACTAACTTTAAGTCGGCTATGCACAGACGTTCTCAGATCTCGGCACCCCAGGATTTGTTTGTGGAATGACTTGTAACGTAACCAGGTAATGCGGAAGGTAATGGTGATATTTACTTCGTCGTTTCCGGATTAATGGTCTATGTAATGCATATTTTAATGCCAAAACCGATATAGGTTTTATATTTTTAAAAGAAAATATATATGGTGGCAATATCTCATATGTCTGATATACATTAAAGTGCAATGGAATGTGAGATGTAGATTAAAATGTCTTTTAACTGAGGTTACATTTTTAATAGGCCTATCAGATAACAATTCTTGTTTTCTGTGATCTCCTATCCAAAGTCATGTCCACAATTAACATGATCATTGCAGAATATATTTTAAATAGAAACATTTATTCATGAAATATATAGCTGCATGACATTTTCCACTTAACACTTTCTAAACACACACACACACACACACATGTATAAATTTGCTGCCCAATGAGGGTCTGAAAATAAATTTTAAAAACCACCCCAATTTGGAATGGCCAGTCCTCTGGAACCACAGGCATACATGCAGGAACCCCACTGCCAATTCGGGAGAGTGTAGACATCTACGGCTTTCCTCCGAAACCAGCAGTGTCGCCAGAAGCTTCTTTTCAGACCGTAGGCTACAGCGAAGCTTGTATAAGGGCAGAGTCAGAGGAAGACCTTTTTTCATATGCGGCTCTGACTGCAGGTGCAGCTACAGGTGCTCAACCGACCCCCCGCCCCCCGCCCCCCGCCCCCCAGCAGGGGTCACTAGACAGCAATGCTCGCAGAACCCTCTGCGACTGACCCCCACCCTTTCTCGGGGCGACCCAATCGGCAACTGCACGTTGCCCACCACCGGGACTACATGTCACAGTCGGCACTGGCGTGGTCCAGATTCGGTCCCAGGCCACGAGCCTCATCGTGGTATGAACTATAACTTGTTTAAATCCAACATGTCCATATTTCTATTATATAATAATAATAATAATAATAA
The DNA here is from genome assembly GCA_025169545.1 of Anguilla japonica. Classification (NCBI taxonomy): domain Eukaryota; kingdom Metazoa; phylum Chordata; class Actinopteri; order Anguilliformes; family Anguillidae; genus Anguilla; species Anguilla japonica. The sequence goes on from CM045898.1 coordinate 43,252,349, forward strand.
TAATAATAATAATAGTAATAATAATACTATTTGAAATATTGAAGGGTATGGAATTAAAGGGCCATGTTTTTAAGTTTTTTTCAGTTGGAGGGAAAAATAATTTACGTAATCCTCCACAAACACAAGTATGAAAACCTATTTTCTTGCAGTGGTAATATAAGATGTTATGACTTATAAGGTTTCACAATAATGTAAAGTGAGTTTCATTTTGGATATTGGATATTTGGCAGACTTTCAATTCCAAAGCCTTTCAATGGGATGCTAAGGGACCGTCATAAAAGTGCATGGTGCAATAATTTCTAAAGAATATCAAATATTTATCAATAACATACCATCCATGTGCCATGTATATCTAAGACCAAGTGTAACGGACAGGCCTCTGGTCATGTTATGGGAATTTCTGGAGAAAACATTTTGATGATTTTTGAAAACAATTTGTCTTATTCATAGTGGTCATTTTTCAGGGAAATAATTAATCATCATAATTACGACACATTGTCACATTTCTATCACCATGGTTGTTAAACAGATAATCGCAAGAGTCCGAATATAAAGTAACATTTTTTGTATTTCACTAGTAGAACATAAGACCATAGTTATTTGTTGATTTTCCACAGAAACATTTTTAATCATGAATATATTCAGACATTTTCATTTTTTTGCCCGTGGCTGTTAAATAAACGATTTACCTTCCATCTATTTGAAAAAGTATTTATTGAAATTTTAGCTTTTTTTCACCTTTTGGGCATGTTTTTCAGATTTTTTCAGTTACAAGACATTTATGATTAAAAATGTAAGTCATTTTTACTCATTTATTTTACCATGACTGATATATACACGATTCCTCACCCATTTGTTAAAAGAAATTATTATTATTTTTATTTTTATAGCTTTTTTTGCCCCACTTTTTGGACATAAAGACCAGTGTCGTAAGAGTTTCCACTGAAAGAGATTTTAAATCATGAATGTATTCAGTCATTTTCATTCATTTCATCATGGCTGTTAAGCATAATTTCTCATCCATCTGTGTGTTTTTATTTATTTAATTTTTTAAAGACAATTAGAGCTTTTGAAATTATTTGTTCACTTCTTGGATGCAAGACTATATTTTTATGCATTTTTCATTTTAAATGTCTTCAAACTACATTTAAACTGAAAATGCATAATTTTATTGTTAAATAAAGATGCATTTTTTCATTGTAGTTTAGTGGCACATTCTGTAGGGTTGTTCACTCTCTTGTGATACCCTGACCTCCCTGTGTGGTTGATGGCTCAATCCCCAGTTAAGGCAGTTTGAATGTTGTTCTCCAATCTCTATCTGTAATGCGCCTTGCCTTCACCACTGTTTAAATAAAGAAATAAGACAAGTAAACTGTCTGCAATGCTTTAAAAAATAAAACAAAAAAATCCAACAGGCACACCACTAATTTAGAATTTGTTTTTCAATATTTAGATATAAGAATAAATTATGTATTTTCAAAATGTTCTACGGAATTTGTTCTTTTTTTTCATCATGAATTCATCAAACATTATTTTCAGTGATTTATTTCAACATACTAGATAACTGAACATGATTTCTCATTCACTTAAATACAAAAATGATACATTCAAAATTTTGGCATTTTTTCACTTTTTGGACTAAGGACGATGAGCTTGTGTATTTTCCTGATTAATCATTTGAATAGTTTTCTCATATTGAATTTCAATTGTAGAATAATGATAGTGGTTGGTAAATGAACAAAATTTCAAATGCAATTATATCATGAAACCATGTTCACTTATGGGACGTGGAAGTATACTCATGCATTTGTCAGATATTTGACTATTATACAGTTTTCATGATAAATGCAATCAAACAAATTTGGTTAATTTATTTCAATGTGGTTGTATAATAAAAATAAATGCCTTCAAACTCAAATTGATTCATTTATTTCAAGGTGGTTGTTTAAGGAACATGACTTCCTATTAAAACGTTAAAAGAACGGGCATATTTATAATTTGATGATGCAAAAATTTTAAATATGCCCTTTCTTCATGAAGTAGTATGGGAAAGTATGTTAAAAGAACAACCAGCATCAAATAAATGAACTGAATTGAGTTTGAAAGCATTAATGATGAAAAATGTGTGATAGTCAAATATTGGGAAAATATATAAGACTATACACTTACCTCCAAAAAGTGAAAATGATGCAAAAATTGTAAATCCGCGCATTCTTCTTGAAGTTGTATGGGAAATCATGTTTATTAAACAACCACCATAAAATAAATGAACTCAATTGTGTTTGAAAGCATTTATGATGAAAAATGTGAAATAGTCAAATATTGGGAAAATACATAAGACTATTCACTTACCTCGAAAAAGTGAAAATGATGCAAAACTTTGAAATATGCCCTTTCTTCATATAATTGGAAGGGGAATCATGTTTATTTAACAACCCCCATAAAATAAATGAACTCAATTGAGTTTGAATGCATTTATGATTAAAAAAATGTGTAATAGTCCAATACTGGGAAAATACATGAGACTATACACTTACTTCCAAAAAGTGAAAATAATGCAAAAAGTGTAAATCAGCCTTTTCTTCGTGAAGTTGTATGGGAAATCATTTTTATTAAACAACCACCATAAAATAAATGATCTCAATTGTGTTTGAAAGCATTTATGATCAAAAATGTATAAAAGTCAAATATTGGGAAAATACATAAGACTATACACTTACCTCGAAAAAGTGAAAATTATGCAAAACTTTTAAATATGCCCTTTCTTCATATAATTGGAAGGGGAATCATGTTTATTTAACAACCCCCATAAAATAAATGAACTCAATTGAGTTTGAATGCATTTATGATGAAAAATATGAGATAGTCAAATATTGGGAAAATACATAAGACTATACACTTACCTCCAAAAATGTGAAAATGATGCAAAAATTTTAAATGTGCTCTTTCTTCATATAATTGGATGGGAAATCATGTTTATTGAACAACCACCATACAATAAATGAACTCAATTGAGTGTGAATGCATTTATGATGAAAAATGTGTAACAGTCAAAAATTGGGAAAATACATAAGACTATACACTTACTTCCAAAAAGTGAAAATGATGCAACAATTTTTAATCTGCCTTTTATTCATATAATTTGATGGGGAAAAATGTTTATTAAACAACCACCACAAAATAACTGATCTCAGTTGTGTTTGAAAGCATTTATGATGAAAAATATAAGATAGTCAAATATTGGGAAAATACATAAGACTATACACTTACCTCCAAAAAGTGAAAATAATGCAAAAAGTGTAAATCAGTCTTTTCTTCGTGAAGTTGTATGGGAAATCATTTTTATTAAACAACCACCATAAAATAAATGATCTCAATTGTGTTTGAAAACATTTATGATCAAAAATGTATAAAAGTCAAATATTGGGAAAATACATGACTATACACTTACCTCCAAAAACGTGAAAATGATGCAAAACTTTTAAATATGCCCTTTCTTCATATAATGGGAAGGGGAATCATGTTTATTTAACAACCCCCATAAAATAAATGAACGCAATTGTGTTTGAAAGCATTTATGATGAAAAATGTGAAATAGTCAAATATTGGGAAAATACATAAGACTATACACTTACCTCCAAAAATGTGAAAATGATGCAAAAATTTTAAATATGCTCTTTCTTCATATAATTGGATGGGAAATCATGTTTATTAAACAACCACCATACAATAAATGAACTCAATTGAGTTTGAATGCATTTATGATGAAAAATGTGTAATAGTCAAAAATTGGGAAAATACATAAGACTATACACTTACTTCCAAAAAGTGAAAATGATGCAACAATTTTTAATCTGCCCTTTATTCATATAATTGGATGGGAAATAATGTTTATTAAACAACCACCACAAAATAAATGATCTCAGTTGTGTTTGAAAGCATTTATGATGAAAAATATGAGATAGTCAAATATTGGGAAAATACATGTGACTATACACTTACCTCCAAAAAGTGAAAATAATGCAAAAAGTGTAAATCAGCCTTTTCTTCGTGAAGTTGTATGGGAAATCATTTTTATTAAACAACCACCATAAAATAAATGATCTCAATTGTGTTTGAAAGCATTTATGATCAAAAATGTATAAAAGTCAAATATTGGGAAAATACATAAGATTATACACTTATCTCCAAAAAGTGAAAATGATGTAAAAATTTTAAATATGCTCTTTCTTCATATAATTGGATGGGAAATCATGTTTATTAAACAACCTCCATAAAATAAATTAACTCAATTGTGTTTGAAAGCATTTATGATGAAAAATGTGTAATAGTCAAATACTGGGAAAATACATAAGACTATACACTTACCTCCAAAAAGTGAAAATGATGCAAAAATTTTAAATATGCCCTTTCTTCATATAATTGGAAGGGGAATCATGTTTATTTAACAACCCCCATTTAAAAAAATGAACACAATTGTGTTTGAAAGCATTTATGATGAAAAATGTGAAAACAGTCAAATATTGGTTTGAAAATACATAAAACTAAGACTATACACTTACCTCCAAAAATGTGAAAATGATGCAAAAATTTTAAATATGCTCTTTCTTCATATAATTGGATGGGAAATCATGTTTATTAAACAACCACCATACAATAAATGAACTCAATTGAGTTTGAATACATTTATGATGAAAAATGTGTAATAGTCAAAAATTGGGAAAATATATAAGACTATACACTTCCAAAAAGTGAAAATGATGCAACAATTTTTAATCTGCCCTTTATTCATATAATTTGATGGGGAATAATGTTTATTAAACAACCACCACACAATAAATGATCTCAGTTGTGTTTGAAAGCATTTATGATGAAAAATGTGAAATAGTCAAATATTGGGAAAATACATAAGACTATACACTTACCTCGAAAAAGTGAAAATGATGCAAAACTTTTAAATATGCCCTTTCTTCATGTAATTGGAAGGGAAATCATGGTTATTTAACAACCCCCAAATAATAAATGAACTCAATTGAGTTTGAATGCATTTATGATGAAAAATGTGTAATAGTCCAATACTGGGAAAATACATAAGACTATACACTTACCTCCAAAAACGTGAAAATGATGCAAAACTTTTAAATATGCCCTTTCTTCATATAATTTGATGGGAAATCATGTTTGTTGAACAACCACCATACAATAAATGAACTCAATTGAGTTTGAATGCATTTATGATGCAAAAATGTGTAACAGTCAAAAATTGGGAAAATACATAAGACTATACACTTACTTCCAAAAAGTGAAAATAATGCAAAAAGTGTAAATCAGCCTTTTCTTCGTGAAGTTGTATGGGAAATCATTTTTATTAAACAACCACCATAAAATAAATGATCTCAATTGTGTTTGAAAGCATTTATGATCAAAAATGTATAAAAGTCAAATATTGGGAAAATACATAAGGCTATACACTTACCTCGAAAAAGTGAAAATGATGCAAAACTTTTAAATATGCCCTTTCTTCATATAATTGGAAGGGGAATCATGTTTATTTAACAACCCCCATAAAATAAATGAACTCATTTGTGTTTGAAAGCATTTATGATGAAAAATGTGAAATAGTCAAATATTGGGAAAATACATAAGACTATACACTTACCTCGAAAAAGTGAAAATGATGCAAAACTTTTAAATATGCCCTTTCTTCATATAATTGGAAGGGAAATCATGTTTATTTAACAACCCCCATAAAATAAATGAACTCAATTGAGTTTGAATGCATTTATGATGAAAAATGTGTAATAGTCCAATACTGGGAAAATACATAAGACTATACACTTACCTCCAAAAATGTGAAAATGATGCAAAAATTTTAAATATGCTCTTTCTTCATATAATTGGATGGGAAATCATGTTTATTAAACAACCACCATACAATAAATGAACTCAATTGAGTTTGAATACATTTATGATGAAAAATGTGTAATAGTCAAAAATTGGGAAAATATATAAGACTATACACTTCCAAAAAGTGAAAATGATGCAACAATTTTTAATCTGCCCTTTATTCATATAATTTGATGGGGAATAATGTTTATTAAACAACCACCACACAATAAATGATCTCAGTTGTGTTTGAAAGCATTTATGATGAAAAATGAAAAAAATGTGAAAATAGTCAAACTACCTCCAAAAAGTGAAAATACATAAGACCTATACACTTACTTCAACAAAAAGTGAACTCAATGAGTTGAATGCATTTATGATGAAAAATTTTAGTCAAAATCTGACTATACACTTACTTCAAAAAGTAAAATGATGCAATTTTTAATCTGCCCTTTATTCATATAATTTGTTTATGTTTATTAAACAACCACCACAAAATAAATGATCTCAGTTGTGTTTGAAAGCATTTATGATGAAAAATGTATAATAGTGACTTACCTCCAAAAAGTTACAATGATGAAATGTTTATAAATATGCCCTTTCTTCATATAATTGGAACGGAAATCATGGTTATTACACAACCACCCTAAAATAAATGAACTCAATTGAGTTTGAATGCATTTATGATGAAAAATATGAGATAGTCAAATATTGGGAAAATATATGTGACTATACACTTACCTCCAAAAAGTGAAAATAATGCAAAAAGTGTAAATCAGCCTTTTCTTCGTGAAGTTGTATGGGAAATCATTTTTATTAAACATCCACCATAAAATAAGTGATCTCAATTGTGTTTGAAAGCATTTATGATCAAAAATGTATAAAAGTCAAATATTGAGAAAATACATAAGACTATACACTTACCTCGAAAAAGTGAAAATGATGCAAAACTTTTAAATATGCCCTTTCTTCATATAATTGGAAGGGGAATCATGTTTATTTAACAACCCCCATAAAATAAATGAACTCAATTGAGTTTGAATGCATTTATGATGAAAAATGTGTAATAGTCCAATACTGGGAAAATACATAAGACTATACACTTACCTCCAAAAACGTGAAAATGATGCAAAACTTTTAAATATGCCCTTTCTTCATATAATTGGATGGGAAGTCATGTTTATTAAACAACCACCATACAATAAATGAACTCAATTCAGTTTTAAAGCATTTATGATGAAAAATGTGTAATAGTCAAATATTGGGAAAATACATAAGACTATACACCTATGCATTCTGGAAGATCACTACAGAATGGATAAAACACTTTGCTTAACAATTCCTCCAGATTACACACAAACTATGAAGTCGTGGTGTCACATGATAGTACTGTGACCTCTATTACAACTCCACACAGTACAGTAACCTTTCCGCACAAACACCAAAATGTTTTCTATCATCTGAGCATTGTACTGCTTTGTCTTACCCTCTTCTTGCACTACTTGTATATTATAACAAATCTTGTGTAAATATGTTTATGGAGTGCTGTGCCAAAGATTCAGCACAGCAATAGTAATGCCTTCTATTGTCCAAAAAAATAAATAAATAAAAAATACAGAACCATGATATAGTGGGGAGGCGAGAGTCACACATCTCAATGTGGCCTTTATACATATCGTTTGAAATACTCATAAAGCTGAAATGAATAATGGTTGGCTCCCAAAAGTTGTGTAGAGTAAACAGTTGCCTGTTGTAGACAAATTAGATACACAAGACAACTGAGTTTTGCTGTGGAGTAGTCTGTGATTTTTGGATACAGTGAAGCGCTGATGTTTTTCCAGTCAGCGCATGGCACATACCGAATTTGGCACAAGTGTAGTTCACTTTCACACAGTCAACACCATTACCTCTCCTGTACTAGTCATCCTCCCCTGTTGAAACAAATGGTGGCAGGAGCCTTCAGTCTTGCAAAAGATACCAGACTGGTCCCGGCGAAGCTCCCAGTCGCAGAGTAAGCAAGTAAGAAAACTGACAATGGAATCAAGATTTCACGTATATTACCTACTAACAGATACATGGTGGTCCAGTTTCTGAATAATGGATGCACACAGGGTACCATGGGTCATGCATCACACACACTACCATTGGCTAGCTTGCGTGTTCTCATAAGCTAGACCAGAGCCAGCCCTAGGGTTTTGGTGATCCTAAACAAGAATGTTGTTGTGGCCCTAAAGTGCTCCAACATACAGTATATCATACCCACCATTTAACAGCTGAATCGTGTGGCCCACGGATGCTTGTGGCCCGAAATGACTGCAAAGAGTGTTTATGCCTGTGGCTGGCTCTGAGCTGGACCTAGCAATTTCACATGATAAAGATTCAGTATACAACTAATTAAACTCTTGTATTTAAAAGCTATCAAATCTGACAGCAGACATACTTCATAAGGGTTGAATTATTCTGTAGATTAACATGAGCCATGACATAAGGAAATATAAGTAGACAAACACTAACTAACTGATCACTGTCTCCACAGTGTCAGCTTTGATTCATTATAAAGCATATTGAAGGTGCACTGAATAAAGTGATTTCTCGAGAAGGCAGAAACATGTATACCTCTGGATTTTGGCAAAGGGAGATCCACCGTAAATTTTTTTTTAAAGTAGCATAAAGGAAAATAAACTGGCTCACGTACTACATACCGAAGTATAGGCTGAATGGAATAATATTGTCTTGAGGTCATTTGCCAAATTGAGAAAGTTAACATAGTTATAATTTATTAAAGCAGTAAATAAATTATGTAACTATATAACAGCAAACATTGACTGTAACTTGGGTGTTCAATTGTTATAAAATAATCTAATAAGAAAATCAACCCATTACCATGCTGCATTTTAAGTCTGTATCAAACTGATTGCTTTTAACCAATCAATTAGCACCCCTAGTACTTTTTTCAGTACTGGTCTCATTTTTTTAATTTAATAGCCTGATTAGTTTTGAGCCTTTTGGAGGAACCTTCAAAGACCTGAAACCAATTCTGAACCAAGCTTTTCTAAGATGCTTGATTACTTCCTACCTGTCAATAATGCTCAACTGCTGGCATTTTAATTCTCTACCAGTCAATCAAGAAAAAACCTACAGAGTAATTATATCACTAGTGTGCTTATAACCACTCCTTTAGCAGAAATATTTTGGGAAATTTACAGAAGCATTTTTCAGACAGGTGTCTTTCTTAAAACCCATTCATATTTTACGTTCAATTACTCTGAATTTGGAACATAAATGGTAAATGGACTGCATTTATATAGCGCTTTTATCCAAAGCGCTTTACAATTGATGCCTCTCATTCGCCAGAGCAGTTAGGGGTTAGGTGTCCTGCTCAAGGACACTTCGACACACCCAGGGCGGGGTTTGAACCGGCAACCCTCCGACTACCAGACAATCGCTCTTACCTCCTGAGCTATGTCGCCCCCATCTTAGACTAACACTGCTGCTACCTGCTGCCACTTATTTTCACTGTACATCTTCACCAGCTAAACTGGTTTAGTACTCTGTTACACCGTCATTGCAATAAGAATGCTAAATGTCATGTTCAAATTTCATTCAAGTTTAATGTTCTTTTTGCTGCACTGGTGTAGTAACACACAATGACACTTTGAATGCCTCCCAGAAGTCATCAGTAAAAATGGACAATTTATAATCGACACAGTGATCTGCAGTTGTCATGTTGCTTCAGTAAACAACGCCACTTCAAGGTGAGTGGTTACATCCAGTGCTTAATTTGTGAATCAGGAGGTGCCGGAACAAAAAAATTACCATGTGAGGAAGCTGACTGAAGTATCTCAAGAGGACCCGGAATGGCAAAAAAAAAAAAAAACCTGCCAAAGCAAGTTGTTCAATATTCTGTTGAAAACCAACCAGTATTCTTACATTACGGTGCTGACTTACCTATTAGGCCTAATACATTGCCCTCATGCTGAGCAGCAGGGCTACATTTCAAAAGGTCACATGAATATTAATTACAATGTGCACAACAAGCAAATGCCCACTACACAAAGCACCAACACATACCTAGGCTACTTGCTGTGGCTGCTTACTGCTTCTGCGTTCGCCATCATCCTCTCCCCCCTCAAATCTGAAGACTCCAGTTTCTCTCAGTCCATTCGTTGCTCATTTTTTCACTGACTTTAGCACGTGTTGGTGGTGCTGCTAACCGCTAAGCTGCTAGCTTTAGCGCCACCGCTCCTGCAACCGGCTGTAAACTGACTTCTCTCCCACAAAACGCTTGGGGTCGTTCAGGATCTGCTTGAGTCTTGCTCCTCTGAGCCTTCGGCTCTGAAAAAGCCAGTAAAATGCAATTTGTTTCTCTTTTTTTTTGCCATTTTCATCTGACAACAAACGGCCGCATCTTGCATGCTATGCTAGCTAGATACCAACAAACACTTCATTGGGTTCACAGTAGAGTAAGGTTGAACTTGAAATGTGAGTTCATATGCAAGGAGATTCATGTTATCGCTGTGTTTGATATATGGTGACACAATTCACAATTTCACAAAGGGGATGGGAAACAAAAATGAAGTCCATTGGGCTATTCTCAACCAGAAAATTAGAACAGCCATATTTGACAATGCAGGAGCGATACACTTATTAACGACATGTTGAACAGGAGGGGGGAAGAAAAGCACCACAGCTAGCAGGCTAGCTTGTTCTGATCATTGTGACAATTAAAAATGTTAATTATTCCTCTGTTTTACAAAACATACTTTATGGAAACATACTGAAAGAAAGAGGACGTCGCTCTTGTGCGGTTTTATTTTTCCGAGGGTGCAAGTGACAAAGTTAATGTCACATTCAACAGAAGGATGGTCAAAAAAATAACGTTGAAAGCTGAAATATGGCTGTTTTAATTTTAATTAGTTGAGCATAACGGTACATTGCAAAAACTAGAAAGCTTTGCTTTGCGCCATTGTTGTCAATGTTGTTAACAGCTGGCAGGACCGTTGCTCAGCCTATTCCATGAGCACCGTATCCCTATCCTCCAGCAGCTTTCCTGTGGGAAACACTGCACTGTTTTCTATTGTCATGTGTGGCGAAGTTGGCGGTTATTTCAGCAAACGGGTGCTATCAGGTTTGGGTTTAAAATTTGGCTAGGACTTGGTCGGGCTGGTTTAGGGCCAAACCGTGAAGGCAGGCAGGCAGGCTCGTGCCTCATTTCTAGCCTGATGAGCTGGACCTCTACTGTGGAAGCATTTCCTTCCATATTTCCCCCCATTTTTAGCATCGAAAGTGTCCCTTTCCTTCTCGTTCACTTCCTTTATTCCAGGTACACGGCGGACTAGAGGTAATCAAAAGACGGAGTTCGTTTCTCATTCGGCAAATCCTCGCCGTACCCTTTGTGCAGCCAAAAAAAAAAAAAAAAAAAGACACTTTGATATTGTGTTTCAGAGCCTATTGTGCCAAGGGAGTCATAAAAAAAAAAGCGAGTGGTTGTTAAAGCATTAGACCTGGGCTCCAGTGGCAAACAGGTGGAGGTCCTGCTGTGGGACTCTCTCTCTCTCTCTCTCTCTCTCTCTCTCTCTCTCTCTCTGGGCCTGACAGACTGCAGGCACTTGCCCATATACTTTAATAACCTATTCATGCCTGTCAAACGGCCACAATGGCCTGTTTCCCCCACAGTCAAATGGCACCCTTTGAGGCCAACAAATGAATGTACAGTGGCTTACCTTTCTCGGAGTGCTCCTGCGATTATTGTGCCCAGCTTATCATCACTAAAGAAATTGCATGGGGGGCCTCCCATAATGGGGGCTTTCGCCTCATTGTCATGCTAATGTTCTAAATTGGGGGGACCTGGGTGGGGGTGATTTAATCTTTCCAAAGTCGACAAGCTTACATTTATGAAAAACAAAAAAAAGCAAAAAGTTGAATCTTGAGTTTTATCTGTTTCCCCTTTGCTTTATCAGCGCGACATCTGGATGCTAAAATTTCATCTTTAAATAAATTACTTGCATGTTTTTGTGTTGTACAGTAGAATTCAGGCAGATCCGCTTTCTTGACTTTTTTTTTTTTTTTTTTTTTTTAAGAGACCTGCTTCAAGATTAAGTGGGCAGATTGCTTCTCTTTCACCGTCAGAATTACGGCCGGTAACCCTAGCCAATCCCGTCTGCCTCTGTGGCTTATTCACACAGGCCAGTGAGCGCTCTTTTTAATGTCATTTTGAAGATTCAGTTACCTCATCACAATCAAACATTGATTTATGCTTAGGGTTTTTGAGAGTTAACCTTTCTCTTTTTTTTTTTCTTTTTTTTTTTAAAACCAGGCTATGGGATAAATTTTCAGACCCAAAGACTACAGAAAAAAATACTTTGCGTGTTTTTGATTTTTTTGTTTTTTTTTTTTAAATAGCTTGTTAGAATATTCCTCCTTTTCAGGCGTTACTCATCGGATCTGTCCCCGAGATATCTCCGAGACACCTGAGTCTTGAGTGTGTGCTTCCATACCCCCTCCCCACCGCCCCCCCCCCCCCCCCCACCTCCTCCTCCTCCTCCTCTCCTAAGATGCTGTGAGTTTTATTGAATTTGTCACCGGTGGGCTGCGAAAGAAAAGAACACCTGTGCAGAGTTTGATCCCCTGCCTCTCCCACCTTCCTGTCTCCCCTGCTCGACAGCGGGGAGACGTTCGCGTTCCCCTGGAGCGCTCAAAGTTTTTCGGTCAAGATAGGCTCTGTAATTGCTCGCTTTCTCCCTCCCCCTTGTCGCGTTGGGCCTGGGGGGAGTTGAGTACGTGTCGTATGACGGATAAACTAGAATCGCAGGTGTGTTCAGGTGACTCTTGTGGCTTCTGATAATGACTGATGTTTACCTTTCATGCAATCAGAGTCTTTATGTTGTAATTAAATACGTTTGGACCTGATGCATTCTCTGGTGTTGTTTGGATTGTAGAACCACAGGTATAGTTACACTGTGAGTGGGACTTAGGCATGGTTAAGACTTGCATTTAAGTTTGCTTGTTGATTTAGCCTGCATTAACATGAATAAATGCATACAGCATTTCATAGTCTAATGTTATGCTATGTTAATGTCTTTACATATCAAATGCTCCTAATAATATGATTATTCTTTAAAACTAACTGTCTCCTGGGAATAGGCCTAGAAAATTTAGTGAACTAAATAGTTGGCTGACATTACAAGAACATTTGCTAACTGGCTGGATGCTGCGTTCAGGCTTGTAATACCCATAGTCCCACTTTTTCCAAGCATATTTCTGACCAGTACATTTTGTGGCTAGCGGTCCGTGAGTCTCGTGGAATTGCTGATCGGATGGCCTGGTTGGAGCTAAACTGACCCATTGTGCTTTGGCCAGTGTTGTTTGTGCTGTCAGAGCAGAATGCAGCTTTGTGTGATCCAGTGTTAAAGATATGATTCTGCTCATCTCCAATGGGAAAGAATGTGCTCTTTGTTTTGTAATGCATGTTGGTAGATTCCAGCTGTGGTCGTGTGCTGCATGGCTAGTTCAATCGACAGCACCTGAGCTTAATGAAACATGTCCCAGATCTTGCAAGTTAATGTGTAATCAATCAACCCTGGAGAGAAGGGTTTAAATTATCCTATTTATTTTCAACCAGCACTCCGAGTTGAGCAGATAGTAATTTAAACACCAAAGACCATATTTACATGCTACTGTTACATTTTCATCCCAACAAACACTATCAATGATCTAAAAAAAAACCGTTTCAAATTTCCGTTTCCTCTTTCTGTTTGTGTTTTTGATGCAGTCAGGCATATCTTGTGTCTGAGATTGCATGGACTGTACTATTGCCAGGTTCAGAATGGGATGAAATGTAAAATAACTGCTCAATAATCCTACGGGAACCAATGAGAGAGCCTCTCTGCAGCAAGGCTTCTCGGACACGGGCCTTTTTAACTAAATAATCAATCCATATATAAGCGGGAGAGTAAATTGAGTGACCCTCATATATTTAATTATTGCAGCTACTTGACCAAGAAACATCTTTCAGGATGCAAGCTGTCACAGGCTATCAATATTCCTTTAATCTGCGTTAGTTATTGCTGTATTTTGTGACTAGCACCGGAGAGACCATCACCGTGGTCAGTTTGCTGGGGCAGCATTGCTAAATAGTAACACAAACGATTTGATTATGCCATTTAATTCTATCGTTTATGGATCACCTCAGCTTGCTGGGGCACACTTATGTTTTTTTTTTTTTTCGACCTGAAGCAGCTACAGTAGAGTGCTGACCCCCATAATATTCTATTTCTAGAGCAGTCCCGTCCAATCAATAATCACTTTTTAGTATTTATAAGCTGGGGCTGGATGGAATTTACTTCCTGGGCTTGACTATAATTTCTCATGTAATACTTTTCAGTTTGCCACAAGCGTGTGTTTTAGAAAAAATGTAATGATATTATTAGTAGTTTCTGTATTGAAACGTCAATACCAAACAGAATACGCCAATCTAAATATTGTTGGTTTTTACGAAAACACATAGTGGCAAGTAAAAATGTGATGAGAAAGTATCTGAAACAATTAATAAATTGTGGCAAATAAAAAGTGTGACATCATTAATATGGTAGTTTCCACATGAAAGTGGAGAGTGAAAATAATATTTCAAGTACAAGGAAAATAATTGATATAGACATTTGTTACTTTCATAATTTGCTATTATTTTTTACATGTATTTATTATTCATTCATTCATTCATAAATTTTTTTGCCATTTAAGCTTGTTTATTGCATGTTAGCAGACAGTTTTCATAGGACTGAGCTTCAGAAAGAGAGAGACCAACCAGACTGCGAAGCACTGCGTTCAATGGACAGTATACATGATACCCCAGTACAGGTACGACCCAGAGGTTCTCATCAGCGATGAAGCAGCAAGCAGGTTTGCTTTGAGAAATGCGTAAATGCCCTGGGTGTTAACGGAGGGAAGGTCCGGGCCTTGCATGAATTACCATAGCCGCGGGTCGCCCGGGGTTTAACCATTAATGTGAAAACCCGCCTGTTTCCACCCGCTGCAGTACGGAGAGCCGTTCCCTTCCCCCCCCCCCCCCCCCCCCCCCCCCAAGATTACTGCGGGTCACAGTGTTCCCAGAATTAACATTTCAATTAAAAAAAAAAAAAAAAAACAACCCAATAATAAAACACATTGTGTTTATACGGGGATGATTTCTGCCCAGGGGAAAGAGGATACCTCCCTGTTACTCCGTAAATGAAAAAGCTCGTTCATTCCAAAAAAAAAAAAAAAAAGAACAAAAAAGAAAAGAAAAAAAAGGCCGCACATCCAGGGGTAAGCAAATCAGGCTCGTAATTCTGTACTGGAGCGCCAAACACAGACTGGCCTCACAGTGAACTGACAATGGCAGGAATTACCCATAATCATTTAAAGAGTGGAACTGAAAGCATATCTTCTTGGTTGTACCAAAGAATGTCCAGTTTATTTTTTTAAATGTTGAGTTCGTGAAATATACAACAGACGTACTAATCTTTGTTTTCAGATGGTGTGAAATTAAACCTGTTATACCTGAGCTATTCAATGCAATATGACACAAATTTAAACCACAGAAATGTAATTAAAAAATATTTTTTAAAAATACTCCCCCAATTGTAAGGGGCATGAATGTCTTCTTTCTGTTTCTGTTCACTTGCTGTATAATAATATGTTCTGGTCCCACTTTACAGCAAATCTCGGTTTAGAGTTATGTCCTTCATGTAATGTTTAACTGATTTTCAGACCAGCATCACTTGTGAAATTCCTGATCTTTCTACATAAAATGAGTGATAAAATGTCACAACAGGTGTTCATGGTGTTAGTTTTTCTGTATGCTTTCAATCATCAATTTCAGTTTCAGTACTTTCAGTACTTAGTTTCAGACTGAAGCAAAGCAGATGTACTGTCAGTGAAGTTTGTTTCACTGACGTAAAACTTCTTTTGGTTGTTTCTGAATTGTAAAAAAAAAAAAAAATAGGCAAATTAACCTTTGATTTTTGAAAATTAGGTCTGAAAATTCAGAGGATTTTAAATGAATTTTAAGTATCACTAGAACAGCTGCAAATACTAATTGTGTGTGTGTGTGTGTGTGTGTGTGTGTGTGTGTGTGCACACTTGCATTTGTGGGTGTTTCACTTCAAGTGTCGCCCTCTGATATGCTCGGTGACAGCGAATCTCAGACACTCAATGGGGCTACAAATGAACACACTGTGCAGTTTTTGGGCGTCTTGGCTCTCGAAAATGGGATTTGGAGCCAACCGCTGAGCCTCTGCCAAGAAAATGTCAGGGTGGCAGAGGAGAGCGTGTAGCCGGGACCCGGGGACCAGATTACCCGTCTGGGAGGTTAAGGGAAGGCGCATGAGAGCAATTTAGAGGGAGTGCTGTGGCCATCGCTGGGGTCTGGGACGAGCTGGGACGCTGTCTCCTCACTGCACTGAGGTGGTGCATACAGGTGGTGATTTCGGAAGGGCCCAGGTGAGGTGGTGGGGGGGGGGGGGGTGGTCATGGGTGAGGGGGGGGGGGGGGGGCAGGTGGCTACACTCGATGATGACACTGAGGTGTACTGGTGGAGGGCCATAGCAACCAAAGGCTAATTGAGGCGAGCGTGTAAAAGGAAGATGGACCAGGTTTCACGCGTGAATGTTTTGACGACGATTGTTCGGCTTTTCTCTCGGGTCGAGAACCCAGTGGGCATCAGTCAGAACACAGCAGCAATGATTGGGGGGGGGGGGGGGGGGGGGGGGGGCTTGTGGAGAGTGGGAGTGTGGGGGACCCTCGCATCACACTGAGACAGATTCCCCCCGAATTATTGCAGTGGCTGCGTGAACATCAGACGTTGCCCTGCCGAATCCCCAAATATCTCAGCGGGAAATGGGTACGCCCTGCGCTGCTGTCCCATGATACAGCTAACACATTTAGCTCTCACTTGAGTCTAGCTTTAATAATTGTGGCGCTCAAATTAGATATCTGTCGTGTAGCAAGCAGACGGATTGTCAAACTTAAATAGCAAGCGATTCCGGGCCGGATCTGGGCCGATGCCGGCCCAAAGTCAGCAATGCCGGGCCGGACTTGGCACAGATATCTGGGAATGATCAAGAGCAGCCGGGACAAAGCTGCAGCAAAACTTCTCAGCAGTAGTGATCTCTCCCATCGCTAGGTGTGGAATTGGCCTTTTGTTTGCTTTTTTTTTTTTTTTTTTTGGGGGCTGGCTGCGATGACGTCACCCCCCCTCGCATCCATAAGCACGCGTCCCCCCCTCTAATAAGGCGCCGTGGGGGGGGGGGGGGGGGGGCGCTTTTTGCTCTCCCCTGATGCAGACTGTCGATGAGCCTGTCTTGATCTGAGGATTAGGCCCTCTCCCGTTCCAATTACAGCCCCCCGGCGCCCTGAGGTTTGCCGACATCGACGCGGGACGTCTGTCGATGGCCGACCGGGACGTGCCGACGCGGGCCGGGCCGCGGAATGACGGACGCCGGGACCGCCGCGCCGGCAGCTGTCACACGCGTGTGTTTATACCTGTCACTCTCCACACACCCCCCCCCCCCCCCCCACCCCCCCACCCCACCCCCCACCGCCAACCCCAGACGCTGACATTTTGTGTGCATTTGCAAGAGGAGGGTTTTAGCCACTGAAAAGATCATGCAGCGGGAGCGGGGGGTGGGGGGGGGGAGTACTTACACCCGTATTTACATTTTAACGAGAGAAGAAAGGCTTCTAAATTCTGGTCAGGCCCAAAACTTGTCCGTTGCCTTCACACAAAGTCCCACTTAATGGCTGTGACGGGGCGGCTGCCACTCCCCGGGAACACCGAGAAGGTCCCCCGCCAAATAAATCTCCATTTAACGTCAGGCAGGGAGTTCATATTTGCAAGGCAGGGCGGAGATCAGTCATGCGGGCATGCCTGTAATCCAGGTAACCGCAACCATGGCAACCGGCACCTGGCGCTAAAGCCAGGTGAAATGGTGGTCAATGCAGGCGTCCGCGGGCCAGATCCACGCACCCAGGACAGCCGAGCAGCAATGCCATGTGGCGTGCAAGAGATCAACTGAGGTGAAGTAATTTGACACAAGTTACCCGCCCACCCACCCCACCCAACTACAGTCATTTCCTGTATCGCCATCTGTAATATCATAGGGAGTTTACAATGGCTTGCGTGATTGTTGTCGTCTCAGGACATCTTGGAGATGCAATATTTATGGCCGAAGTCTTACTTTACACGCTATTAAATGCGGACAAGGACGCTGCGCTGTAGTCTCTGTGGTGCGTTGGGAAAAAAAAAAACGTTCTCGTAGCGGAAGTATATTTTCCGGCGAATGACGTGAGCGGGTGAACGGGTCTTGATGAACTTTACTTTCAAGTAATTAAAAAAAAAAAAGGTTCCTCGTTTATATATAAAGCAACATGCTCATATAGGCTGAACACTGTAATGCTATCTGAAGGTGATGACTGAGGGGTATAATTAAATATGAATGGTGAGCTCTGTGCTGCCCAGCCAGTTTGTTTGGTTGAGTGCTGGCTGGGGACAAAAGCTCATCAAATCAGTTTTGTTCTTGTCATTCTAAACCCCCAGCACAGCACCTGACAGGGAATCATTGTTGTCTTGTGTGAATTGGAATTATAATCACCTGTATTTAAAGTTAATGGATTTAAAATAACCTGCAGGCTTGCACTTTAATGAGAGTTGGATTAATGAAAAAAGACCCCCCTGCCTCAGATTGCATGACAACATTTTCAAATTGCATTCCTAAAACAGAGAATTCACTTATTCAGAGTAATTGGATGCTGACTAGGGTTAATATGTACAATGTCATTAAATGAAAATGTCCCATTGTAAGTGGAACTGTATAATACCTGAATCGTTCTCAGTAGATTTTCCAGGGCTCTGAGTTAATTATACTACCGGGCTGTTTTTGAATGAATTCAAGCATGAGTTCTTCGCAGTAAAGATTGGGATAATTATATTCAATTCTGCTTGCCGCCCAGATGAATGAATTGACCTTTTAGGTAAAATGAATCAGTAAGTAAGCGGAAGAGAAAGGCCCTCACAATGTATTGAAAAGAACAATTAAAGTACAACAAGGCCAAATGGAGGGTAGGTTGGTTGCTGTGGTTGGGAAGATTTTGCTGGTTCAACTTCCTCTGGCCCCAGTGACACGGAAAAGGCATTATTGCACGGCAACACACACATGAGAAAGAAATGTGGATTTAACAGTCACTTTCTCAGGAGGCTTTAAATGGCTTGCTTGAAAAAATAAAAATAAATAAATAAAATTGTATAGAAGCTGCATTTTTCTGGAACTGCTGAATCTGTTGAAGCATGTCGTTCCCATGTAATCATAACCTTTTATTTGGACCATTTGGATTGAATTTCAACTTACTTTTTACACCAGAAAACTCCTTTCAGTAGCTTGTAACTTGGCTTTTTCTCACTGTGATCCTGTTAAATAGAACCAAATGTTGAAGTGTCCTGAAAAAAAAAGAGAGAGAGCGAGAGAGAGGCAATTAAAACTCTGCTAAAGAACCTGCTAAATACAGTAAGTTTTGTGCTACGGATAAGAGGGGGGTCACTCTGTGGTCTGCCATGCTGTTCGCCGAGTGTGTTTGGAGAAGCTCGCACGTCCGGCTACGCTATCTGAAGCGCCACCAACAGCGCTGAGGGTGACTTAAGGCTGGTGGTGGGGGGGGGAGGGCTGGTGGGGGGGGGGGGGGGGGGGGGGGCTTTTTTTAATGAAAGTTAATCATGTATCCTGTAGCTCCGCACAAAGAGTGGTGTTTGTAAACCCCGCTGTCGCGAACCGGGGCCTGTAATTGGGCACCACACCTCGCTGCCTCGGCTTCCTGTCACCGTTATATCTGTGTTCACACACAATCCGGCTGGTAAGACATTTGTTCGCCCGAAACATGGCTGCTGTTTTGATCTGTGGACTGTGAAGTGAAGTAGTAAGGGGGGGGGGGGGGGGGGGGGGGGCTTCACAATGGCTGTTGTGTGATGGAGGATTTGCAAGGCTTTGGGGGGGGGGGGGGGGGGGGGGGGGGGTTGGGGACTGTGCCGTGTCCCTGCAAAAAAAAAGTTCACCAAACTTTATTCTATCCAGCTGCTCTCTACTCCTGCTAATTTTATGTGTGATGCTGCGACATTTTAAATGTCCAGATTTTCCTCTACAGGACAGAGTGGTTTTCTGTTTACTTTCAGTGGCATGTGTCTGTTCATGATTTCAGTTTTAATGAACATTTTAAAATCTTGAAAAGCGACTGAAATGTAATATATTGCGGAAGAATTATGCCGATCCGGTGTAACGTAGTGACAGGGTGTAGCCATGTACTGTCTGGATTGTTATAAGGTTGTTTTATTATTAATACCAATACAATACACTGTGAGGCTTTTCAAAATCAATATAGCACACTGTTAAGACAAATAGCATAGGCAGCGTTATCACTGACATTAGTTTAGAGTGCTCATTCAAGTCTTATTAGTATGAGATAAAAAGTAGCTGATACATATCATAATGCAATTGTGATTCTTTTACATGTTTTAATGGTGTTCAAAAACAGATTGTTTATTTGAATAAAATTTTGCAAAAAAAAAAAAACTCACTTGACAGCTTAACAACTGAATATTAACCCACAAAAGTTCCAGGCTTTGTTGTTTCAAGTTAATACCGTACGCTCGAATCCTTTTTCTTGCCAACAATGTAAAATACATGAAATTATTTGAGGGGAAGGAGCGGGAACCCTTTTAATGAATATTTTATGATAATGACGAGACGGGTACAGGTGTAAGGCAGGAAAAGGAAAGCGGATGTGGTTTTATATTTACACATCAGAGGAATCTGAAATCTGAATTGGAAATGCACAGAAGTTTACACCTCTACGTGTCAAAGGATGCGTTTCCGATGCAGCAGCCAAGCAACACCTCCTAACAGCCATAGAGGAATTGCTATTAGATCCCTTTTATGCTTTTGTGCTAATAAAATAGGTTTCAAAAAAGTGGGTTTTTTTTTTTGGTGCTAAATTGGTTTGATTTGCACTGTTTCTTTTTTTGGAAGTCCTGGTTTTTTTTTTTTACTCCTACAAATACCATCTGCTTTATTCGAAAGGGGGTGTGTTATGTTGTTTACAGAATTTAACAATATAGTGTGTCTAAGCCAGTTGTTTATATTGAGACATTTCATTCAGATTAAATCCCTATGGAATTGACGGACTCCTTGAGAAGATTGCAAAGTTGAAAGAAAATGGCACTGAAATTGCCGTGAATTTAAAACATAAATATTAAATAGAATACATGCACTGCTGTGTATGCTGTTATAAAGTATATTCATTGGAAATCCCGATGGGAATTATAATATGTGTTTGTGTGTGTGTGTGTGTGTGTGTGTGTCTGTTTGTGTCTGTCGGTGTTTGCTGTAGGCATTCATTGTGCATTGTACATTTACAAGTTTTTACCTGATATGTTCTCTTGATAGAAATCTGTACCCATACGTGTACTGAGTAAATACAAGTTTGTTTTAAAAATATTACTTAATATCACTTTTACGTACATTTTAAATTTACCATTGCTTATCATGTTTTAAAGGGTGTTTACATCAAATATATAAACACAAAAAAATTTCATCGTGAAAGCAACATAATTTTTTTTTAGCTGGCTCATTAAAGTCAGACCACTTACTTACTCAGAGCAAACAATCTCAGAGATGCATCTCACCGTCTCCTCATACATTTAACTCATGTTGCTGAGAGAAGATCAGACCAATGTGCATTTTACAATTATCACCTTTTAATTAATGGAAGCTGGAGGGCCTGAAATATTTCCTGACGAAGAATGCAATAAGAAGTGCTGAAAGAAAGGGAAACAGTTTTTAATGCAAAAAAAAAAAAAAAAAAAAAAGTTTTGTTTCTAGATACAAGTGTATTGAGAATACTTTGTGGCTCCTCCATTTTGTTTTTCAGACGTTGAACGTTAGTAATGTTTTTTGCTGCTGCTGTGCATTACTGTTGCTGTGCTCCAAAGCCACCGTTTTGGGATAGGACGGCGACGGAACCATTTTGACTCGTTATCTAAAAAGGCAAAAAAAAACAATGCGCGGGCCAACTCATCCGTAAGTCATTTCTTTTAGACCATGTAATGGCGAGTCCCAAAGAAAACCTTTTTTTGTAAACGACAGAAAGTCTCTGAATAATAATGGTCATTAATATGTCCATTGAGGGTCACCACATTCATCCCGCATATCAAATCCCCTTTGAATAAGATCGGTTCCCTGTGCTGTCGCAGCCCATTAAATACATCCCACTGCCCTGCTGCACAGCTGACAGAGCTGAAACTGGAGACCAGCCTCCCCGACATTAGCATTATAAAATGGGCAATCAGCTGGAATGAACTACGGCCGGCCAAAAAACAAAAAACGGATGAAAACTTTTGTGAAGATTCATATCTGATACAGACGGACAAACGGACATGCAATCGCACTTTTACACACTCATAGAAGCACACAGATTATATATATACGCACATACATACACACACACACACACATATATACTTACATGCACAAACGCACATTAATAAAAACGTAACCATGTTTAAAAGATTTCACTTCTTCCAAAAGCGATTTGTACAAAGTATAGCGTGGTTTGATTTGTTTTGTTCACTTTCTTTGGTTATACATTATAACCTTATAATCTTACATAGCAAATGAATTATGCCTTGTGGCTTTTGCAATTGTAGCTTTTTTTTTTTTTTGTATTTGACTATTTCAGTTGATGTACCAAATATGTAAATGCCGTTGTATTTTCAGATGTTGGAAATGTTAAAGATAAAGCTAAGAATATTTGTGCTATTGTTACATACTTTCCATGCAAAAAGTGAAAATGCTGTTGTAAATAGTACTTGGGTACAAGAGATCATTTTAGCATCTGCAGTGAAACATGTCTGTTCTTAGCTGTGCTCAAAGAAAATCTTTATAAAAAATCATTGTACTCCTCTCCGACTTTGGTCGATAATTGAGATAAAACACTCAATAAAACACTAATTAGGCTTGCACTTCGCTGCAGATCAAATGGATAAAAACCCATATATAAATCAAATAGATTAGAATATGCATATTCAACCAGCTAAACAAGTTGAATTTATATAACCACTATTAAGCAAAGATTGTTTGTACGAAAGAAAGATCACTTCGGATTTTATCTTTACATAATGAAATGTTTAGTTTGCTTTTTCAGAGGAAGCAACTGATTTTACTTGGTTCTAGTTTGATCGTGTTAACATGCAATTAGTTTGTGTATCGAGTTGAACAGGTTTTATCGATTTTATGTGCATTCATTAAATTAGACAATTCTCCTAAACCTCCTGTAATCTCACCCTTAGTCAAGCACAGTGCTTTTCTTTTTAAATATCTTTTCTAATTTTCTTCCTCGTGTATTAAATTGTTCAATTGTAGTATTCGGTCATAAGCAGTCATAGTTTCAATTCAATAGCATTTCATCAAAAATGAGTTTCTTTGATGCTTTCAGGTTGTATTTTAAATTGCTGTATGTGCTAAAATGTCAAAATATTTCTATATCTATGATATTTTTCTAAAATACATTTTTTCACCGTGTCCTGAAGAATGACCGATTTAAGGTCAGAAGACCACAGAGATGGGTGCCGAACAGTGAAAACACTGCTTGTTATCCGTTTGATTTGTTTACGGTACAGTCGTACCATAAATACCCAGGGAGGGAAGAGCGCATATTATCCTGGCATTAGTGGCAGTCGGCGCTGGGAATCCCACACAGAGTGACGCGATGGGCAGCATTTCAGGCTCGATAGCTAAATGCAATGAACCTGACCTGAGCTAAAAGGCACACGTTTCCTAAACCAGGAGGTCTAGCGTGCGTATGGGCACTGGGAAGCTGTGAGGTGCGATCATCAGAGAGCGGTGGCTGGCTTTATTGAGGGCAGATACCCGAGCTGCATCTGAAGTATCGGTTACATGAGTTATAACTTGTTATTGCATGGAGAATTTTTTTCATAATATAAGGGTTTTGGTGGAAAAACAAAGTTTCCCTATTATCACTTCAGTTTGGAGTACAGTGCACAATATTCAGACACATACGACATGTCTGATGTCATCCATCACAGATAGCCAGTCCATCGTTTAGCACAAATAAAAGCAGGATTTCCTGCCACAGCTTTCGTTCTTACATCATTGTTTGTTTATTTAATTTTTTTTTAGACGCAGACACCACCACAAGTTCAGCCTGTGCAGCGAGGCCTGGTTCTACCACAAAACAGGATTACAGGCTTCTTTATCAGGCTGTATGTCTCATGTCATCCACTCAGCTAACTTTAAAAGTGAACTCATTGAGGAATTGCAGATTCCCAGAGCCTAAAATAACAGCATTGTTCCCACACACATAAAGGTCTTGCAAGCAGGATTTAAAACTATTTTTTTATTTATTTTTTGTTAACCTTAATGTGGTTAATAAAATGTCAGGGGCTATGCTACTAATCAATGTAGTAGTTATAACTAATTAAAGAGAAAAGCCTAAACTTCAACAAGGATTATTTTCATATCAATAAAAATGGTCTTTTTTAAAGCAAATTGTTACAGTAATTGACTAGTTTAAACCATACTCTTTATTATATATGTGTAAACTTTAAAGGTGCCATTTTTTCTTTTTTTTTTTTCTTTTTTTACTGGTGTTTCCTGCTGTCAACAGGATGGTGTCTCCAGTTCTAACCATTTCATTTCACATTAGAGAGACAGCACAGCTGTTAACCCACTGGAGGCAGTCCGGAGGAATTGGCTGTCATGTGACTGCATCTGATGTGACAGGGATACATTTTTATTGGAGCACGCTCCGCGCATTACCCTTCTCACTGTCGCTTCCCTTTCACTTATTGCTGTAGCCTGGAACTCAGAGAGGAAAAAGGGATGGGTTGGAGTGTTTGTGTGTTTTGTGCATTTGTGTGGTTGTGTGTTTGCGTGGTTGTGCGTTTGTCTGTTTGTGTGGTTGTGTGTTTGTGCGGTTTGTGTGTTTGTCTGTTTGTGTGGTTGTGTGTTTGTGCGGTTGTGTGTTTGCGCGGTTGTGTGTTTGCGCGGTTGTGCGTTTGTCTGTTTGTGTGGTTGTGTGTTTGTGCGGTTGTGTGTTTGTCTGTTTGTGTGGTTGTGTGTTTGTGCGGTTGTATGTTTGCGCGGTTGTGCGTTTGCCTGTTTGTGTGGTTGTGCGTCTGTGCTGTTGTGTGATTGTGTGTTTGTGCAGTTGTGTGTTTGTGTGGTCGTGTGTTTGTGCGGTTGTGCGTCAGTGCGGTTGTGTGATTGTGTTGTGCGCGTGTTGTAGGGAGCAATGACTGACACCCACTCAACGGCTTATTTCAATAACTCATTACAGACAAATGCACTACACTAATCGCCAAATATTTTACTTGAAAACTGCTGATTTCAGCTTGCAGTTTGCAGGAAAGCAATTCCCTTTGTGAGCATTTGACTGCGATCATCACACTTTTGTTAGAGTGACAATAGAAATATTCAATAACAGAAGAACTGCCAAAGCTCCCCTGTGGCTAAACACATCCCCCTCAAACCCTACCATTGATAGCATTCTGCAATGAATGTGATAATGCCTTTGTGAATAAGGTGCTTATTGCACAGATCATATCTGATCATAAAGCTGTGTCAACCCTTTTCCTGGCTTAGAATGCATTTGTCAGTCTCTAGAGAGCAGGACTGTGTCCCTACGCTCTGTATTAACGATTCTACTGAAAGGGCTTTGTTGTTCGAGTGCCCTGTATTGCAGGCCTAAACATTTTAATTGTACACTTCACTGTAATTAGATATGTTTATACCAGCTTTACCGGCGATAATACAAGCAGGTCATTTGGAACAACAGTTATTTTTAAAATCATTTTTCAAGCAGTAGGTGAAAGTATGACTGATGTTTGTTAGATCCAAAATGGGACACTTTTTTTTTCATTTGTAGGCTAACTGACGTGATTGCTGACATAACAGTTTACGCAACATATTTGATTTGTTAATGACACGGTTCCTCTCAGGACACAGACTCTCCACAACAGGCAGCTTCTGTGTTTAGGAGGTGCTCTGTTCCTCCTCCCAACCAAAGGAGACGGACTCCAGGTTTACTGGGCTGAGCAGTCATAAACGAGGTTAAAAACCTTTTTACACAGACGTAGCCTCAGGCTGTTCCCTAAAAATTGCAGGCTGTAGGGTCGGACTAACAAGGTGAAAACACCGTTAATAACTTGTAAAACATATTTAAAACGGGTTCTTGCTGATAGAGATTGTATATTTAGTCTCTGTTGAATTTTACCTTTCTGCTGAACACAAAATACGTCTTACAGGTTTGAAGAGATTTTTTTTTTTTTTTTTTTTAATGAGTATTATTGTATTCCTGTGCTTGTCTCAGTGCGTAATGGATTGGGTCCAGCTTATTGAAAGGCGAACAATAATGACACATAACAACAAATGATGAACATTTTCTCAAAAACATCACCATACAGCATAATGACCCAGCTTCCCTTTAGTGCACAGATGCAGTCAGGACCCCGCATGGGCAACACTTTTTTGTGCATGCAGTTGTCTTTTGTTATGCCTGTCAGAAAATACTGTCAGTCCATACAGGGGGGAAAGGGGATTGGTTCTGTGTGGCAGCAGGCGCAGGCAATGCATCATGTGCATCGCTGACACCCGCCACAAGTCCACAGGGCTTCTCTTTTTGAAGAAGCACACGGGATCTGTCCGTTCGCTTCCTCCGGGAATGTGGCACCCGGGTGTCCAGCGGTCGACGGGGAGTTGTGGAATCTTTCACGGCAATTTGTTTTTCTCATCGCAGGAGCGAGGGCCCTGGGCCTGAGACAGCAGCATCGATTCCGTTCGCCTTATGGAAAACCGCCCTGCTCAAAGGGCCCCTAGGGCTGTTAATAATAATAATAATAATAATTATATTATTATTATTATAATATTAATATTATTATCACAGTATTTAACAGTAGCCTTCCTTAAAATAATATTTAGACATTATGACTAAGTTTTTTTGAAATGCTTACATTTTCTGTAAATGCACATTATGCATCTTAAGCATATCCATGCACTAGGGAAAAAAGCGTGGATACACTTACGATGCATGCATGTGCATTTACAGAAAATGTAATCAATTTCAAGCTAAATGTAGCCATAATGTCCAAAGATTATTCTAAGGAAGGGTACTGTTGCTACTGTTGTTGTGTTATAATCTTTTTTTTTTTTTTGTAGAACAGCCCTAAATGCTCTTTGTAAGCAGGAGGATGTGTGTGTGTCTCTGGGGGGGGGGGGGGGGGGGGAGTAATGAGGGATACTCAGGTAGGCCGTGCACAGATAGGCACTGTGTTTAAAAGCCTTGGTTGGCTGCCCCCAGATTTAGATCACCTTTCCTGTATGGGCTTGAGTGTTGCTCAACTGTGCAAACCGTGCACGCGGTCATCATGTTTTTCCATGGCATCATGTCCTACCCATAATGCAGTTTGTCGTGCATTCATTGTTTGGCTGTGGTTTGCCCCTTGCGCATAATGGTTGTTTTTAATTACAACAGGGTCATTTTTAGAACTGAATCGAGGAAGAGAAAGAATTGCACCAAAAATGAGTGCATCTCACCTTGAGCAATGACAAGTTTGCAGCCCCTTTGTTTGCCCCCCCCCACCCCCCAATTATTTTATTGAGTATCTGAAGAAATAGTTTTACAAAGATAAGATACGGTTTCTCTATTTGTTTTCTCAGCTTCCTGACAGATTCTGATCTACTCAGGCTCCTTCTCTTCTCTCTTTTGCAGGGGCTCTGGCCTTAAACAGCATTGCCTGTGGTTGTCCCTCGTCCTGGCAGCGATGTAATGATTTATTGACAAGGTAAACTGCTTATGAATGAAGACTAAGCTTTGGTTACACAGTTTACAGTGTTTGGGTAGCCACTGGAGATTTGTGTACACACACGGTGGACCGGCCGCTGTTTGGGGATCACAAGGTCATGTCCCCACTTGATGTCAGAGGAAATATTTCAAAGACTTTATTCTAGAAAAGGTTAGCTCTGCAGTTGCACAACTGTCGAAAGCAGTCGTCAGGACAAAGTTTTTGTGGTTTCATTATGTCATTTTCTGTTATTTCCTTTAACACATTTAAATAATGCGAGATGATTTTATTTATTTATTTATGTATTTATCTATTTTGGAACTGAAATTAGTTATTCAACTGTGTCGTATTTAAAAAAAAAAAATTAATACAGTGACTTGTTCTGATCAGGACAACAGGAGGCTGGGAGGTACCAATAATGCTAATTCAACAGGTGTTTAATTTCCTAAACTATTAAACAGGTTTCCTTTAAAAACAGACCTGTTAAAAGAACCACTAATTGCAATAGTTTACAATAACACAAAAAAAAAAGAGTGCCCTTTGTACAGGCTGGTTTGATTGATCAATGTTTCTCTCACCTCCAATCAAAACGCTGTTCATAAAATGCAGAGATCACAATTAGCCAATCAGAAAATAGTTTTAACAGTTGCTCAGCAGTGAAGCATTTTCAGAGACCTTCACAGCAGTGGTGCGAATGCCTGCATTTCCCCCCCTTTGTACTGTTTTAATATCCAGAGGCCTAGAGTCCGCTTGACAGAGCAAGTACTGCGACCCATATGTACTTTAAATAGCCCTGGGCTAAGCTGTGTCGGTTGCTGGATAATGATTGACCAGTTAACACGTTTGCATGTGTCTAATCCAGAGGGGGGTTGGGGGTGGGGTTTGAAAACACCTCCACACATAAAAAAAGTATGCTTTCACACTCATAGAACATGGCACTTAAAATGTTCTGCCCTCTGTATCACGTGTCCAGTACCTGCACAACACAACAACTTATATTTGGTTGCATCATTTACATTTTATTAATGAACACTGGCAGCCACTGTCATATTCATTTTGAATTTGGAAAAAAAAAAGACAAAGGAAAAAAGAATATGGAAAGACAGGCTGATCCTCAGGAGGGCTCTGATTAAAAGTCTCTATCAAACAGGAAGTTCTGCAACAATGCATGTGCTCTGTGGCCAAGCTAAAGCACTTCATTGGAAAATGCTAACGCTAGCTGCAGCAAAAAAAAAACAAAAAAAAAAAAAAAAAAAAAGAGAATACCCAATTTTAATGCTTCAGCGGGGGATGGGTACCATGTCCACTGTGGGAGAGGGGCAGACATGATGTCATGCATTAGGAGGCTGAATATTATCAGGTCTGTGAAGAGTGGGTGGCCTTGCTGGCACAGACCACGGGGCTGTGTGAGTTCTGCTGGTTTGCTTTCTCTCTCTGATCCGGCCTGGTATACTGCATCAGCGGTGATTAAACCACAGAGACTAAAGCATGTGCTACAGAGAACACTTCCCCTAAATTCCCACATTACTCACTGGGCTGATGTACACATTTCACAGACTAGCACTTCAATAGATAAGTTGTGTCCTTGTTTTTTTTGTTTTACTTTCTAGAGTCTAAAGATCTGCTTGTGCAGATTAGTGTTTTGCACTAACGCTAAACTAATTTATCTACATATTGGGGCCTGAATACTTGGAATATTTAAGTGCAGCTATTGTAAAAATGACTTTCTTCCTGTTGTTGTTGTTGTTGTTGTTGTTGTGTGGAGAATGACTTTATTCAAGCCTGGGGAAACGGAATAATTTAAATGCAGATGTTTTTCACTGTAAACAGACTTACAGGAACACTGTTGGCATTGTTGACTAGTGTGAGAGAGAGAGAGAGAGAGAGAGAGAGAGAGTGTGTGTGTGTGTACACGTGTGAGAGAGAGAGAGAGAGAGAGTGTGTGTGTGTATGTGTGTGCGAGTGAGAGTGTGTGTACGCGTGTGAGAGATGTTTTTAAACCTAGGTGCCAACAAAACGTGTCAGATAACTGATTTGTTGGCCAATACTAATAACGGTACTGGTAGCACTAATAAGGAAAAAATTATAAATGTGGAAGACTACTTTGAATCCAGGTATTGTGCTGTTGGTCTGAAGCATTATTTTACAGTTTCACTGCTGCTTTTAAACAGCCTCTTTTTATACCAGTACTCCTTTTAGTCACAAGTTGTGCTCTGCAATGAGCTTACTCTTTAGCTTTGAGAGATGTTAAACAAGCCTCTCCATTTTCCTTGCTCTACATGAGTAAGGCAGAAAATACATACTATCAATGTGATGCTGAAAGTAACTGTTGGTAAAAGTTATGGATCAATAACATCATAGTTAAATGTCATCCATGGTCAACTTGATTTTTCTAATATTTTTTTAATAGGGCTGTGCGATAGTGTTTCTGGGGACCAATAGTTCAAAACTCCAAACTGCACTTACATTATTTAAGCAATTATTAGGAAGTATGAAATATGTTATGTGTGTAACTCTCAGTCACAATGCCTGGCTGTACTGGCCCCCCAGTGGCGAAACATATTTTCCACACAATTTGAAATTCAGTGTCCGGAAAAAACTTATATACTTGCTGGGTGAAGTCAACAGTCTGATTTCGCATTTGTTTTGCGAAAAAAAAAAAAAAGACAAACATTTGATTTGATGGGAGAGAAGAGGAGTTTGACCTTATTATGGTAAACCCTGTGTTATACACATAATATGGCACAACTTAAAACTTAATCAACGAGAATCACAAAGTCCAATGCCTGCCTAAAGATAATTACTGGTAGCTAATTAAATTTTTTTTCTTTTTCTACAACTCAAAAGGAATAACCTTGAACTAACTTAGGAAATCAATCCTTCTTTTCCAGAGTATTAATTTTCTTTTTACACAGGACTAATGAGAGGATCCATTGGGACTGTGTGGTTAGAAGTAATATGTCTCTCCTGAATGATACTAAATATACTTCTAATTTGTCTTGATAAATGGGCAGTTCTTCAAGTTGTAAACTTGTGGAGTGGGATGGCATAGGGGGTGCTGCTGATGTTGTGAATCTACAAAGTATAAAGCCGACTGATAACAAATTGACCATAATACCAATCAGTGTTTCATGCTCCTATTTCATTAATCATGGGATAACCAAGTTTGTCTTACAGAAATGGTTATTAATCACAGACAGTCAGATATTTTGTTTTTTCTTTTTGAGCATCACATCTTGGTAGTCTGAGATAAAATAATGACAGTTCTGGGCATTTGGACCAGAAATCTGTCCACCTTGAATCTAGTCCATCTCACACAACACAAACAAACACAGAGCTCCTATTCTCACTGATGATGCAGACAATAAGGAGTAAATTCAGTCTCGACATGTATTTTGATTTTA
>CM045898.1:43288518-43291018 GCA_025169545.1 Anguilla japonica
CTTGCAAATTCAGATTTCAAATGGTTTATCGGCGGGAAATATATTTGTAATATTGCCAAAGGGTAGTGTAGTTTGTTTAAACATTAAATAGATGGATAATCTGTAAGTACTTCGGTCTCTCTGTCTCTCCCTCTCCCCCCTTCTCCCTCCTTCTCTCTTTCTCTCAAGATGAAAGACTGAAGAGCAATGTTTTTAAATAGGGGCCTAGGGGGAGGGTAGCCCCCAGGACCGACGCAGTAAACTTTATCGAACACTTGCGCTGGTGTACAGTGAACCAGCGCTGAAACTCCATCTCCCATCAACCAAAGATCAACAGATAGGGCTTGGACCGAAACGACCGGGGACTTTCCTCTCGCATACTGAGGTGCATTATGCAAACTGGAGACGAGGAATTTATAAAATCTATTGCGCCAACCAAGCAGGCCTAAATATAGCTTTTGTGGGAGCAGACTGGAGGAGATTTGGTTGTGTGGCCTGGTCTGGCTTGGCGCACGGTCATTTGGCCAAGAGTGAACCATTTGAGCCCAGCGTTAACAAAACAGCAGCACACTGTGGTTGCGCGTGTGTGTGTGTGAGAGAGAGGGGTGAGCTCTAAAACCATTGCTTTGCAGCAGAGGCAAGGTGGAGTTTTAATGAACGAGAAGACAGAAAGATGGAATCGGGAGGGGAAAGCGTGGAAGCAGCCAATGGCGGCGGACGAGCGAATGTTTGTGTGGGTAAGGCTTTGCAGTTTGTTTTCCACTTAAAATTGGGGTTGTAGGGGAGAAAAAAAGGAAACACAATTGTTTTATCTGGGTTTTTCGGTGCTAGCCCGCTGTGTAATTTGCAGTGCTTGTGGGATGAGGGGAAATGGTTTTTCAGTCACTCCAGAAGAACACGTCACTCACTAAAGCGTGCTTCTGGTAAGATTTCGCCTGCAACAGGGACGCCCAAGGGCAGGAAGTGTGGTGAGACTACTTCCTGTGACTGGGGGAAATTATGTGGCACCAAGGATATCCACCAACACCGCGTACTGAAGGCCATATACTGGCTATCTGTGCTGGTAAAAAGAAGGCCGGGGAGAATGCGGTGAAATTATAAACCCTAAACATTGGAGCCTTTTTAGAAGTGTTTGTGGAACATTCCAAAACAATAACAGCAGCAACAGGAATTCAGAATCCCATAAACGAAACGCAGGGAGCACATGTTCCTCTACAGTCGGCGAAGCAAATATGTACAATAAAACATTTCTGCTGAATCTGTGGAAAATTGGTAATTGCAAATGGAAAAGTAATATGCTTTTTTTTGCAGTTTACCTGTCCAATCAGAATACTGGGAAGTATGGAGTCCAGCTGGGCAACAGTGAACCACCGAACATGAGTCACGTACTTGTGTGTCACATTTATTCCCGCACGCTCTGGTGTTAATGGTGTGTGTTCGAGCAGACTGTGCACATTTAAATCTTTGCCAGGCAATGGGGCTATTTTCTCCATGAATGTGCACACTGTTACATCCTGAATCCCCCCCAAAATACAATGACAAGCACAACAAGAATTTGAGCGCAACAAAGTCGCTTGTGCCCAAAGGAAAACAAAGTGCAAAAAGAAATTTCCCCAAACACACTAAAAAACAAACATGTTTATCATAAAGACACAAAAACTAAACCCAAAAACTACAAAATATATATCATAGGCGTTTGTGACAGGACAGGCCAAAGGCCAAAGCAGGGCCTAAAGAAGACTACCTACCCTTGTCTGCAACAGTCCTCTTTCCTCCGATGAAAACAAGAAATGATGAGTCTTCCACAGGTTTACCACTCTGACCTAAAACCTAACAAAAATGTGAATGTAAAAGAAAAAGAACATTACCCATCCAAACACCATTCATAAAGACAAACAGGAAACCACCAAACAAAGCCACAAGTCTGTAACATTGGGCAGGGTCCAGCCACAAACTTCCCCCCACAAAAGCCTCTCCCATTCTTCAGCTGCAGCAGGCTTTGTGTAGGCCCATCGGCAGGTGAAGACAATTAGGCAATCAGAAGCTCGTTAAGGTGAAGCATAGGTAGAGAGAAAAGCACAGATCACATGGAGGGGGTTAGTTTAAGCACCTGCGTGTAACAGCTCCTGTTTATTTGCTTAGTAGAAACCCTAATCTCGAGCAACCTGTATTTTATTCAAGGGAATAGCTGCAGTGCTCCATGGCACGAAATCATATAACCCTCTGGTCAAAACCCCCTCCCCTGATAAACCAGTTATTCCCTAACCAGACCAATATTCCACATTGTCTCCAGAAGCACTGATCAAAATATTAGGGGGTGTTAAATTACTGATTGGTGAGTTTGTTATTCATATTAATTTCAGACAATCCGCCAACAACGTTGCCTAATTAGGGAGAGGGCGTAGCCATAGTAACGATAACGTTGGGACGCATGACTGCCCAGCCTCATGGTCCGCATCAAAATGGCGAGCCTGTGGCCTTCATCACTCACGAAGACCAAGCGCATGCCTCTGGCCTACCA
>CM045898.1:43293518-43296018 GCA_025169545.1 Anguilla japonica
GGGGGGGGGGGGGGGGGGGGGGTCCGGGGTGTGGGATGCCACGCGGGGGCTGCATTATCCGGCTGATTGAGTTATGACAGCTGGTGCCCCAGAGGAAAGCGGAGCCGGGATAGGATCGCCCCGGCTGCAGACAAATGATGATAAAGAGATCACTTTAAAGAACAATCTCCATAATATTTCATGCTCACCGGGCGGCGGGGAAGGCAGCCCCGACTCCCGGGCTAACTGCTCTATCAATTGATTTGATTCACTGCTGTAGGTACTCCCGAACACAATATTTCAAACAAATGACACGGCGGATTGAAATAATATCTGCATCAATATTAACCCTGAAAGGATCTAATAGACACCGGCTATAATTCGCGCTACATCCCCCCCCCCGGTAATGCATTGAGAGCAGGTGAAAGAAGGCGATATTTTTCACCTTTTTTTTTTTTTTCTTTTCTTCTTCTTCTTCTTCTTCCTGGCACATCAAGAACAATACAGACCCCCCCCCCCCCCCCCCACGCGCCCCCCCCCCCCCCCCCACCCCCCCCCCGCGCTGTGTCTTTGTATTTAAGGCGTGTGGTCTGGAGGAGTAAAACACCCCAGCTTTGCTTTCAGAGCTCGTAACGTAACATGAACTGCTTTCGATTAAATGTCCCTTGCCCTGCGAGATTTAGAGCTGCCCCTGAAGAGAGGCGGTTGGTTTTGTTTGGGGGGGGGGGGGGGGCAGGGGGGGGGTTTCAAGATGATAACACTGGTGTTTTTTTTCCCAGTTGGGTAAAAGAAAGGTTATGCGCGATGTACACACTTTCATTTCATGTCAGGCTGTGATTCAATTTGGCCTGTCATGCTCTGGTTATTTACTACGGTCCTGGACACTGAATGGTGCTTCAGTACTTTCAAAATTCCCTTCCCTGCGCTGATCGCTTCAGCAAGCCACCCCTTCATACAGAAGTTTTCTCTCCAGTTTATGAATGATACCTTCCCGCTGTGGTCATTGTTTTTACTCTACACTCAAAGAATACCTTGTGTTGTTTTATATAAGAAAGAAAAAAGTTCCATTTTACAGATGTCCTCTTAACATGTAAATCTATTGGGAGCTTCAATTTATTTTTGATTGAATTGTTTTTGGAAGGTTCAAGAAAACAAACTGAACAGTTATTTTCCCTAGGTTGTACACCCTCAAAAAACCACCCAAGGTACCGTTTAAGGAATACCGTTTATTCCCAAGGAATAGCCCGGACCATCAAATTTAAAGTGCTTCATAATTTTTTTTTTTTTTTTGTGAAGTCAGAGTACGAACTTAAATCAATTCTTCTGGAAAGGAGGTGCTGAACATCGCTTCCAAAAAAAACACAGGAGGCGCGATGATCTCCCGGCCCGGCCTGGTCCGTGGTGGTCTCGTTTGAATGGAGATGGAGAGGAGCTGCACCCATCCTATGTCAGGACAGGTAGGACGGGGGTTCGCCCCCCCCCCCCCCCCCAATAAAAGGGTATGATTAATCGCACGGCGGATGAAAAGAGTGTGTGAAGTGGTGTCCATCAGCGGGCTTAATGAACATTATAATAGCGGCAGCCCGGGACGGCTCGTTCAGGTCAGCTGACTGCGGGGGGGGGGGTGGGGGCAGGAGGGGTGGGCCCAGGAGAGGACCCGCTCTGCTGAATAGTCATCTTAATGAGTCCACCAGAGACCGCCTGGATGCCTTTGATTACGATGCGCGCGGAGAACGGGGAGCGGCCCCCGGTCCTTCCCCTGGATTAAGCGCGTCTTAAAAAGATCTACTTTTAGCCGCGGCGTTATCAGCCGGGCTAGTGTGTATTAATTGAGTTTGCTGCATTTGAGGAGGTCCACGGGGGATCCATTCACTATTACCTTTCCTCTTTGGGAAGCATGTTCACTCACACACACACACACACACACACACACACACACACACACACACACATTAAATATGACAAACAGACGGTTCTCGTTACCAGCGCCAGTGATATGAAGTAATGCACTGGCTGCACGCTGTGGGCAAGCTTGATTGGCGCTCGGCTCGTGCCAGCTAAGCAGGCCGGCCTCTCGCGAAGCAGGCGGCCACATGCCGCTTTTGATGTGGAGAGCGCGCTTCCTGGGAAGGAGATTGCGCTAATTTCGACCATTCGTCATCTCATCCTATGCAGATTTTGGTAAATGCTGCGGTTCGTTTTTTGCCGTTTGCCGTCTTCACGCACGTGTTTGTCCGGAACTACAGGCCCATCTCCCTGCACGTTTCACCTCACAGGACCCGAAAAAGCAATCCCCTCACAGTGGCCGGCCGCAGGTGCTTCGCAAACTTTGCTTCCTGTGCGTTCAAAGCACTTCGTTAGGCATTACCTCGGTTTCAACGCTCGTTCAGTATCGAATCCAGTCGTTTCCTACGTTTTTTTTTTTTTCTTTTTTGGCTCCGAGTGTTAGGAAGGGTGTCCTAGCGTGTATGTTTTGACATGATTTAATTGCTGTTTTAAAGACAAAGGATTTTGTTGTCCT
>CM045898.1:43301018-43388518 GCA_025169545.1 Anguilla japonica
ACCTTGCTCAAGGGTACAACGCAGTGTCCTACCCGGGAATCGAACCTGCGACCTTTTGGTTACAAGCCCAGTTCCTTACCCACTGTGCTACACTCCGTAATGCCCTAACACGATCGTTCATCGTGAAGTGATGATTCAGACAATGAAGTCTGTATGTTTAAATCCCACTTAGCATGGGGAGTTAAATTAAATATGATGTGCGTCCACAGCACTGCACTGTAATACGAGCCTAGCTGGGCGCCACCAGAGGTGGAACGGGGCCCGGAGAAACCCCGGAGGAAAGACACGACGCGCTTCGAACGCACTGCAAACATTTGCCGAGCGCCCTTCACGGGTGCGTAAGAGGAGCGTTCCCCGCGTGGCAGAGCCGGCGCGGATGGGGACGCGTGGAAGAACAAAACAGGAAATCCGTAACAAATACCGCATCGCCATTTTTAATCAGATGGCAGTGAGCTCGTTAGGGTCCCGATTGTCACCCAAGTGGATGTGCAGTTTTTTTTTTACTTCACCTCCATTGTTGGGGGTTAGAGCTACAGTACATGCTAGGAGCCTGGCATGGATGCCCGTACATCATCCCCACTGTTGGCCCTCTGTAGGTCGGTGACTCCAGAGATTTCTCCCCACCAGGGTTCTTTTTTTTCTTGGTGCTGTTTGAATGTTTCTTTCTTCCCCCAGGTCAGTTTTTTTTAAATATTATTTTATTTTATTTTCTTACCTCACATGCTGGTTTTTTGGGGATTCAGGCTCAGCCTTTCCCCCAATTTTCCTACGTCCCATTTTCCTGTACAGCACCTTTGTGACAGTGTCTCTGTAAAAAAAAAAAAAAAAACAAGTGTTATACGGTACAAATAAAATTGAATTGAACTGAATGACAGTTTTGCCCAAAACCTAACACTGTTTCCACTTTTTGACCAGACACATCACAACTCCCTCCTGTGTACTCTTAGGCTAGCCCACATATGGCCCCCTCACATACACCATCTGTATGCCTGTGCCCCCACCTCAGGGTTATTTTAAAGACTTGAGCCTGTTGCTTTGACATTTGTTGTCTGACACATGAAACTTCTATCTTTAAAGCAATAAAAGGGCTGAGGGACCACTAGCCTTATCATCATTGTTATCAGTTTAATATTTAATATTAGCTCCCCAGAGAAGAGCTGTATACATTTCACAGCACGTAGCGATTTCTACATACTGCGTACTGGGACGCATCAGTTTGTGTTCCATAGTCTCCTTGTTCCAAATGAAATGATTTGCCCGTAATTACAAAGCGAGGCTTTTGGACATCTACTCTTCAGTGGTGCCAGCCTAGCAGTTGCACTGGCTACCATCGGACAGACCAGTTTGTGTAAATATCACAAACAGGGGCTTGTGTATGAAAAGGAGGCTCATTGTTTTCCGTGAGATCTGGACGCGCATACATTAATCAACCTCAAGATTTCACTCACTTTAAATCCAGCCAAGAAGTTGACCGGCTTATCCGTAAGTGTCCTGTTCGCCCCCCGCATGTAGTGATCCATTAATGACGAGACCCACTCAACATGTACACTTAAAAAAATTACACACGCACATACAGTATGTGATCTGTGTTTTGAGCACGCGTTGTGTGCCTGTTGAAACAGAAGCCCGTGCGTGCGGACCTGTAGTCCATCAGTGACAGAGGGCTGTTTCTGGAAATTTCTGTCCTCTTTATCCTCTTTAAATGCCCAGGATTGATGAGTTCCAGAGAGCTCAGCAAGCGCTGATCCATTTCAGTGGCCTACTGTGCATTTTTTACTTCCCTCAGTTCATATCAAACATTTATACCATTTTAACTTCTGCCGTAATTCTATGCCTGCAGAGTAGTTTTTCATTAAAGCCTTTCTTTTCCTTTTTTTTCCTTTCAAGGTCATTTGTAACCTGGAATCTATAAAAATTTGAATGGAGAAAGTTATATGAATTCTTACTTTTTAATGGCAACATTTCCATTTCAGTCGTGGAGTTTTAAAATGATCCCACCTATCCATATGCCAGCGGATGAAATTACTGAATAGTAATTACACAGGGCTCTCCGTCACTTTACCATCTCTCTCTCACGCACACACACATGCACACACGCGCACATACACACACACACACACACACACACACGACCATACACACACACACACTTACACACAGACGAACATACACACACACACACTTACACACAGACGAACATACACACACACATGCACACACGCGCACATACACACACACACACACTTACACACACACAAACATACACACCCACACACTTACACACACACGAACATACACACACACATGCACGCACACGCACACACACACACACAAACACACGCAAACATACACACCTATGTGTCATGCATGTGCATTATGATGACATATGCACCCAAGTAATGGGACACTTAGAGAAGTTGATGATATCACGTTACAATGGGACTGCAAGTCCGCAATTGCTTGATATGACAAACAGTAGAATTTCTGTCCGAGGGTTGAGTAGCTGAAGGGGCAACTTTATCCCCCAGTGTGACCATGGACACACCCTTCTCTCCTTCCTAGCTTGCCTTAAAGCAGAGATGAGCTGACTTCATTCCATGTTCCCTCATTTAACTTTATTGAACCTCCCAATTATTCATTAAACGTTTTTGCTTGACTTCGTATTGGAAATACAAATTGGGAATGAAAGCTAATTAGCTGAAATAATGGTTTGATGAAGTGAGTCGTAACTCAGTAAGGGCAAAAAAAAAAAGAAATTAAGGGGTCAGGAAAACTGCTGGATCAGGGTCCCGAACCAAAATCATGCTGTAATTGACTCATTAGTTCAAATCTACAACAAAGTGTTGGCATTGCACTAACAGCTACCAGGTGCTCAGACCATTGCGAAAAAAATACACAAAATGAAAAAATAAAAAAGAGTTGGCGTCCGTGACAATGATGGTAATGGGTGTATAGCTGAACCGCCCTTGGGGTTGGCTGGGTCTCTGTCCCCTCGAATAAAAATCAGCGCTTGTCATCGTAGCCTCATATCACAGACTCAACACCTGATCTTCGCCCGCTACACACACACACACTGCCGGCCCCTACCTCAAGATTTCAATAAATTATAAAGGGGTGCCGTTGGCCTGGATAAAAAAAAAACCTTAACCTGGCCGAGCCACCGATGGGTTTTTGCGCCTGTCTGTTTTTCCCATGCAGACCTGTACTCTACTTTTTTTTTTTTTTTCGTTTTCGTTTCACATCGACTGGAGTTAAACAGATGTGACCGCGTTTTGTTTTGGCCCGACCGCGGCCGACCCCCTTGGATTCCCGAGCGCGCTCCGTGATTACCCCGCGCCACCTCGCATCCGAAAGTCAAAAGTGCAACAGGAAGTTCTCATTGTTATCGGAAAAAGAATTTTGCGGCCGGCGCCCCTAATATCCACGCAGCAGCCGAAGAGGTGTGAAATTAGATTCCTTCTGTGATTAGACCGCGCGACCTTTCAGATTCACGCAGCTGGGCCTCACTGTCTCCGGCCCTAACAGCAGCAAATTACTGTTATTTGACTTCGCCTCTTCAATTCATACACTTCTGTATTTTCCTTTACCTCTTTGTTCCCTGAAGGAAAAAAAAAAAAAAAAAGAAAATGATTAGATTTAGAGCCTATATATTAATAATAAGAATAGAGCAAAAAAAAAAAAAAAAAAGATAGTACGCAGTAAAAGATTAGTAATTATTCCGTAATATGCGGCCGCTGGTTTTTTTTGACAACGCGCATAAACCCCGGTAGCTAAATGATTCGACTGCGTCGTTCTCCCTGCGTCTCCTAAAGATACGAGGCCGCGTGATTGAGTGCAACTTTAACGGGCTCCAGAACGAGCTGCGGGGAATGATACAGAGCCGGCACAATGGATGCGGACAAACGTTGCAGTAAAGTTGGCGGTAAGAGCCGAGGTTCAGCCGAACGGGCCCCCCCCCCCCCCCCACCCCCCCCACCTCCTCCGCCAAGGCAGGAACTGTAAATTTGCGTGCGCCCGCATCATACAAATAAGAATTTATTAGATGGTTCATGGATTAAAACTTGCCACAAATTTGATTGACGACGGACTCTGCCGCATCACACTCGATTTCAGCCGGCAGCCCCATTGTCGCTTTTGATTGATTTTTAAGTTAGGGGAAGGCAATCAGTAAGTAGCACCCAATCAAGAGCTTAGAACACACAGCAGATTAGACAATTTGTGGTAATCAATGAAAATATTCAGTGATTTGCTGGCACTCAATTCCTCACCATAAATTAAGACCATAACATGCGAGTTAGTTAGCAATAAAACAAGAGGCTGTGACAGGGCAAAACTATAAGGGATGAATTAAGGAGATGGAGGGGAAGTGCAGATTGGTACTGTAATGAGACAGAATTACGGCTCGCCGCTCCGTCCTGCAGCCCTTGCACAAGCTGTCAACAACTAATGGGCCTCCTCAAGTGCTGGCGTTTGTCATTCTGTTTCCGTTCTGATATTCATTTATCACCCTGATGCAGCAGCATCATCATTTTTTAACGTTAAATACTGGGGACCTCCCCCCCGGCTCCCTCGCGCGTTCCGCAGCCCCTGCTGTTTATCTGCCCGGGGGAAAACGGTCTGCCAATGAGGAGAGAGGAGGCGGAGGAGCGCGGAGGAGTCGGAGGGCGGGAGAGAGGCGGCGTCGGTATTGTGCGTACGGTGATGCGGTGCTGCTTCCCTGGGGTTGGGCTGCCTGTTATTCCTTTGTGTGAGAGAGTGTGTGTGTGTGTGTGTGTGTGACAGAGAGAGAGTGTGTGTGTGTGTGTGTGTGCGTGTGTGTGTGTGTGTGTTTGTGTGTGAGTGACTATGTGAGTGTGTGTGTCTGAGTGTGAATGTGTGTGTGTGTGGAGTGTGTGTGTGTGTGTGAAAGTGGGAGAGTGTGTGTGCGTGTGTGAGTGAGAGAGCGTGTGAGTGTGTGTGTGTGTGTGAGAGTGTGTGTGTGCATTGATGCGTGTGCATGAACCTCATGTACCCATCCTTTGTGGCAATCAAACCTATTAACTTCACTGCCACACAGCAGCCATACAACTCCTCCCTCTAGTAACGTGAGGTTCTTGCTGCACAAAAGACTCGGGTCCCATGAATGGGGACAAATAACACGTTTTGTGACCTGATGACACCGTCTGTAGCAGACGTCCGCAGTGCAGCACTGACACAGTCTTCACGTCTGTTTATGAGCACACCTGTGATTCGCTGTAAGCCTGTGGGCACTCATACGTCATGGGGGCCCATCCAACCCAATGCTGTTCAGTGGGAAATTGGCAGGGCAAGATCCTCCCCTTCATATGTGCCAATGCATGGGTGCAAAGGTGCATGCATGAGTGTATGCATGGGTGCATGGGTGCATGCCTTGGTGCACGGGTACACCCACAGGGGCGTGCATGGTGCCTGCATCCCCCCCCCCGTGGGTGCGTGGCGGAGGGGGCGCGCCTGCTCCAGACAGAAGGCGTCGTGCCTGCGCGGCCCGAGCCCCTTTCGCACGCGCACGCGGCCCTAATGGAACGGCCAGACCGATGATTCCGCCGGCGACCCGCGCCAGCGCGTCTGATTCCATCGCCCGCCGCCCCTGCGCCGGGGCCGACCCACTCTATCACAGGAATTACCTAAAGTGCCTTTTATTTTATCATCCAGGACATCACCGAAGGGCCGCTCTTTAATTTATACACCCCCACCTCCACCTCCACCCCCCCCCCTACACCCCCCCCCCCCCCCCCCCAAAAAAAAAACCCCAGAGTGTTAGCCTCATACATCACACGCCCCCTGCTGTGAAATTAGCCTGTTCAGCTGAGGCCAGGTGCACGATCATTAACCTGCGCCACGGAGCAAGTGCAAGGTCATCGCAGCTCGGCGGACCCTCCGGTTTGACTGAAAGCCGCTTTGTTGTTTGACCCGTCCTTTAATGCGCTATCTGCAGACGCGGGCGCACATCAATAAGCTCATTTCCTCTTCCCCCTAATACGGCCACCACTGGCTCGTAATGAATACATATTTTTTTTTTTTTTTTTTTTTTTTTTTTGCGGGTGATGTGGTTTCGAGGAGGGGGTGGGGGGGGGGGGGGGGGCGATTCTCATCTTAATTCGGGCCTGAAAT
This sequence comes from Anguilla japonica, assembly GCA_025169545.1. Classification (NCBI taxonomy): domain Eukaryota; kingdom Metazoa; phylum Chordata; class Actinopteri; order Anguilliformes; family Anguillidae; genus Anguilla; species Anguilla japonica. The sequence goes on from CM045898.1 coordinate 43,307,148, forward strand.
ATGCTTCGCGGGTCGCGCGTTGAAATTGAGGAGGACCGATACCGGGCTGCTCTGTCAGGCCCTTTCACCTGTACTGTAATGTATAATGTTCTTCCTCGACCTGAAAGAAATAAGCCATCAGGGTTTCTTTGTGGAAGGTGCTCGACTGAGTTGTCTGTATTAGTATGTGTACTGTTAACACCTTATCCAAAGCACACATTTATAAGCAGGGGTTTTTGGATATGGAATATGTCCATTTAAACAAACATATAGACAGAAATGCCAAGGTGTTTATAAAGCATAATTACCGTATGGTTTAGGGGAAACTGCAGAGACTCCCTGGACCCTGACCTGAAAAATGTACCAATAAAACAATGCCGGACGTCTCTTCTGCAGGTCGAGGTGCAGAAGGGACCATAGAGGTTTCCCGGAGAGACCATAGAGGTTTGCAACGCAGATGGCTGACCTGCAGGGAGTGACCTGGGACACCAAAGTAAGGTAAGACACAATGGACCACAGAGAGAACATGTGGCCTCATATTTCAGCCATCTTCCTGACTTGCAGCTGCCAAAACAAGCCTTATTTCAAATGGCCAGCCGCTGCTTCTTCAATGCTTTTAAAAAAAAAAAAAATTTCACTTCCCCAGGAGGATGTACATTACATTACATTACATTACAGGCATTTGGCAGACGCTCTTATCCAGAGCGACTTACACAACTTTTACATAGCATTTTTACATCGTATCCATTTATACAGCTGGATATATACTGAAGCAATTTCGGTTAAGTACCTTGCTCAAGGGTACAACGGCAGTGTCCTACCCGGGAATCGAACCTGCGACCTTTCGGTTACAAGCCCAGTTCATTACCCACTGTGCTACACACGTACTGAACTGTACCTTTGGCGTGTTCATGTCATAGATGGCTGCCTAGCGGGGGTACAGTACAGCCACTCCTGACATTGCTTACCCTTGGTTAGCCTGCTCCCCGCGCCCCATGATCCAACATCTGAAGGACTGGTAAAAACCCTCTGTTGCCTCAAAGCAGCTGCGAGGCTTAACGTTGTCAAAAAGGGTTTTTTTTGTTTCCCGCCCGGCGTCGACCTCCTGTGTATATTTTATTGAGCTGTTCTCATCAAGTTGCCGCGCCATAAGCTGTGTGTTCAAAAATATATTTTTAACTCATTAACACGGGAGCTGAGCGTAGCAGGGGCGGGTTTGCACGCTCGATTTGTAGCGGCGTCCTTTCGCGAAGGGTATACGGAGAGGACGGGGTTCTCTGCTAAATTGCATCGGCTTTGCGTGGAGATGTACAAGAAGTTCTGTACACCGTGTACTGGTCATCTCTTTAAAACCATAAAGAGTTTGCAACTCCCCCGAGCCCTGCTAGAAGATGAGGTGGTAATTGCCTTATATTGACGCTGCTCAGATTTGCTATAGAAAGGTTTTTCCATTTTTTTTTTTTTTTTTTACTTTTTTTTTACTTTTTTTGAGTAGGTCATCCTCTCGTGTGTCTATTTGTTCTTTTGATCCTCCCCCCCCCCCCCCCCCCTTGCACCTCATAGCTTTCTTTCCCAGAACGAGCCACGTCTGTCCCTGCATTGAGTGGAGCAAACCCCCCTTAAAATGTCCCCCGGTCCCCGGTTAACAAGTGTAAATTTCCCACACCAATCTTCGCTCTGTAATCAGGAAAAAGAGAAAAAGAAATTAAAACGCAAAAAAAAAAAAAAAAAAAAAAGAAAATTCGCACAGCGCTCCTCGTTCCCGCGTAGCGTCTTTAAAAGGCGCGGGGGGGGGGGGGGGGGGGGCGGCGGAGACGGGGGGGCTCGGGAGCACGGACGGAGCGGCGTGCTTGGCACCGTCACGGAGAGAGAGAGAGAGAGAGTGCGGGGCGCGCGCCACGCCGCCACGGGCCCCGTCGAGACCACCCGCGACCGCACTGGCGCGTTAGCGGACGAGCCGCGCGTTAGCGGACGAGCCGCACGTTAGCGGACGAGCCGCGCGTTAGCGGACGAGCCGCGCGTTAGCGGACGAGCGGCGCGTTAGCAGACGAACCGCGCGGCCCGGTCCTCCCCGGCTGCTGCTCCCCGCCCCTGCGCGTGCGTGCGCGTGTGCGCCTGTTTGCTCACAACCGCCACAGCTGCTCTATATAAAATGCACCGGCACAGATTATGATAACTCCGGAGGACCTTATTCATTTTCTGAAATTGTACTGGACTTCTGAGGACCCCCCCTCCCACCCTTGTGGGCGGGGGTGGGCGGGGTGGGGGGGTGGTGGGAAGCATTCCTCTCTAAATGCGCCTTTCCAATTTTCCGTGATATAAAGCAAATATCAGAAATGTGATTTGAATCGAGGGGAACATTATCCACGAAGGGCACGGCAAGGTGGAATGCAGCGAGAAGTCAGCTGATTCGCGTCTTTCACGTGAACGTGACCGAGTCTCTCTAAGCAAGCGGCCGGTGCCGTACCCCTCCAGAGGAAAAACACAGAGCCTCTGAACCAGAAAGAAATGGCCAGGCAGGTTAACTGAAGTCTCTGGAGAGACTTTAGTGGTCTATTTTTAAACCGACAGACCCATAAATGTTTGATTTCGGCAACGGAAAAAATGCTGTATCTTCTGATAGGCCTGGGTTATTGCTAATGTCCTTGAAAAAAAAAAAAAAGTTCAAAGTATTTGATAAACTCTTCAATCTTCAAATATCAAAGAGCAAAAAAAGAACTTCAAAAACATAACTGTTCCACACAGATGGACCAGATTCCACAATTACGACGATAACACGAGGAGGAAAGAGCACTTGTGTGTGTTCTTTTCCGAGAGGTTAACTTCGATTGGTTAATTTCGGCAGTGAAAATGCAGATGGTTCGGAACGTGAGGGTCGTTTCGCCGTTTTTTGTGTGTACAGCCGACAGCTCCAGCATCGCTCTAGTGAAGGGATTCTTTATTCAGATCCATCCATCGATTTATATTTACAGAGATCCAGGCCCCATAGCATCAGAGGCATCTGCAAATAAAAAAACTAATTTAGTTAATGGCTTACAGTTACCAATTAAAAGCTGTATCTGCAAATATATTTGGCCAGTGATTGCAGACTTCCATAATTTACCTCTGCTCCGTGTGTGTGTGTGTGTGTGTGTGTGCGTGCGTGTGTGTGCCTATGTGTGTGTGCGTGCGTGTGTTTGTGTGCTCCTTGTTCAGTGGGTTAGAGGTTGGCCTTCAGTAATGAAATCATCCCATTGTGTCTCTGTCATCAGAAAGGTACTCGCTGCATCGAGCCGCTGGAAAACGAAAAGGCCGGAAAATGAAACACGCCACCTTCGGACCACTTAATCAAGAAAATGTATTGATCCGGCACCTAACGAAGAGCGTCTTAATACGGCTGAGAGTGATGATGGCCGCGGCACGTTGCGCACGCATCGAAGTGATGATGTGAAGATGAATTAGGGCCAATAAATCAGCAGACTTCCTGGATCTGCCTATGATCCCTGTTGCCAGATCTGCCTGTAATCTCTGTTGCCAGTAGCACGTTTCAGAGCATTTTTTTCTCCCAGAATTGTTTTTTTTTTTTTATTTGATAACCATACATATCCAGGTATGGTGTCTGCAATTGTAGCAGGGTGTGGACTGTGGAAAAAAAAAAGAAAACATAAGTACCCCCTAGTCTAGGTCCTTTCTCTCCCAGCTGGATATTTCACCCATGGAAACGGTGGTTTAATTGGACGTGCCACTTGGAATGCCCCAGTGAACCCTCTAGTGTCCTGCCCTCCCGCCTAGGGAGCGTAGCCTTAACGATCTCAGCGCCCCTCGAATGTTTGAATGTTTTTGCGCCGTCAATGCATGACTAAGTCCTTTTTACAGCAGGGCTCGTACGATGTTCTGCGTTCCATCAAAGTAATTGCTCGACCGGTTTTTTGAGTGCCGGGCCAGGGGGGGGCTTGAACACTTCTCGGGGCGAGCGCGAGTCCTAAATATATATTTCGGCTACTCAAGCCAGCTGTAATGTGCGACAGATGTGAGACGACAATGCCCCAATTTCGCCGGTGAGTGTTTTTCCATGAATTCTATAAAGCAGGACGGACATCTGTAGAATATGGATGCCCTGGAAACCATGTAGGGGTATAACTGAACCTCTGTTATCAGGAGGTTTTCTTCCGTCCTCTGCATATCCAGAACGTTCATACATCAAATAATAGTGCTGAGAAAGGGTGATTCGTATCATTTCAACAGGAGGAGGACTACCGCAGATTAGAAAATTTGGTTCAAGCAGAAGTGTGTGATTTTAATTGATTAGAGGGCCGGGGATAGTGGACCTTCTGCAGACAGGACAGGGTTCAGTACACGACTGACAAACACAAAGACAGAAGTGCTGGTGGGTTTAAGCCTGTATAGGTGAACTGAATTGACAGGCAGCTTTTTCCTGCTTATGGTTTTATTTCCCCCTTTCTGAAACCCTCTGTGGATTAATGGCAACAGTCATTCAGATACAGCTTGAGAAAAGTTGGCGTTTTTAAAAAAAAAAAAAAAATTCAGGAGAGACATTTTTGGACACCCGCTTACACCCTACTGTTGTATGGTGTCGTGAACAAAAAAAACACCCCTGTATGACAATAACCAGGAAGCCAAATAGACTGCACACATTACAGTGCAGCTTAAACGCCACACACTGTACACAAGTTTAAGGAAAGACAATATTAAAGTGCACAGCAGAGTAAAAGGAGGAAAAAAAGTTAAAAAGTAGTGAAAGAACAAAACAAATCCAACTATGCTCACCAATAATTTTTAGGAGTGTGTTGCTTTCATCACAGGTCCCACTATAGGTACTGGCCATCCACCACCTCTGAGACTGCTTCTGTAAAAGAGAGCAAATACACAAATGCACTGTAACATAACGTGTAACATATGGAAATCGGGCTATTTTGCCAAATCACTGATACGAGCACAATGCCAGTTCCATCTTTTTTTTCCCCCAAAAGTTGGAGCTTTTACAAATTTGGGCATGGCTACTGTATATAACTAAATATATGCCTCATTACAATCCCTGTATTGAGTTTGGAGAAGTTTCAATTTTATGGATGCAGTTTTTGTAGGCCCAGGTCTCCCAGTGAGCATGCAGTGTATAGTTACATGGTGCGACAAGGAAAAAGAGAACCCTAGACTAATCCACGGGTCCAGGGATTTAACACAGCTCTCTGCTAATTTGCTAATACTGTAATATTTTATCTGAACGTTGTAATCTAATTGAGTGGAAGGAATAATATTTTCCTGATCTGGAGTTGCGGAATGACGGATCAGCTACAGATGTCTGCGCACATTTACTCTCTGCAGGTCATTGGTTGCTCACAAGCGATATCCAGTTTCCGGGCAAGCCAGCCCTGTAAGTGGCGTGGACATTAGTAATCACAGGTTCTTTATCGGCCAGCACAAGGGGGGGGGGGGGGGGGGGGGGGGCAGGGGGCCAGAGCCTTGCGTCACGGTGGGGGGCAGAGAGCGAACCCCCCCCCCCCCCCCCCCCCGTCTGCTGTGGGAGTGGGTCAGTGCCGACAGCCAGCCATCGCTCGAGGGGTGGGGCGGGACACTCTGAACCTGATCCCCAGCAGAGCAGATGTGAAGCAGCCAGCGCTGGGCGTGCACAGGGCCCTGTGGAGAAGCTCTGCCGTGGGGCCGGCAGGACAGCAGGGCCTCCGGGGGGGGGGGCGGGGGGGGGGGGGGGGGGCGTGACTAGCTGCGGTGTTGCTGCATGCTCACACTTCACCCCCCCCGTATCCCTGCCCTACCCCCACAAGGAAGATGAGCTCGGTCCATTAATTAATGAGCAGGCTGAGCAAGCGATAATAGCCAGCTGTCTCTCCCCTCCTCTCCTCTCTGGTGGGGATCTAGACTCACCCCTCCTACTCCATTCCCAGATGGGACGCACCGGCCAAAGTGTTCAGGCCAGACCTGTTTGTTTAACACTGGAGCTCCCTGTCTCCCAAAGGCTGTTTTTACATGCCTGACTGTTCTCACTTATGAACGTGAAACTTTTTTAAACAGTTCACTGGGAATACGTACACGTACGAAAGCAGAAAACCGGACTTACGCGTCGAGAGATCGTAGACGACACGTTGAGTATAGTGGGCGTAAAAATGTTCTCCTTTCTGTTGTGTTTGTTCGTATTGACCAAAAAGCAAAACGCGGTATTACAAAAACAGACCGGACGCAGGAACTTTTGTTTCTCTTATACTGGAACAGAGCTGCTGCTAAAAAGAGCTAGCGTTCGCAGCACAGGGGAGGCTGAGGACTTAGTGTGGGCCGTGAGGGAGGGTGGGGAGGTGGTGAGAGAGGTGCAGCGGGGCTGTTCTCAGGTACCCCAAATCCCGCCAGGTGGGCTGGGGTGTCTGAGGTGACCGGAGAAACAGAGATTAGCGCAGGGAAACAGAAATCCCAGATAGTTAAAGGAACTGTTTTTTTTTTTTGTTGGTCTTTCCTCATTTACCTGAACTATCTCCCTACCTCTCTGAGTGATATCCTAGCCAGGCGGGGAAGGGGGGGGGGTGGGGGGTGGGGGGGGTTTAGGGGGTGATTGAGGATTGAGGGGGGGGAAAGCAGATCCTTTTTTTGACCTAATGATTTGAATCTGAGTTTGGGTCTATAATGGGCTTTCCATAAACGGAAAAAAAAATGAACCGGTCGTATCTAATGGGAGCTATCAGTGGGGGGACGCATTGCAACAGTCATTGACCCCCGCACCTCCAATCAGGGGCCATCGCTGGGGGATCAAAAGGCTTTGCCGCAGGTTGTGGGAAGGGGAGTCGGGGAAAAGTTCTCATCGCGGCTCGGAGACATTAATTTGAGCATTTTTATATGTGTATCCTATTAAGCCCTTTAAGTGCTTTTTGATAATTGTGCCTTGTGGTTTTTACAGCACTCCAGTCTATTCCCAGTTCAATTTCCTCTTTTATCGGACGTTTGAAGTATTGATCTCTGACAGATAAAAGCAAACATTATAATCTCAGCTGTGCGCTGCAGGAGAGCGAGCCGTGAGAGAGAAATGCTTGGGGGAACCATTGCGTTTGAAAACCCTCTCTGTTTTATTGTGTTTTTTCGCCCACAGAATTTACTTACTGCTCTCTGATATTTATGTAAAACGCCTCCCTATTGATGAGCCGTTGATATGACCAATTCCTCCAGCGCCCCCCCCTACCCCCTCCCTCCCCCGCGCCCCTCGCCCCCCCCCCCCCCCCCCCCCCCCCCATTCCCGCACTCTCATTTTGCGAGACACTGGCGCAGGCTCCTGGGGTGGTTTTCCGTGATTGCCACCATTTAAACAGCTGTCAGAGCCATTGGAATAACTGTGATTTATCTCCATAGCGGTTTATGGAAGTTAGTGTTTTCTGTTAACCTGAGCACTCGAAAAAAAAAACACCCACCCACCCCGGCTCCGCACCGCCACGCAAGTCACATTAACCCAAATCAATCACCGCTTGATTTTTCCATAAAAGAGAAGCCAGTTGTAAATAACTGTGCCGTTAGCTTACTGAATACATAAGGGCGCCGCATCATCTTCCAACCCAACCCAGCCTGGGCCCCTGCTGCTGCCGCCTCTTCTGCTGTGGCTGTGGGGGCCTCCAGCGCGATGCAGTCAGTCTTCCAGAGCACCAATGCATTCCCGTTCCCCTAAAATTTAATAAAGCACACATGGGGGGGGGGGGGGGGGGGGGGGGCGATTAAAAGTGCACACAAAATGACTGAATTTCACGTTTTAAAATACTGTTAATTGTTACAAATGCGGAACAGGTGACAACGACAGGACAGGTTACAGTGGTTATATGACAGCAAACAGACTCTGAGGTAACCGTCGAGAGAGAGACACTGGGGCGCTTACTGGTACTGATACTAGCTGCATGGTTCCCTATGTGGTACAATGTTTACCCCTGTTTATATTTCCGTTAAGTTAGCAGGGCAATATATGTATCTGAACAGCGCTGAACATTATGGCATGTCGGTGAATTCAATTGAATTCACGCAGATATGCGCGTTGAGTCTCCTTAAATGAAATGCGGGTACAAGAACGGAGCTGACGGTGCTGCCGATCTCTTAAACCCATCAGCTAGTCTCTCCGGAGAGAGCACATTATTTGCAGTCGTTTTTTTTTTTCAAAGGAGCTTCCAAAAGGTACTCGCGCTCCGCAGATCCAGTTTTATCGGCGAGCGGCGGTGGCGGCGGCAGCGGCGGCGGCTGCTGCTTTTCATTTTTTGTGCGCGTGCTCCGTTTTAGCTTTGCAGACACTATTTAAGATTTACTGCAAACTGTTGTTCGCCGGGCCCACCCTTATTGACTCTATTGACAGGCGTAATCCTTTTCTTCTCCCCAGTCACTTCCACTCAGCGATCAATCACGGCATCAATGCCCAGAGACCGCTATGAAGTGCAGGCGAGATGTTCGATCATCAATGAGGGACCCTCGCAGGTTTCCACTATAATGTAGTGATTGATTCATCTTCAAAGAAATCTTAAGTGGCTGGGCGCATTTACTTTAATGTGTTTTTTGTCAACCGCAGTTTTTATTTATTTATTTTTTTTACCACGCACTAATGTTTTTTAAAATAAAAATGGGACTTCAGTTCTTAAAGGGATGGGTTCACTTTTTGTGGTTTTAAAAAATATATATTATTTCAGTTTGATTTTAGATTGTATTTCATGTGCAATGAAGGATATTATTTGATACCAAAAGCAGTTATGAAGACTAGTCTTTACAATGTCTAGTTTTAGGCCATTTGGGGGGGTTTTTTTGTGGTCTAAAGCAAGGAAATACACTCTACAAGAAGCAACATTATGTTTCCAGAGATTATACTTATGAACAGAATATTTATAAACACAAATATCAGCTTTTGATATGTCGGTGCTTCTCTCCATTAGCATAGCAGTCTCAGGTTGTATGTACCATTGATACGACTGAAAATAATTTTTTGATGAAGAAATATAAACACACACAACCTCTAGAGGTAGAACATCACTGTCCATGTTACCCTGTATCTTCTTGCTGGAAACCATAATTATCTGAATACCCCTGTACCAGCCATTGCAAAGCCAGCAGGTCCTCAGAGCTAATAATAAATAAACCTGTGCATATCATACAAAACCTATAAAACCTATTCTTCATAAACTCGGCCTAATGAAAACATTAAACACAAAAACTGAAATATATCAAAATCAATCATTGTTTTCCCATGCCTGGGTACCTTGTAAGATTTTAAATCCATTAATACTGAAGAAATGAATGTGGTGCAGCAGAAATGTCGAAAAAACTGTGTTCAGTAGTATAGTAGGGGGGGTAATTATGAACTCCCTTTAAAAGAAATTGAAAATAATTTTCTGAAAAAAGGCAGGTTAATTAATACTTGCACTTTTTATTATTTTCTTTTATTTTATGAAAGGAGGTTAAAGGGGTGATGCCTGGAGGGACTGATCCACCTTAGGATCTTGTGTTTGGGGCAACACAGAGGCTGATCCACACAACAGGAGTACAAGGGAAACCATTCCGAGCTGGCTAAAGCACGGCTCCATCTGCTATCACTGGGCTATCACTGAGGAGCCCGTGGAGGCATAACCTCGAACCTTTATTTATGTGTCTCTGTAGTTTTTCACTCTTTCCGTTTCACGAGGTGAATGTGATGAAGAGAGGAGCCCTACGCCCCTGCTCTAGCAGCACAGGGGCGCTCTATTCTAACGGCGTTTCGAGTTCAGCAGCGGGCACCATGCAGTCCCACCTCGCCCTGATTGCTCGGGCCCACCCGACTGCCAGGGATCACCGGGAGGTGATCCAAAGGTTGATGCAGTAAGTATTACCAACGGGATGTGCAGCTGCAGGAGCTCAGGTTCCCCTCAAACCTGCCCCAGAGACCCAGCCCCCCCCCCCCCCCCCCACTTTAAACAGCCTGATCTCCTGGTAATGAAGTGGTCCCCACTGTACACAATGGCACCGCCGCTGCCGCGAACTTGTTCACGCCGAGTTAGAGACGCGGGGGGGGGCCCGGGCGGAGGGGAAATCGAAGGTGCTTCTGAGAAGTATTAAAGGAAGTGTAGTCATTATAGCGGAGAGACTGTGTCACTGACCCCTAGATTGCAATATCTTGTCTCTTTTGTCCCAGCCTCTGCCACCCTGCTCATTGGGTGAAATTGTATCTTTTCACTTTGGCTCTCTTAAGAATGCATGTGATATTGCAAGCCAGTGAGGCGTGTCACTTTCTGGCCTTTTCTTTTTTTTTTTTCTTCTTTTTTTTTTTTTTCCTTCTTTTTTTTTTTTTTTTTCTCTTATTTGGAGGTATTTTATGAACAGCCAGGGTTCCCGGGAGAGCAGAGGTTAGTAAAAAAAAGAGGAGCTCTGGACATAATGCAATGATTATCAGGTGCGTGCCTCCCGCGGTATTGGCAGGTGTCAGGTGACAGCTGGGCCGTGTCTGTCGGCTGCTCCTCTCTCTCGGTTCTGCGTCAGACGCGACGCCAGGCTATCACAGCTCGCCCCGAAGAAGAGCACCCCGTCCGCTCCAGAGCCGCTCAGATCTGCTGAACGTAGTCAAAAATGTGTAGAGTATAATACAGTAAACGTGTGTGTTCTATAAACAGTCTCTCTCCCTCCGTGTACATGTCATGTAGAATGTAATAACATTCTACATGACGGGGTGCATTACACCATTTGGTGGCAGTGCCAGGATGACTAAATGTAAAGCTGTCCTGGTTGAGATGTAGTATTGTTTTCCGATTTTCAAAATTGTCCCGGTGATCTTGCCCCTCATAAATACAGGACGCAGTTTGGCTTCAGAAATACAGATCTGACAGTTTGGCCATCCACATTCATTTGTACTGAGCAGATAATGGCAGTTGGCAGTCTGTCTGACAGTCATACACACCCGCCTGGTTCCCCCAATGCGTCCTCTGTCGGTGTGCCTGTGCATCACCAGCGACACAGCCTTAGACTTTAATGGGCCCTTGTACAATTAGGACTTTAAGCTCGTTTACATTTACACCTTTTTTTTTCTTGTCACTCCCTAATTTAAGGGGAAAATGGCTGTTCGGTCGGGAAGGTGCAAAGGGGGCTGTTCGGGCTAAAAGGTACGGTTCTACACTGCTTCTTCCCCCCCCCCCCCCCCCCCCGTTCCCTCCCCAAGCACTGTCAGCACTACAAACGTGCTAACCCTAATCTGTCTATAGATTTACAACCAAACCTCCGTTCAGTAGCACCCCAGGTCAGTGAATTTAAAGCAGCCAAATCTGTCTCTCACCTAGCCGCCATTTGTTTAACATATCGCTCCGAAAGTGGGCCCGCGTGTCATTACCTTTGCATGCTAATTGGTATTCCTCTACTCAGTAGGAGTCTGTTTGTGATGGGGGGGTTGGGGGGAGTTTGGGAGGAAGGGGTGGGGTAGGGGGGGGAGGGGGGGGAGGGGAGGGGGGGGGGGGGCGCTCAGGCTGAGCTCGATCCCTATCAGGGCAGACACGCTGTTTACCAGCGCGGAACGCCGTGGGGAACGGTGGAAATGACACCAGAACTGTTTCGGGATCTCGGCCCCTCCCCTTTGACTCCACCGCGGCGTCTGCGTGTTTGTTTGTTCGGCTCACGGTGACAAAAGCGAATCAACAGCGAATCAAGGATCGTTTCCCTGGGACACAATAATACAACAGCGCCAAACTGGAATTATTTTTGGCGTATGTATCTTAACTGGAGCTTGAAATTAATTCATGATCTGAACAGATATGCACACACCAGTCGGATAATAATTAACGGCAGGCAGATAAGATCTCCGGAAAAAAAAGTGAAGTGTTTTAAGATTGAATGTAGAGATTTTGTATTTGCTTGGATGGACTATGCACCAAGCTGATGACCTGTACGAAGCTGATTGACGTATGCGTGGTGTGTTCCTCAAATACTCTCTCTGTGGTTTTTTAAAATGTATTTATTAACGAAATAACCTTAGTTGCCCTTCAAGCAAGTAGACCAGAAAATGAGCAAAGAGGACATTGGTTCCATTCAGCCGTTGTCAAAATATGAGCCCCCTCCTCTTTTTTTTCCCCCCATTTTTGACATTTTCTGTGTTCGGAAAATGATGTCACAGTCCTAAGTGCAAAGTCTAGGAGCTCGAGAGCCTGTAATGCGGCTACTTTTCAAGCTGCAGAAAAAAAAACGAACGAATAAGTGTTTTTTTTTTATTTTATTTTTTATGAACACCTCCACAATTAATCAGCCGGAATTGCAGCGTAACCATCGTTTTCCAATCTGATTACAGAGAAACACAACCCCCCGGGAGTGGATTGCCCGGTCTCTCCTTTTTTTCGGTACGAGGGGCGCTCATAAATACTGGGGAGGGCAGAGCCGTTCCGGCCTGCGTCTCCCGGGTGCGATGCAGGCGTTTGGGCGGGGGGGGGGGGGGGGGGGGAACGACGCAAGCCGCAAGCCTCCTCGCTAAAAACCCCGCGACAGACGTCTGTCTGCTCGCGACGCCCCTGACACGCGATCTTCGCCTCTCTCTCTCTTGGATTCTTTTTTTGTGCTTTGTCTCCTCTCGTCATTGTCCTCCCTGTGACGAGGGAATCTGATATAAATACACTGAGCTGGGATTAAAGCGTGACGCAGCTAGGCGGTTTACCTCAGGTTAGCGGAAACGAGGGGTCGGGTTTAAGGGGGGTGGTGGCGGCGGCTCTTGGGCTGGTCCCAGCGGCTGCGAGCGCACTCTGAGTTTTGGGGGATGAAAAGAGGGGCAGGAGGAGTTGGGGTGCAGTCACCCCTATCAGGGGGCATTAACAAAGTGGGGGTAACCAGGCCCTCCTTGGATTTGTGGGAAGCCCATCGATGTTAAGATCATTATCTGGGCTTTTTTTTTTCCATACAAGCGTGTTCAGTCAGCGTTGATACTGTATCAATTTACTCAACATTTATGACAAATAAAGCACAATCACACATTATACAATCCCCATCTATAGTCACCCTTTGATGAGGTCAAGTATTTGTTGTCTTTGTAAAGTCTGAAAATATTTTGGTCAATATTTAAGTAAGTATTTTCGACCCTATTGCTGACTCTTGAGCTAGAGTCAGCCAGATTAATGCAAACACAAAGCGCAAAGGTCTGAAAAGTTTCACAAAACTAAGTCAAATATCTGCTTATGAACAAAAGTATGTTCTTATGAAAACATTTTTCGATATTTTTATATGTTGCTGTAATGAATTTCCTGATACCATTTGTGATTTGCCAACATTTGTCCCACTTTGTCATTTTAATATGTAGCAGTATTGTTTGTGTCAGGTGAAGCTGAACAGTCGTTACATTTCTTGCTAAAAAATGTATTTTTATATTTATATTGTACTTCATATTGCTCATATTTCATACATGTCTATATTGTGTGGAATATGTATTGCAATTATTCAAAAGCCTTTTTTTATGTGAGGAGAAAGCACTCTATAGGACTTCTGCTGACAGTACACAGACTTTTTTCTTTTAATACTGAAAGCATATTTACAAATGGTATCACTTTCTGCCTGTGTATGATATCAGCAGGGAATATGTTTAAAAATCAGTCTCTGTTCTAAACTTCCCCATTTAAAAAAAATAAACAATAACATTATCAAGCTGATTGATGCGGCATGTGATAACTGTATTAAATAAAAACAATAAATGTTCTACTGGTAGACATGGTGATAGGTCGACAGACCAGCTTTTTGTGAACAAGGGGCTAAAAAAGAAGGAATTTAATCTGAATTGTACTATAATCTGGTGTAGGGCATTTTAACATGGTTATACAGTAAAGGCATTTTATCTTAGGTAATATCAAGACAGGTTTGGATGCAAGATAAAAATTCATCAATAAGTTGATTCTGTACTATTGTAGAACGTTTCAGATCTCATTACTTTTACGGCAGTCTTCCAAACCATTATTTTTCCATCTGAAACTTCAGAGCTACATATACTGCATATGATTAGTGAAATCCATTATCAACTAATCCACCCATCTACCCCACAACTACAAAAAAATGTGCAGCTCTTATCACACAAATAAACTCACAACTCTCTTTTCACAACCTTCCATTGTACCCTCTGTATTTGCTCGTGTGTATATAGTTTATTTGCTACACTTTTTTTGCATATCAAGTGTTAAAATATTCCCACAACTGAGTGTATTACTGTTAGGGTTTTAGCCACAGCAAAATAGATTAGAGTATCTTAGAGTGAATTTAATTTTACTTTAATTCAAAGTTTGGTTTGGAAAATTACTGGCTTTATGTAGTTTATGAAATATGCTCTCTTCATCTTGATATAGCAAGCCTTAATTGAATTTTGACAATTTCTTTCATTAAAATGTAGTCACTATAAATGGTGGTTGCAGGTTTTGTGGTTATAAATCATTGTTAAGCACCATATAAATACTATGTCTGGAGGTAATGTTGCATTTCTAAATTACTGTTAGGCATTACATTCAGTGTGCTATAGTGCTGTTATGTTTGCTTCTGACAATCATTGCACGGCTTGTAATTCTTACCTTTTTTATTTTTTCACTCCTGCTTTTCGCTTTGTCATTGTCATTGCCATTGCAGAGATGTATTTAAAGTATTAGGCAATATTAGCCTTGTAATAAGACCATGCCGTATAAATGTATCCATTCATTTAATAAATAATGTTTAATTAATTGAAGAAGGTTGATGGTTGTAAACGTAAATGTATCGTAATTGTATATGAGCATTTTTGATCAAATGCTGTGGATAAATTAAGAGCATACACACAATTCAATTTTCATATCAGAATCAAGAGTGTTTATTACCCCTAAATGCACAATGTGTGTGTGTGCGAGAGTGTGTTTGAGAGAGAGAGAGAGAGAGCAAGAGAGTGTGTGTTTGTGTGTGTGTGTGTGAGAGGGAGAGAGAGAGGAAGAGTGTGTGTGTGTGTGAGAGAGAGAGTGTGTGAGAGGGAGAGAGGGAGAGAGAGAGAGCAAGAGAGTGTGTGTTTGTGTTTGTGTGTGTGTGTGTGTGTGAGAGAGGAGAGTGAGAGAGCAAGAGAGTGTGTGTTTTTGTGTGTGTGTGAGAGGGAGAGAGAGAGAGAGGAAGAGTGTATGTGTGTGAGAGAGAGAGAGTGTGTGTGAGAGGAGAGAGAGAGAGAGAACGAGAGGAAGAGAAAAAGAGAGCAACAGAGAGAGAGAGAGAGAGAGAGAGACAGTGGGAAAAACAATGTAAAACAAGTCCTTGAGTAATGACATCCAGGAAAGAAAAAAAAAATGCACAAAGTGTGTTTGTTTTCCAGTTATTAGATTTCTCTTAGTTAGGTGCATTCCACATCGGGGCCCGCTCGCACGAGTTTAAATCACATTAATTTGAGCGACTCAACAGAGCGTTCGATTTGAATGTTGACATGCCATAAAGACCTGCTAGGTCATTTCACTTTCTGCTGTGCCCTCAGCTGCGGCGTCGGTCCAGACTGTGCCGTGTGTGTGTGTGTGTGTGTGAGCCAGGCACTGTGGGAGACAGCTATGGAGTGTGAGGGGGGAGGGGGGGGGGGGAGTGTGTGTGGGGGGGGGACAGGGGATGTAGACTGGAGTACAGTGCCCCACAGTGGTTTGTAATGAACGGACAGCAGGACACAGCCGAGCTCCTGCCTTCTCATTCCGCCTTCTGCTAGCCACAGCTCTGCCGATTATTGGCGAGTTCACACAGAGGCACCGCGAATGCCCCCCTCCCCTCAAGATCATCTGCGGGTGTTTACAGTTTGATCACATATGATTGATGCGTTGTTAATACAAATTTAAACTTATACTTTTTTATTTTTTTTTTTGCCAGGAGGACCTGTGAAGGAACAAAAAAAAAAAAGGTTCCATTACAAAGCACTTCTCGTTAATTCAAAGCTTCGTTGCACTGGAAAAAAAAAAGAAGAAGAAGAAGAAAAAAAAAAACCAGCACCGTTTGATTCCGGAATGCAGATGTGTAAAGAATATAATTAGTAGATAAGACTCCCTAATTTGAAACTGCTGTGCGGCAGAAGTGAGTGGAAACCCTTGCAGTGTTTTACAAGTTCCACAGTGTGGATGGAAGTGGGCACCACTCACACAGGCCACATCACAGACGAACCAACCGAGGGAGGGGGGCGGGGGGGGGGCGACTCCGCAACATTATTAGCAGGAGCTCCTTTGATGGAGGACTGTTTTTGTGTAATTTGAGCCGGAAATTGCGTGTGCCTAATGGCACGGCCCATAGGTCTGCAGTTCCTCTTTACAGATGGGCCTCGCCTACGTTCACACGCGCGTTCGCTTGTCCGACCAAAAAAATGAACTCATCCGGATATCAAATATCGGGAACTATCAGGTGTTATAATTATAGCTGCGTAAAATTCCAAGCCTAAAAAAAGAAATGGGGAGGTCATTCAGGAGATACCACGAGGAAACATTTGTGAACTCTCCAGGGGGGAACAGGGATAGTGATGTCACAGCACCACCATGACTCAGAGGGGGGGGGTTTCAAGAGGAATGGAGGGGGTGGGTATTTGCTTTTTTTTTTTTTGGATGGTGTCTGCCATTCCTAATGAATCTGGGGCTTTTTTTGCTGAGAAGTGAGAACAGTACAAATGAGTCCTCAGAGCAGAATGACTCAGAGTTATGGGATGTGCAGGCTAGGGAAACACAGCACTTTTTAACGGGCGTGTGTGTGTGTGTGTGTGAGAGAGAGAGAGAGAGATAGTGTGTGTGTGTGTGTGTGTGTGTGTGTGCGTGTGCATGTGTAAATCTTTTATAAAACTTGGAGCTTGTTTATCAAAACATATTAACACAGAATTAATATGATATTACTTGCTATGTTAGGTTAGTTCACCTAAAATAAGTTGCTGAGGATGATCTCTGTCCCTGAGGTTTAAAGTTGGAAAATAATGCCCTGTGTGTTTTTTTCAGAGACAGGAGCAGCTTGTACACTGCCCATGGAATGCCAGACAGCTCTCAGCTGCATTTCCGAGGCACTTTTATGCCATGATGCAGAATTTTAAAAAAATTAATTTTTTACCCAGTTTTCTGAGCCATGTAAAAATGGCCAAAAGCTGAGGAAGCTGAAGTTTCATTGTTTAATTGTCGGCTAAAGGGCAGCTCCAAAGGGCCTTATCAAAGGCCCAGGCCGACCCCTGTTGGGCGACACAGAATCGCCTTTATTGGGCTCGTTAGAGATCAGAGTTATTAAACCGTACCTGTCCCCTTTCTCTCCCTTGCGAGGGCTCGCTGTACTTAAATGAGGTATTCCAGAAGGGAAACGCTCGTAAAGACCCCCCCCCCCCCCCGCCGCTGTACTGTGGTGGGGGGGGGGGGGGGGGGGGGGGTTTGGGGGGGTTGTCGTCGCTGCGGTGGTCGCTGCGGTGGTCCCCTCTCATTTGGGAAACACTGCTCTCCGTCCGCAGGGGGAACAGAAGGTAGGCCTCGGAGAAGGGGGCGGGGCCGGACTCCGTAGGAGGCGGAGCTCTGTGCACTCAGACGCAAAGGGGGAGGCGGGGCCAAAGGGCTCAGCGCCAGGCGGCAGGGCTCCGCCAGCTGTGCCCGTCTGAGGGGAAAAGTGGGCCGGAGGAAGCTAGGCTGGAGTGGGCCAGTGTGGGCCTGTGTGGGCCGGTTTTGGCTGGTGTGGGCCAGTGTGGGCCTGTGTGGGCCAGAGTGGGCTGGAGTGGGCCGGTGTGGGTCGGTGTGGACCAGTGTGGGCCGGTGTGGGCCAGTGTGGGCCAGTGTGGGCCGGAGGAAGCTAGGCCAGTGTGGGCCGGTGTGGGCCAGTGTGGGCCGGAGGAAGCTAGGCCTGTGTGGGCCTGTGTTGGCGGTGTGGGCCGGTGTGGGCCTGTGTGGGCCAGTGTGGGCTGGAGTGGGCCTGTGTTGGCCGGTGTGGGCCGGTGTGGGCCTGTGTGGGCCAGTGTGGGCTGGAGTGGGCCGGTATGGGACGGAGGAAGCTAGGCCGGAGTGGGCCGGTGTGGGCCAGTGTGGGCCTGTGTGGGCCGGAGGAAGCTAGGCCTGTGTGGGCCTGTGTGGGCCAGTGTGGGCTAGTGAGGGCCAGTGTGGGCCGGTGTGGGCCTGTGTCAGACCCCTCTCCTTCTCCTCTGTGGAGGCTACAGAGCTCTCTTTGCACCATCCCTGCTTCCAGCACACAGTCAGTTATGGTAAGAGTATGCAACTGTGTGCACTCATATGGGAATTCATCTGTCAAAGCACAGGCCCACAAATTAAAGCATTGGTCAGGAGCCTTAATTCAAAGTGTATTCGAAGTTTATATTATTAATTGTCAGCAGTCAACTTGAATTAAATCAACTGGTCATTTGCAAATAGACATTTTAAACAAAAAAAATGTTTATGGTTATAATTAAAATTATATGATATTAGAGTTGTTAGGCTTTCCAGGAATTTCGTGTATGATCTCAAAGAGAGTAAAGAGGCCTTTCTTTGTGTGTTTATATGAAGCTTGTGTATTGGGGGAGGAGACAGTGGGGCAGGGGGGCCCATGAGCTTCTGAATGTCTCTATCTGCGTGTGGAGTAAAAATAACCAGCCAATCTCAAAAAAGGCTACATCCAGATACAGAAGGCTCTCTTAAAATACACTAAACGGATTCCGCAGCAATTAACTGCTTATTCTCGGAATTCACCCAAATGAGAGGCGGTGCGTTTGCCGCTCTGTGTTTGAATCCAAATAAAAAAATCGTTATTTTATCTCCAGATAGCCAAAGGTCGTCTTATCAAGATTTATGGAAAAAAAATGTTCATTAAAGTAAACAACAACACATGAACTGGATTCGGTCCTTTCCTACCGCCCCCCCCCCCCCCCCCCCCCCCCCCCAAAAAAAAACTTTCTCTGCATTATCTCAATTATATCAATGAATAAATTATAAAGTAGCTTTTTTTCCTCCCAAAATGGATATATTATCTTGTTGACCCATGTCCTTTCTGAGTAAGGGATAATAAAAAAGGCTGAAGCCTTCACAAAATGGGTCTAGTTTGTCAGTGATTCATATCTTTATCTTTATTAATTATTCAAGCTGCTTACTTTTCATTTCCCCACATCCGGAGAAAAAAAGATGAGTAGCCACTCTTCGGCCTGGTCCCCATCCGATTTTTGATTATTAGGATATTTTGGGGCAGGAAAAACCTCAAAAACTTCCCTGAGATGAGGTGTTCACCGTGTCTACTGCGTGTTCATGGAAAATGGATAAGCAAGTGAACACAAGTGGGTCGGGTGTCCTTCAGAAGTCAAACTGATGGAATATCCCTTTTGTTTAAAAACAGAGAGAACATGTCTATAAAAGAAGCAACAGACAGCAATGGCCTCCACATATTTCCCTATATTTGTATATATTGGGCACATATTACTAAAAAATAGGACGAAAGGATTAAGAACTCACTTTTTCGGCCATCTTGTCCGGTGTGTGTGTGTGTGTGTGCTGCCTTCCTGTCTTATCTCTCAGCGCCGGTCCGGTCGTCGCCGCACGTCTGAACGTCGTTCAGGTGTTCAGGGCACCTGCGCAGCCGGGCTGTCCGTCACCGGGACCTCCACTGAAATGCAGCCTGGGAATGCGGAGGCTGCCGCGCGCTTTTCGACGAGGCGTCACACCCACCCCTGCGCCTGGGAATCAAAGGGCAGAGTGACATTGCGTACGCACCGTCACAAGCTCCGGCTCAAAAATGCAGGAGATATGAAAATGTGCCAGTTAATGTGACACAGTGGAGTAAGTGCGAGATTTACTTCTCCCCCCCCCCCTCCCCCCCCCCCCCCTTCCCACTGTGAATACATTTAAAGTAGTTCGTGGAGCCAGAACAATTTTGTGAAAGGAGTTTGCCTTCTGCCAAGTTAAATGCACATTGTGGTTACAGAGCAGATTTTTGACATTGTGTTTTATGCATACATAGAAAAGCAGCACAAAGTCTATGCTGAAGGAATATTAATTATGGTGACCAATAACCAACCGATGGTGACCATATTGATGTAAACTAAAGAACAAAATAAATTGGTGATAATACAAGTGATACAAAAATGCCAAATGATCGCTCATTTATTTAACATAATTTACTATTGTATTTACACAATTTATTTGTTTATTATGTGTCTCCAAAAGAATTAAAAATGAAGCCCTGTGCATTACAAAACGGGATGATGTTGGCTGGTACAATTGCCTTTTCTAGTGATCTAGTAACAATAAGCATTCTTAAGAAAATATTATTAGCAGTTTATTCAAATAGTTAGCAAAAAAAAATACATTTTTTAAAAATAGAAACGGGACAAAGAAACTGACACCATGCGCTAGATGACATATTACAGTCAAAATATTTGTCACATATTTGTCAGGAGTCTCTGTGAGTGCTCAAAGAGATTATGCTAGCTCTAGTGTACCGAGCCGACTGCACTCAGTTGAAGTGAAGAGTGGTCATTTCTCCACTCAGCCTCCCCGTGCGTCTGGATGAAACAGGGTTCAGAGCGGAGGGGACCCGGCAGGTCAGAGGCTCACCCTGGCCCTGGCGACCCCTGGTGACCCCTGGTTTGTTAACGCCCGGCAGGCCCTGACCCGCCATGTTTCCCAACTCACCAGGCCAATCACAGGCAAATTTGTGCGCGTGTGTTTCGCGAGGGCCTTTCCGCCAGAGCGCGGAGGTCAGGATCGCTCGCCGCGTCACACAGATATGACCAGAGAAGAGCTACGGCCTGCTGCTCTTAAATGAGGTTTAACTCGCGCTAGCAATAGCCCAACAAAAACCCCCTACTTGTATCCTTTTTTTTTTTTTTTGCAGTGATTCCTGCTTTCAGTCTTGTTTTCTGTGGCATTTTTTGAGGTCTGTTATAGTTTCATTTGCTGGAATTTTTTTTTTTGAACCAGTTAGTACTTGAGTATTTAAAAATTTGGTTTAAAAAACAAAATCACTGCCTTGAAAAATCTGTAAATCACTGTAAAAAAAAAATTTAAAAAATGGCTGCCTTGGAACTCCCAGGCGGTCGAGTAGAAAAGGCGGGAAGGCATGCCAGCAGCGACTCAGGAAGTGCGCCCGCAGGAGCGGGGCGAAGTGGCGGTTTCCCCCCAACAGGTGTTCACCGGGTCCTTTCAGAGCCCGAGCGGGGGGGAGGCGTGGGGGGGGGGGAATTGGGGGGGCGTGGGGGGGGCATAAATAACCAAAAGAGGTGCCGCGCAGTTTCCCCAATCATAACAAAGGTGTCACTTACACCGCGCGGCCCGGGCCCGGCGCGGCTCATGACCGAGGCTGAGGAGACGGGCTATTGATCCTGCCGCCGAAGACAGCCGGCTGCCATTACAAGGCAGGACAGCAGAACTGTACCCTGTACCGCATCGATCGGCAGCGCCGGGCCCCCCCCCATATTATTTATGGCGGCCCGCTTTTGAAAGGGGGAGGCTCCGTCCAGCGCTCTCTCATATCTGATAATTGATGGCGAGCGAGGCACCGGCTCCCCCGGCTGACCCGGGCGCACACTGAAAGTCAGACGGATTACGTCTAACACAATTATGACTGATATTATCAAGTTACGCGCCGCGTGCGACAGGGCCGGAGCGTGGGGTCCGTGCGGATGCACCGCCTGACTGCTGCTGCTGCTGCTGCTGCGGCCTGCAGCCTGACGCGGCCTGACGGCTCGCTGCTCCCCCGGGTGCCTGCAGCTGAGGTCAGGGGTAGAGTGTGTGTGTGTGGGGGGGGTGTGTGTGTGTGTGTGTGTGTAAGTGTGCATGTGTGTGTGTGTGGGTGTGGCTGCAGCTGAGGTCAGGTATAATGTGTGTGTGTGTGTGGGGGGAAGTGTGTGTGTGGTGTGTGTGTGTGTGTGTGGGGGGTGCAGCTGAGGTCAGGGGGTAGTGTGTGTGTGGGGGGGGGGGTGTGTGTGTGTGTGTTGAGGTGTGTGGGGGGGGGGGGGGGGGGGGTGTGTAGGTGTGTTGTGTGTGTGTGTGTGTGTGTAAGTGTGCATGTGGTGTGTGTGTGTGTGTGTGTGCAGCTGCGGTGTGTGTGTATGTGTAAGTGTGCATGTGTGTGTGGGGGCTGCAGCTGAGGTCAGGTATAATGTGTGTGTGTGTGTGTGTGTGTGTGTGTGTAGGTGGGGGGTGTGTATGTGTGTGTGTGGGAGGGATATGTAGGCGTGTGTGTGTGGGGGGGGAGGTGTGTGCGTGCGTGAATGTGGGGGGGTTGGGGGGGTAGGTGTGTGTGTATGTGCGTACATGTGTTTTTTTGTTGTTTGTTTTTTGCTTTCAGGAAAAGGACACATGGATGACTCTGTGTTCTACATCATACTCCTGCAGTTCACACCAGGCCGTTCCAGGGGAGAATGCCTTGTAGAATTAAACAGTCCCTGAGATTTCGCACACGCACGGATATGAAATGTCCCCCTGAGAGACGTCAAAAAAACAGTGGCACATTCGCACCACATGAATGCTGTTCTCCCCCTCGTTGGTTTAACACATCTGCGCTCGCAGTTCTACTCTGACGTAAATTGGCAGTACAGTTGAAGCTGTGTGCCATTTTGAATATTTCAATATGTGTAAAAGTTCAAGTAATCGGCCTCAATTCATGTCACTTGGCTGACAGGGGGTGTGAAAATGTATTGGCAGCTGACAATGCCTGACTTAATATCCTGCTAAGTAATTTAACAGCTACTGTTGCAAGCGTGCTCAGTGTTTTTCTCTATTGATTTATTTCCATACAATATGTATAACTCTTTGCCTGGAATGATTCAATAAAGCACTCCATATTTAGGGCCAGCTCATGGGCACAAATTTTATTGCTTGGCAAATATTACATGCTTTACACGAGCTCTTATAGTTTTGTAAATGTTTTTTTTTTTTTTATAAATGACCCATTCATGTCCATCATGAGACATGAATTATTCTTTCCTTCAAAGCTCTATATTTTTCTCAAATGTGATTAGCTACAAATGCTATGATCAAGGAGTCACTCAAATTAGTTTAATTACATTTGGTCTGAAACAGAACTTTTTTCTCACTGTAGAAGGAATCCAGAAACTGAAATCTGTGGTGCTTATACATACTGTGGCACCGCTTCTTTTTGATGAGAAAAATCAGTGAACAATATTAATAAAATTTAATTAAAAGTAAAAACGTGAACAACTGTGATATAACTGATTTAATACAGTACTTGGCCGTAAAGTAACACAAATACTCCATACACTCTGCCCCCACTGCTGCTGTGTGAGTGTGAGAGAGTGAGAGAGTGAGAGTGAGAGTGAGAGAGAGTCAGTGTGTGTGTGTGTGTGTGAGAGAGAGAGAGAGAGAGAGAGGGCGTATGTGTGTGGGCAAGCACGTTTACATGCATGTGTATGTATGTTTGTCTGTCTCTCTGTGCAGTGTTTGTGTGCGTGTGTGTGTGTGTGCATGCAAGCTTATGTGTGTGAGTGCGTGCGAGAGAGAGATACAGACTGTGTGTGTGTGTGTGTGTACATGCGTGAAAGCGTGCGTGTGAACTTGCATGAGGTGGTCTGAGTTCCACACTAATGCACACCACAGAGAGCCCTTCATAGACCTGCCTGTGTCCTGTCAGTGATCTGCATACCTCTCAATACATTTCTTCATCTTTTATTATTAAGTCAATCTAATTATTCTGGGAAACCATAATGCAATTTATGCTTTGTTTATTATGGTCTCCCAGGGCATAATTCCCTCCGTCAAACTGCGGAGGTTAAAAAGGCCATCTTGCCTTAAAAGGTCTTCTTTATGTTACAGCAGTAAGGTTTTTCAGTTCTCAGGCTATCGCGTCAGCGGGGAATCCAGTTAATTCAGAAGGAGCGGCCGCTTCCTACGGGCCTTAAATTATAAGGATGTAAGTCCTTTAAAATCCATTTTCCACTCTCTGATTAGATTTACCACTATAATCACCGCTGTGCAAATCCATCTGCTATTTATTCATATTTCAGGGGATGGGGGGGGGGAAAAAAAAACATAAATCCTGCAAATTGGCCACGTCTCCCCTAGTTACCGATCAGTAGTTATGATTATTTAATCGTACATGTCAGTGGTTATTGCTTAATCTAAATTCCTTGGCTCCCGAATTATTCTGTAATTCGTTCAGCATTACAGCACTCCTGTGACGTACTCCTTATAAAGGCGCATAAAAGTTATTAATGAATTGGTGTGTTTTTTTAAAGCGCGTGTATCCGATTAAACACTGGGAAATGTTGATGGCCCCTTGCCCTCTGGCCTCCAGCTCCTGGACTGTGTTCCTGGCTAATAGTCAAGGATTGAGTTAGCGCCCCCCGCCTCCCCCCTCTGGACCCCACACCCCCCCGGCCACACACACACACACACACACACACACACACACACACACACACGACCCACCCCAGCGCCCAGCTGGCCTGGCCTACAGCTCCGGCTGCGAAGTGCATTCTCACACCTGGAGACCTGGCTGCGTGCTCTAAGCCGCTCTTTGTAACTGCTGCAGAGTATATACTTGTTTAGCAGGACTCTGTGGGGGGGGGGGGGGCGGGGGGGGCGGACGGGGGGGACGGGGGGACGGGTGCAACACCTGTTGAAAAGAGTGAGGGATTGAGTGTCAGGCAATACACAAACACAGCCCCTTCAGACAGGGGGGGGGGCTGGTTGGGTTACACAGCAGCTTCCACTGCTCTCTGATTCACCTTAACATTTCCTGTTTTCCTTCCATTCCTTTGACATAAAAGTTCTGCAGAATGTGACACATTTTATCATTGCTTGGTACGGATTGAATAGAAAGCCATTTGAGCTCTCTTTTTTCTCACCCCACCTCCCTGTTGGAGTTTTTTTTTTGGGTTTTTTTTTTTTTTTACACTGCGATGATTCAGCACAGTCCCTCCCTGTGTTTGGAGGTCCATTGGGGCAGGCCCCACTGGTCAGTGTGCTTCTAATTCACACCCCAGTGGCTCTGAGCAATGAAGGAAGAGCCAGCAGGGGCAGACAAACGCGGGACAGTGGACCCTAAAATGTGGGGTCAACAGGCCTGCCACTGGGGAGGGAAATGATTTCAGTCCCTCCCCCTGCCCTGTCAAAACATGGCCCCCTGTTTCTTCCTCCTGCTCAGCACTGTCCTGTGCTATGTCATCCACTGGCATCAGCTGGGCTCGACAACCCCCCCCCCCCACGAAGAGGAAAAGCCACTGCTCAGCTTCCTGCCCTGTTTGTTATTCCAAACCTCAGGCCTCCTCCTCCTCCTCCTCCTCCGCCTCTTACTCCGGCCTTCCGAATGGTTCCCGGCCTACGCAGCCCGACGCCTCCGTCACAGAGGCCGACTTTGTTCAACACTTTAGGGTTGGGGGTGGGGGGGGGGAGATATTGAGGATGGGGTAGGGATATTGGAGGTGGAGGGGATAAGGGGGTGGGGTAGGGATGTTGGGGGTGGGGGGGGGGGGGGAGGGAGATGGGGTAGGAATATTGGGAGTGGGGGGGATGGAGTAGGGATATTGGGGGTAGGGGGGATGGAGTAGGGATATTGGGGTAGGGGGGATGGAGTAGGGATATTGGGGGTGGGGGGGATGCATAGGGATATTGGGGGTGGGGGGGATGGGGGGTAGGGATATTGGGGGGAGGGGGGGATGGGGAGGATATAGGGGGGTGGGGGGAGGATGGGTGGGAAGGGCGATTCTGAAAGATGGACCACAAGCGGTCAGGTGAGAACAAAGGGTCTGTCAGGCAGAAGCTTCCGGGTGAACCGGCGAAAGACTGAGAGAGCAGTGGGAGTGAGAGAGAGAGAGAGAGAGCTAGCGGGCGGTCGGAGCGCCCTCTGTGACTCACCGGATCGCGGTGGGAAACTGCGCCGCCTCGCCCTAATTATTATCTGTGCTGCTCATCTGCCCTCCCAGCTGCGGCTGCTCTAATCCCTTCTGTAGGACGGAGAATTTCTGAAGGGAGTGAAATGCAGGGTGAGTGATGTTGAGAGAGGATGTTAAAAGAGAAAGCAGGTTGAGCTCTCCCTCTTCCCTGCTTCACTTTTTTTTTTCCTTTATCAAAGCGATTAATCATATAGTTAAAAAGCTCATATTTACGGAATGTTGTTTTTATAATGAGTGTATAGAAGAGATCTACCTCCCGTTAAATTCAGCACGGTGAGAATGCCTTTCCGCGAATCCGTGACTCATACGCGAAAATATCAGCGTGTCGTCCGGCAATGTTGCGATCCCATTTGCTGTACAGGTAACACATAAATTGAACACCTACCCCCCCCCCCTCCCCCACCCTCACCCCCCCCCTACCCCAACTCTCAACAGTGCTTTACAGTCACATTGCGGTACATCTTTAAAACTGACATTTTGTGAATAATTGAACAATATTAGTTCACAGGGAGTTAATAAGGTCTTGTTTCTGAAGAGGAGGCAGCTTACAGTGACAAACGGATTGCATTTACTCCTCGCTCGCCACACTTATTATCAGCAAACTCGTAATATAAATATGCAAATCTGCCAGCTTGAACTTTACAATCTTCTGTTTGAGGCTATTCATCTCCTTAAAGCCTTCATTTGCATCGCGAGAGGGCCCATGCATCATCGCATGTCATTTTGAAACCAAATATTAATCAATTTTTTGCGAGGCGGATTGCCCCCCCGAGCCGGGGCGTAATATTGCGCCGCGCGTTTGCCCGGGCCGGGGCCGATGTACATATTCACCCCCGACGCAGACGCGCGCCCGTGATAATTCAGGCGCGGCGTCAGAATTCATTAAGGACTCGGCCGCGGACCTTATCGCCGGAGAGCACGGACGCCTTTCGCCACGTATCTGCTCTGGAGATCACGCGTGCAGCGCGCGCTCATTCCCATATAACCTTGAGAGGGAGTGACCCGCTGGCTGCGCCGCCACTCCTCACAAACGGCTTTTAGCGGTATTAAGACACGCACGGGGGGGGATCTGTGCGCTACGCCAAACCGGCAGGGAGAACTTAATTCATCTCTCATCACGGGGCTTTTTTTTTATACGGATCATAAATGCGTCCGCGTAAAATCAATTTTCCGGTTTTCAATAACAGGGGGGCGAAACGCCATTACGCGTGTGAACGGATAAACGTGCGACCGGTTTATTTTACAAATAATCACGGCGGAAACGTGCCGCAACAAGCTTTGCTTTCTTGGGTTTTACTGACATATTTGTCAGTGGACATTTTTTATTAATTTTTTTATTTATTTTTTTTTAAGTAGGGCGCATGACTGATTTTGTCTGCTTTCCTTGTGTACACAGGGCCAATATGAGTAATATAAACCCAGACTTGTTTTAAGATCATGCACTGACCTCAACATTCCCCAGGGTGACATCATGAGAACATCACATTGACCTTATAACAACATGATTGTGTGTGATGCTATGAGGCAGAAGCGCAGGTTCGAGCTCCAGAGCAGAAAAGATGATGACTCTGTATTATCTCCCCCCCCCCCCCCCCCCCCACCCTCCCCCCCCCCCCAGGAATGGCCGCTCGCACACTCTGGCACCATTGTTCACAGAATTATGTCTCGGGCAGCTGGTTGGCATGACGATGCCGGCTAACTGACGGGTCATTGTGTGGGTCCGCCGTGTGTGCCGGCACTCGCGGTGACTCACCCCCGGCAACGGTTGCCGGCTGCCGGCTGTGGGGGCGTGCAGTGTATTCAGTCCCCCCCCCCCCCCCCCCCCCCCCCCCGTTTGAGTCATTTTCGAGGCCCCCGCCGCTCCAGGTTATCCATACTCCGCTGGGCTAGCAATGAGCAGCGTTGGGCTCAGCGTTAGTCACACCCTGCTCAGAGGGCCCCTGTCGTAAACAAACCGAGAGAAAAAGAAGCCCCACAGTCACGGCGTCCAAAGGATCTCTCATTTACCGGGACCATTACCAACGTCCCGCGCTTCCCGGCATGTAGAACACCTAACACAAACAGAACGACGCCAGCCATAGAGAAAGTTATGGCTTGAAAAATAAACTTGAAGGGGGGGGGGGGTTGTGGGGGTGTGGGGGTGTGGGGATGGGTTCCTGCCTGTATATTCAATTAGCTGCTCTTTTAAATAGGGAACTACGCATTAACGCTGCAGTATAAGGGACCTGGGTTTTCTCAGCTCGATTCAACAACTTTTTGGAAACGGTTTTTGGAAATGTTTTAAACGCACCGCTCTATTGCCTCATCACTGAGTCATTCCCAGTGGCCATTATAATGATTTTTCTTTTAGCTATGAAATGGCACAACCAGTAGCATTGGGTCCCTGGGTCCCATGAACAGGATGTTGCTGTGGGGTCAGAGTGGCGATCCAGCTTCTTTGTAAGGTAGGGTCCAGGCCACACCTGGGTCAAATACGTATTTGTTTTGGATTCAAATACTTTTCTATGCTTTACTGATCTTGTCTGGTGTATTGGCACCAATGAAATACTCTCAAAAAGTGCAAACCCCACCTTATGGTCATACTGGCAGGCTCAATTACTCCAGGCAAGATTAATAGAGCACAGAAAAGTATTTGAATACAAAAAAAAATACGTATTTGATCCAGGTCTGGTCCAGGCTCGGCACAGTTAAAGGCCAGAGGAGAGCACCAGCACATAGGAGTCAACATTACATGGAACCATGCAGTTCTTTTCAGACACCTGCACCAAGGGTTCTGTGCTCACCTGGCAACATGCTTTCATGGGAGGAAAGTCCAGGGGTCAGAAAAATAAAAGTCCTGCCATGTGTTTCTTCCACCCATGAACTGAGCCAGCTGATTTTGCTAATTTGTTTCACTTCCTGGCTGAAGAATGTGCTAACTAGCAAATCCAGGTGATTGGAACAAAATACTGGGGGAGGACTTTCGCTTTCGAAACTTGGATTTTCCCTGTCTTTCTTCCACCCATGAACTGGGTGAGCTAATTTCGCTAATTAGTTTTACCTCCTGGCTGAAGGATTGTGCTAATGAGCAAATCCAGGAACAAAATACTGGGGAGGGCTTCTACTTTCGGAACCTGGATTTTCCACCTTTGTTTCTCCGTGGTTTGAGTGCCCCAGGCCTCCCTCTCACTGTCTGATGGGTGGTGACTGTTATGACCACAGGATTGTCTAATGCTAGCACACGGTGGCAGGTTATTACATGACGCGCAGTGGTGTCCATGGGCAGAGTACAGTTATTAAGGCTCTACAATCTGCCAAGCTGATGTTCATTTTCAGCAAGTAAAGCAGAATCCTGCTGCATGTTGTCCCATTGCTGGGGGGCCAGCAGCACATTGTCCCATCACTGAGAGACCAGCAGCACATTGTCCCATCACTGAGAGACCAGCAGCACATTGTCCCATTGCTGAGAGACCAGCAGCACATTGTCCCATTCCTGGGGGTGTGAGCTGCATGTTGTCCCACCACTGGGGGGGTGAGCTGCATGTTGTCCCATCACTGGGGGGTGAGCTGCATGTTGTCCCATCACTGGGGGGGTGAGCTGCATGTTGTCCCACCACTGGGGGGGTGAGCTGCATGTTGTCCCATCACTGGGGGGTGAGCTGCATGTTGTCCCATCACTGGGGGGGTGAGCTGCATGTTGTCCCATCACTGGGGGGGTGAGCTGCATGTTGTCCCATCACTGGGGGGCGAGCTGCATGTTGTCCCATCGCTCGGGGGCGAGCTGCATGTTGTCCCATCACAGGGGTGGGGTGGCGGGGCAGCTGCAGGGGGCCAGTGTTTTAAGGCTGGGACGGTGGCGGCAGACAGGGCCGCTCGCGCGGCGGATCAAATATGACAGGCTCAACCCCCGGTGGGACCGGGGCCCCGCCCCACACCGGCGCGTCCCGCCGACAAACGATGATAAAGTGATCCTCTCACGCCGCTGACAAACCCTGACAGGCAGAGCCGCCCCCCCCCACTAATAAACCACCGCCGCCGCCGCGTACACCGCTCCAAATTTCCCAGAGACCCGCGGCGCACCTCTGACCGGCCAATCAAAACGCGCGGAAACGCCGCCCCCCCCTTCTCTCCGCCGCGCTCGCGCTGGAAATGGTCCCATCACCTAAATCAGCGGGCTCACCACACCCCGCTACGCTCTAATGTTCAAAATGAAGCTAAAATTAGATTTGAACAAAAATGAAAAAATCCACGACTTAAAATTTTTTATCAGTTTAAAGCAGTTTAACAAAAGCAGCTGTGCTAAAATAAAACGTTTGCGTTCTTTTTTTCATTCGGTTTGACCACAATTGCACGGTAGCGCAAAAACAGGCAGCGAAAAAAAGTACACGCAATTGGCCAAATTTCTCCCCAGGACAGATAAATGTAGTAATTTTGAGTCATGAAAGAAAAGCGAACGCGGGGACACTTAGCATACAATATCGTAAAAAAAAAAAAATAAATAAATAAAAACGTACGGCCGGCCTCAACAACTCGCCCAGGACCGCCGCCGCGCGTTCAATCAAATCCCGATATAAGCCGGTGTTTTTTGGGGCGCTAAAAAGTCTCGCATTTGATTTGAAGAAGCTGTAAGAGCCGGCGGTAAACGCAGAGAAAGCCGGAGGGGCCAAAAAAGGTCAACCGTGTAATATCAGAGGAACATCGCAGCCGGTTACGGCAAACAATGGCGCGGGGAGCAGACGGAATCTGGCCCCCCTCTCAGCGCCGACCGAGCGTTTCTTTTGTTAATTATAGTCATATCGCCGCACCGAAGCCCCGTGTCCCCAAACATATTCTTATTTATTTTGAGCCCTTTTTCTCGGGTAATGGAATGTCAGGCGCCCGCGCTTCCCCGCGAGTCGCCAGCGCCGATCAAAGTGACCTCTGCTTCCCCGCCGCCCGCGAATCAATACCGCCAGTCAGCGGACGCCTGACAGATAAAGGAGAAACATATAATAAATGACAATCCCAGATCAAGATGGCGAGAAAATGTCTGACAACCGCTGCTCACGGCAGTCATTTTCAGACAATGCCGCCTGTTATGTTCGGAGTGGGATTCATTTGCCGGGTTCTTATAACACGGGTGGTGATATTACGGGGCACACTTTGTTAAAATAATGTTTCATCTTCAGCGATAAATTTGTGTGAAGGCTGTCTCGGGCAACTGTAGATGGAGTGGATGCCATTACAGTTGTAGGTTCTTTTTTTTATTGTTGTTGTCTTTCAGAGAAAGGTTACATTGAAAGCAATTTTCCTCTTAAGGGAGCAAATTGCTCATGGAAAATTGTTATTGCCACCCCACCAACACCACCACCTCCACCTCCGCCTCCCTCCTCCTTCCAGATTCCCTTTCCCGAGAACACATTGGGGCGCGTGCTCATGTTAGCAGTGTGGAATAAAAGGATTTCATACATTTCAAAAGAAAGAGAAGTTCATATTATGGACAATGTTGTGAAAAATGGGCGTGACACTTCACATACTCAGGATGAAAATGGCTGTTGTGTATCAGGGGTCGAAATAGAAATGTAATTTTTTTTTTTAAAGGACAAACCCAGGTGCTGGGGGGTCCAAGGCCTTGAGGTGAGAAGCGGGGGCCCCTTTGCTCACAGCCGGAGAGGTGGTCTGTCTGAGCTCTGCAGTCTGCCAGGTCCTCCGTGTTCCGCGGGCTTGTAAAGGATCAAGAGGATTTGCTTCCGCTGGCATCCTTCCAGTCACCTGAAACAAAGAGGAAGGGGGGGGGGGCTTTTATTTTGGAAGAGCTCCGAGAGAGAGAGAGAAAGTGACCGTGGGGGTTACAGAAAAATGCAGGGGGGACAGGAAGGTCTTAACGTTCGACCCCCCTGTTTCTCCGTCCCCGTACCCCCCCCCCCCCCCCCCCCACGTACCGGGATCGTCCGTCGGACTCTGGATGGATCAGTGCGAACGGACACCGCAACGCCGTGTCTTCATTGGTCAAAGGACAACCAGCTGTTTAGGGACGGAACCGTGCAGAATTATACAGCGCGTCGTCTTCGTTACCGAGGCGACAGAAGGGCCGTTCACAGTCAACTCCCGTTTGCTCCTGTCTGTTTTTGGTTTGCGTGGAGTTATGTGAGAGTATGATAATCAGCTCTTGCTGCAGGCCAAACACGAACGGATGCCCGCAATGTGTGTCTTCAGTGGTCAAACGACAAGCAGCTCTTTAGGGACGGAACTGTACAGAACTATTAAAGTGCGTCGTCTCCGTAAACAAGGAGTGGTTCGATTCCCGGATGGGGCGAGGTACTTAACCTGCATTGCTTCACTGTATATGCAGCTGTATAAATGGATGCAGTGTAAATGCTATGTAAAAAAAGTTGTGTAAGTCGCTCCGGATAAGAGCGGCTGCTAAATGCCTGTAATGTAAAGAATGATGATAAGCTCTAGCTGCAGGCCTTTTATCAAACGGGAATCTGCAGATGAACTGTAGTGGTAAGGAAACAGAAAAGGCCTGTTATTGTCGCTGAGCTCTCTGTACAGAGTCCTGTGCTCCCCGATGCCCAATATGGCTCTGAGCCTCTCCAGCTCCAGCTCATAGCTCATTCCCTTTAAGCCCTGAAAGGCAACAGGTCCCCCCCTGCCCACCCCCCACCCCCCCCCCCCCCCCCCCCCACCCCCCCGCCTCATTGACATAACTAATTGCCCCGATCGTGACATTTCTCTTATTATAGACAACATGAATTATGAGAGTCGCCGTGCCACCCGCCCCCGCGCCACTGCCCCCCCCCCCCCGCCACCCCCCCCCCCCCCCACCTTGATAAACATGTTTGTTTCACGTCAGCGAGGCCCTCATCCATTAGCGATATTGTTTTCTTAAACATTACATTGATTCAATTTAATTCCAATCAATTTCAAATGGTTCTGACATTCAGATATGACCTTAAAGAGAAGGCGATTCATGAGCTATGATTAGGATTAAACTTTTCCTAATGAGGCCATTTTTCTTCCACAGGGGCGTCTGACTGGACCCAACAGGAATGGTCAGTAAAAATTAGATCAATTATTGTAAATTATACAGGTTTAACTTGATTACCCTGCACCTGCTAATTTGTGTAATTAATAACCCTGTTTTCACAAGAGGGAGCAGTGTATTAATAACAATCTATATCCGTGCTCTATGCCATTCTTAATGAAATGCCAGGAAGGGTCATCAGTTAGGCAGGTAATGTCATAATCAATGGCGCCAAACACGCGCGTTAATTAAAGCTTTTTATTAATTGTTACAGTTATACTTCGAGTGCTACATGCTTGTCAGCTCCCCTTTTGTCCCATTATTTATGGCGATCTGCGCGTTTTAAAATGGCAAACCTAATTAGCGATTCAGCCGGTGGGAGCCGGGGCGAGAATCACAATGAGACAGTATCGGGGGCCTGACAGCTGGCACACAGAGCGGCTCGTACACGCCGAGGCCCGGGAACAAAACCCGCATTATCCGCCGCCGCCGCCGCCGCCGCCCCGAGGACAACAGGAAATGTATGTATCGCAAACTAATAAATACATTGGGAGCGCCCCGGCCTGCCATGCCACACAATGGGGCTGACAAAATGGCTGTTTGATGCCATTGTTTTGCTTTACGAGCGGCGCGTCTTTTTTGTTTTTAACGCGATTATCGGCGCGGTTATGCTAGCGAGCGCCCGAGCGCGGAACGCGGAGCGCGGGGCGTGGGGCGCGGGGCGCGAGCAGCGTCGGACAGCGACGAGCGGGTGTATTTAAGGTGCTGATCACCGCTACCCTTAAATGTCTCTCTCAGTGTCACACACACCCCCCCCCCTCCCCCCCCTGTCCTCGTCCCCCCCCCCGTCTCCCCCCCCCCCCCCCCCGCACCTGTGCTTTGGTGGAGGCAGAATACTCACACACACACACATCCAGAGAGTCGATACCACTGAGGCCTACTTGTGGCCATCAGGGGGGTGAAAGTCGGGTTGGATGCCTGCTTCTCAACAGGTTCTTTGTTTGTAGCATTTAACATGGCCGTCCTCTTACCCCACTACCGATCTCTCGCACACGGAACGGCAGCTATCTGCAAAAAGTTCTCGCTCCAGTTCTTTGGGATTTCAGTTTGGCGCAGTGCTACTACAGCCCAGTTCCACGTGAAGTCGTTTTAAAAAACACTCTGATGGACGACTGCATGTGGAGCACATGACACAAAGTGTCAGGAGAAGAGATCATTTGAATATTAACTACTCTGTGGCAATCCGTGCTGGAGAATCCTGATGCTTTCAATAAAAAATAAAAACACAGGATAATGCTATGGATAACACTAGTTGAACCAAACACAATATCCATTGTCCTGTGTGACAGTGCAGTTGGATCTGGCACTTCAGTCTTTACTGTTATGAGTTTCATTGTTCTAATGTGAATTGCCTACATTGACATAAGAGGGGGTCCCCCCCCCCCCCACACACACACCAATTAGCTCAACTCATATTTATCCTTTAATGCTGATTGCATTGACGCAAATGGGCCAATAATCTTGTTAATATAACCAATTAAAAAATAAATGTCAGCAATTAGTTAATGCTATAATGCACACATTGAGAATGATTAATAATCTGACATGCTCAGAGATTCCTCTGTCCATTACTGCACATCCAGAGCCAAGATGGATGGGAAAATATATGACTGTAGATAGATTACATAAGGGCCGTTGAAAGAAAATTCAAAGCGGAAAGAAATTAATTAAATACTAGCAAAATAAATGGACACATAACCCCATTATGAAATAACATTTTTTTTTTAAATGCCATTCTGGAATATGTATATAAAAAAGGACTTAGCTCTGGCTATGTAATGTGCTATACCCATGTTGACTTTGGCTTTAAAACTCTTGTATATTCTGAACACTGGTATAGCAAAGTGAAATTCTGTGGCTGCGTTCTCCTCCAAACCCCATGGATGCAGTGCTTTAAAATTCTTTCTGAAGTATTTTATCTTTATTCAGTGTGATATGATCCAATCGCTCAGCGAAACAAGCCGTGTTTCCAATGAAGTTTACTCATTTTCATAAGTAAAGCACTCCTGAAATGATGAAGGTTGAAGTCCCTTTCACTATTTCTGTGATTTCTGAATCCAGCAAACCAGCATGTCAACCATAGAACAACAGAATACAGTTTTAACATTAAGCTATATAAATGCAATAGTTAAATATATGTCTTGAACAGAAGCCTGGTTTAAAATGCATGATTTCACCAGAAACTTAACATAGCAAAGGTTTCTCATTTGAATTTTTGGCCATTTTCACACTTTCTGTTGTTTCATTTTGACAACTCTAAAAACTTTAAATTTAAATTCAGAAGCATAAAACAAGTCAGCTAATTAACCATTAATTGTATTTTAGGACAGCTTGATTATTTATTCTTCATCTCCCTCTAGTGAATTATCCAGGAAATGCTGGGTTGATTTGGGGAAGGAGGACTGTGGCTCTACAGTGCAATATGCTCTACTTTTGAGGTAAAAATGGAAAGTTATTTGCTGTCAATTTTGAATTTGTATTCACATTTATACATTCAAATTGCATTCAGAGCAATATGGAATATGCAGAAGATGAATATTCTTTACGTTTTAGGTTATCTTTGTTTTAATAAACAGACTTTAAAAATAAGCCAATGCTCTGAAGATTCTTTTTTGCACATTTTTTTTTTCATTTTCACCATTACATTTATATGAACAAAAAAAATTATGTTTAAACCGCATATTTCAGTATAGCAAAACTGTAACAGTACAGTGCCGGAACACTGGCAGATTGGGGGAAACTCCAACGAGGAATTTGGCATCCCAGTTGACTCTCCCGAGAGGCGGCGGCGGCGACGGCGGCAGATGGCGTTCAACCACTTCCTGTTAGAGCGCGCGGGGGGGGGAGGGGGGGGGGTTTGTCGCCGCCTTTGATGCGGAGCTACAGCGGAGCGTCGCCGGCTCCCCTCCCTTTTTGTCTGTCGGCCCGCCGCCGCCGCCGCTGTGCCCCGATCAGCAGCCGCCCCACCCAGAGCCGAACACCTGCAAATCATGATGCAGTGTTAAAGGTGAAACCCACCCGGAGACGCGGAGCGCTGGGGCGCGCGGCGCAGATGTGCCGTCTTACACACGCGTCCCCGACGACGAGGGGGGGGGGTGAAGAAGAGCCGCGCGCTCTGGCGTTCGCGCTCACGATGCTGTAGCGCTCTTTATAAACCGCGGAGACCGTGTAGTGTACAGCTGGGCAGGGGGGGGAAGCGGAGCCGATCCCCTCCATACGAAATGCAGCGGCGAGCAATAAAAGCCGCCCGGCCTCCCTAAGTGATAGATGCGACTTTAAATATTTTACACACATCTTGCATGTACAATTTGTCGACACCTGGCTCTTAAGAGGAGCAACATCTGCCCGCAGTTGTTTTAGGCGGCAATTAATTCTCCACGGCAAGAGCCTGACGTCCCCCTATTGAATACGATTAGGGTGAGCCGGGTGCAGGACGGAGGGGACGAGTCTTGGTCGGGAGGGAGAGGGGATTTCGGTGCAAGTAGGGTGCAGCATAGTTTAGGACCACACCTTCGCTGTAGCCAGCAGAATCACCTTGGCGATGACAGAAGACATGAATGAATTGGACATTGTCTCTCCTGTGTGTGAGGCTACACATGTGCTAATACTCCCAGACAGAAGATTAAAATCACAGGAACAGTGAAAATCTGTCTGGTAGGGGGGTGTCCAGGTGCCATGGACACCAGCAGTGAGTTTGGGGTCAGAAAAAAGATAATTATGTTGAAAGGAACGTCACACAAGTGCAGAAACATGCTGATGGATATTTGATGTTTTGCATGTACAGGTCTCAGGGCCCACGAACAGACACTACTGAGATACTTTAGCCAAGACTGATCTTCACACACACACACACACACACACACACACTTAAGTAATACACAATAGGATGGACCGCGTTGTAAATTAATTACAGTACGGCAAGGTTTGCCTCCCACCTTCCACAATATTATCCTCAAAGCTCTTCGTATTCTCCACTACGCAAAATTAAAAAATTGTTCATGTGTGTTTAGTTATTAAAGGTTTCCGTCAGGCGGATTAATTACAGCGCGTGTACCGATACACTTTTTAAACGGTAACGTCCTGACAGGCCGGCCCGGGAGGGACTGAGCAAGAACTGCGATGTGATGGAATGGCGTGTTAAACAATACCCCCGGAAAACGTTATTGTTCTGCCGGAGATGACAGGCCTAATATAACGCAACATCAATTTAGCATCAAGCGGCCGTCCCTGGGGGCGGAAATCAATTGTTACCGCCGCCTAGCATGCGCGCGCGCGAGGCCCGAGCTAGCGCTTTGTCACGGCGCTCACAATCGAGAGAGAGGGCCATTTTTCACCGGCCTGCCATACCCCACGCCACCCCCCCTACACCCCCCACCTGCCCAACCGCCCCCCCCCAAAACCCCCACCACAAACCCCCCCCCCCCCGCCTTCCATAAGAAAGCAAATAAAATACACAGCCGAGAGGGGAAGTTTGACCCCCCCCAAAACCCCCACCACAAAACCCCCCCCCCCCCCACCCATAAGAAAACAAATGAAATACACAGCCGAGAGGGGAAGTTTGTTCCTTGCTACATGCAACTACACGTGTCACCTGGAGGACTATGTCACCTGTCCAGACAGGTAGCTCGGAGAAGCACTGTTTCAGTGACACCTGGCAGGGTATTACAGGGCAATATAAACATGGACAATGACATCTTCCCTGGTCCGCGCTCGCACCTGTGTGACACCGGACGTCACACTGCAGGGGAGCCCGGCGACGCTGCGTCTGTGTCTGCGTCTGCGTGTGTCGCCGTTAGCCTGTCCACGGCGACGGCTAGCGGCGATCCAATAACTTCAGAGTTAATGGTATCTGTCATTCACATTTGAACGAGTGGCATTATCTTCGCCGGAATATCTGACTGGAAGTTCGCGGAGAAAAGCTATTATAATACAATTAAAAAGGCATCAAAGTGCATTGGGTTAGGACCGATTGGCTTAATATGTGACTCTTTCGGGCCCATCTAATCCTCGGTGTCAGGAAATCAGTATTTCCCTTTTGTTTGAACAGGCTTAAACATATACCCTTACCCTGAGTCTGATAGGACTTGTTTGTTTATTGGGGTCTTTCCCATGGGAATGAACGTCAGTTGCCCCCCCCCCCCCCCCGAGTGTGAATATCAAACGGTCCATCCCATAGAGCAGAGGCAGAATAACAAATAAGCCACAACAGGAGGCTCGTTTCAGAGCAAAACCCTACGGAGTTACTCAACGCGACACAATGCTTTTACACAGGGCGTAAAGTGTCGGTGAGGTAAAAAGAAGGGCGATCTCTGCACACGTGATTTTCGTGTCCCCCGTTCTTTTTGGAGAAGAGCACAGAGGTGGAAGCCCCATGCCTGCTTCCTAACCATCTCAGGGACCAGCCGTGTGAAAAACTACAATGTACTGCGCAGCGATGGTGAGATCTCACCTGCACCAGTCTTACTGTGAACTGTCAGGAGGATTAGACACGCACAAAAACCATCTGCTCTGTATCACTGTCTGTCTTTGATCAGACAGCAGTTCCTACTGCGTTCAGTTTTACCCCATCCATGTAATAAAAACGTTTAAAAACAATCATGGGGTAACTTGAACAAAATTGAACGAAATGTTTAATCTTCACAGATAGATATGATTGACCTAAACTACTCTATAAAAGGCTGGTTAAGTTACTGTCACACACGTTCAGTGGTTTAAGTAAACTACGCAGCACACACACCGATGTATTTCTACTAATAACAATTTCTACCGATTCCACATATTGATGAGACAATAGCATTACACAAAGTTTCAACTCAAATTCAATAGGGTGGCAACAATCGTCGTGCCATGTGTCTGAGTGCATTTCTACAGGAATGCAACTCAGACCCTATCCTTCAGCCCCACTCTCTGCTGGTACCCCTGGACCCCCCCCCCAAGCGTTACCCCCTGCCCCTGCCCCCCCCCCCCAGGTGCACCGCTGCACCGGGCCCCGCCTGCAGAGGTGTGCCGAGCAGCCAGCGGCACGCGGGCGACTCTCTGGCTGCTCATGGTAAATACAGCCCAGCCCGAAGAGTCCCCGGCTCCCATCTGCTCCGATTTTATTCAGCTATTCCCCCAGGGGCCCCTGAGCTGGAGTGAGAATAACAATACTTCAGCCCATCTGCTCCCGCAGTACCAGCCGCAGCTAAATTATCACATCCCACGAGTGGCTGGCATATGCTGCCGCATAAAGATACAAGGAGGCATTGTGCCCCAGCTGTTGACAAATACTTATCTGGCAGTTACCAAGTCAGGCGGGCCCCCTGCTCTCCTCGGGCCGCTTTCAAGTTTTTCTCGGTCCCCAAAAGTACGTACGTAACGTTCGTACGTTAGGAAAAAGGGCGTGCCTCTCCTGCATATGGGAAACGTAGTTTGGGGGGGGCGGACCCACGTGACGTACAGTACGCAGCGATTCATGCACACGCCGCGGCGCGGCGCTCGCCCGTTTAGCTAGCGACAGGCTAATGAGTTCCACATGAGCGTCGCGCGCGGCGTAGCGCTCCTCGCGAACCGCATACTGTCGCTCACGTGAACCGTGAAAACAGCTGGACAAAGACGATAAGTTTGAAAAGACTTCTAAAAACTCTGCGGCCACCAGGAATTCGGTGCGCGCTCCTTATGCCTCACCATCGGTCGACGATGGAGCGTAACGGCTGCGCTTCTACTTATGCTAATAGGATAATTAGCAGATTTTTGTCGGACGGAAGACGACATGTGCCCCCGTCTCCCAGAAGGCCTTGCTCTGGGAATTAAAAATAGTAATTTTCCCAGACACGTGGAATAAGCCGAATGTTTTCCTGACTGGGAACAGTCGCGTTTAAGACAACTACACTCTCCCGTTGTGCCCAAATTGCTGCAGCGCGTTCTTCTTCTGTGGTAAACGCTTCAGTAATTCTTTTCTGACTGACAGATGGCGGTGGAAGTGTAACCTCAAATGCCTCAATCGCTTGTTTCATTAAAAAAAAAAAAACTTTAACACGTACAACCTATACTCATTGTCCTATTAGCTCTTGATCTGAAATATGTACAATTCACTAAGGGACAAAATAATAGTTGCACACTTTTTCCAAAAGTAATACATTGCATCTCATGAGTTGTATTTTTCTCATTTCAAAGTTCCAACATTATCAGAAACACAACACGCTGAAAAGCTGGACAGACCTCGTGCCTGTTCGGGAGCCAAATAAGTAATGGTACATTTTTCTCTCAAAAAAACCTTCCAAAATCATTTTACAGAAAAATTTAGAGCGAGAGAACAGATTTCATAGACTGACGTTGAACACGTGAAACCTGTAAATAAAATCCTGGTCCTCTCAGTGCCTGTGATAAAAATAGAACTCAACTGACTTGTTGTACACTGTGCCCTCAGTGATGGGGGGAAACCCAGCTGTCCCAACACTGTCCTGCCACAAGGACCTCCTGGGCCTCATGCAAATGAGACAAACACCTTTCTGACAGGTAAGGCCACTTTCGCCTGCAGTTAAAGTCTCACTTTAGACAAGAGCTGTCAGCACGGGAGACAAGGACACACACAAACGCACACACAAACAAACACACACACACAAACTCACACACACAAATACACACACACACACACACACACACGCACATACACACAAACACACACACACACAATATACACACACACACACAGACACAGATACACACACATACACACACACACACAAGCACACACACACAGGCCTTCCTTCAAAAAACACCAAAGGAAAAAAAACCTCCCAAAAAAAACAAACAAAAATGCTTTATTTAGTTAACACTTAAGAGAACAGCACTGAAGGACGCAGATATTAACAATGTACATTTTGGGTTTTTTACGTTTTTATACAGGATGTACAAGTCCTTCCCCTGTGTTTCACCCCAGAGGCTCCGAGGCTACCATAAAAATATGTCCCCATATACTCACCATATTTACAAGTGATGACCATGATGCTACCACAGTTCTTCTGCGCAAATTAGTTTACACAATAACAGCAATTTAAAAGGTAGCTGCGGGAGGAACGACGCGAGGCAGAGGATGACATGATCTTCATCACCGGTACTGAGTGTATGCTACAGCAGGTGGGGGGGGGGGGGGGGGGGGGGGGAAAAAAAAAAAAAAAAAACAAAAAAAAAAAAAACACTGGAAGTTGCCCCCATTTATGGTTAATAGCGATGTTAGTCTAAGCTTACAAACTGCTCAACAGGAAGAAAAAAAAAAAAGCCTGGTTTCACTGTTGTCCATGCAGTGACGTGGTCATACTGTTTTTTTTTTTTTTTTTTTTTTTTTTGTTTACTAAAGCAATGACATCTGATGAGGCGAATGTTGAGGAGTTTAAGGTGACGGCTCAACATTCACGTCTGAGGGGAGGGGAGGTCGTTCAGACCGGCTCTCCCATGTACACAGTATTCAGAATTACAGCACACTTCACTGGGGCCAATGCAACACTCAGCAATTTGGCTTCAAGCTGCGATTTGGTCAAACTTATATTTAATCATTAGGTTTTTTTTGTTAACTAGGCATAGCATACTATGGGCATGGCAGAACAGACACTTTTTTCCTTTTTCAACATCAAAGGATGTACAACTGTACACTGTAAACGCAAGTGACTAAGTTAAACGGTCAGATGCCGCACAATCAAGTGTAATTCTGAGCAAATACGTTCACTTAATACACGTATGCAACTGGAGCTTGGCAACAACTGCGCACTGTAAAATTTCCAAAAAAAATAAAATAAGAGTATTTAAATAACAAAGAAGTATCGTCTGAATGCACGAATGCCTTCTTCCCTGACCAGTTAGTTGATTTGCTCGGTGCAGATGTGTCCCAAGGACCGATCGGATATTTACACAGACCAACATCGCTGTCCGATTTAGTCGAAATTCAGTTAATGGGCTAAAAACCAAGTGCTGAAAACATTTCCCAAGATTCCTACATTGTGAAGCCTGTAACAGAAGACGTTTTACAGGTTCCCAGCTTGGCACACTGCTGCGGAGACTCCACACACACCGACTGAAACCAGTAACACTCTGCTGGGTGATGAATAAAATGGAACCCTGATTTAAAGGTCACGCTGTGCTGTTCGATAAACTCTCTCTCTTTACCGTAACTCCGCATCAACCCCCTCAGCATGAGCAATACACTAACACAATATATTTATATATATATATAATGTTTTTTTTTTTTACTTACTTACTTCACTCATTTGCAAAAATGTGCCAGGGACATTGTGTATGCTTTTTGCTGTCAACGCAAATTATATACCGTATGACAAAATAATTACATTTAAACAGTGCATAAATAAGGTTTTTTTCTGTCTTTCTTTTTTTTAAAACGAGTAATCCTAGTTTCAAGCTTCGACAATGACCACGGGACAGACTTGTAAGAGCAGAGGGCCACACTGACCCTTCCACAGTACATGACCTGCAACGAGCAGAGAGCTCAACCTTCACTGCTAACACCTTTTTAAGTAATAAAAGCTTTTAGGGCAGGGCTGTTTAGAGGAGGGACTGTTGCTCGGCTGGTGTGGGACCCCCCCCCCCCCCTCGCCTCTCGCCGCCCCCCGCCCCTCCCCAGCCCGTCGTTGGTCAATCAGTAACTTCTCAGAGAACAGCAGGCCCCTCTGTTCCACCGATAGGTGAGTGTCTGTCGTTTCGTTTGTTTCTAAGACCCGCTCGTCCAGAACGAACATACCTCCTCCTGCTCGGTAGTGTGAACGTTCATCAGACAGCTCCCCGTGGGTGAGTGGACGGACGGACGGACGGACGGAGAGAGGTGCAGCTGCTCACTACAGCCTGACGGAGGCGCTGTTCCAACTGAGAAAAACCGGCAGAGTCTACACACCACAGCTCTGATCACCACTGGGGGGGGCCAGGGGTGAGGGGAGGAGGGGGGGGGGAATAAAACATGAACAAATAACACCTGAACAAATGCACAGTGCAATAGGCTTTTTTTCTCTCTCTCTCTCTCTCTCTCCCCTCCCCTCAGTCTCAGGTGCGGGGGGGTGGGGGGTTGGGGAGGGGGGAGCCTGTTCCCCCCCGCCCTGCCGGAGCTCCACGGACACGGCTGTCCCGCTCTACTTGTACAGGCTCATGGTGGGGCTCTGGTACATGCACATGTAGGCGTCACACAGCAGGCGCCGGGCGAAGCCCTGGATGTTCTTGGGGTCGAGAGGCGTGCAGCTCCTCCGGGGTCATCTTCAGATAGGCCCCCACCTCCGGGCAGGGCGACACCTGGGGGATGTTGAAGCCGTTCTGCCCCCCTGAGGACGGAGAGAGAACTGCACTTACAACCCCAACGCTTCTCCCCACACAGGTGAAGATGCAGACCATAGAGATTACTCTGTAAACAGCACACCTACATGCACGTGTAAATGGACTCTATGCAAGGGCATTCAGGGCACTGAAAACACAGGAATTCAGTACAGTGAATACATCATTCAAAATTACAATTTCACCGTTTCAATCACTGTGCAAAACGTGTTGCTTCACAAACACCAGGAAACAGTGGCACACTTTTGAATGGGTAACACACAACGTAAACAAACAGCTGTAGGTAATGGTTACCTGTGCACTGTGCATGAAAAGAGAATGTATAAGTGAAAAGGTTATTGATTAAAGCATGGATCCGGCAAAGAGAAAGAGTCACTGAATGTGCACTGAATCACTGCTAAGTTCAATGTTCACTCTCCCACAACACTATAATGTACAGCACTGTGCTGAGTACTTTAGGGGAAAAATGTCTTAGCTATGGATGCAGTTTCTACCCCAAACACTAATACGATCTAGTATGTATTTAATTAGATCTAGTAATTGCTTAAAAGCGCTGCCAATCACAAAGGTCGTTTCTTCTCAGTGTGCAATACCTGCCATACGTGTCATTGGATTAAAATCCTGTCACCCATGCAACAACAGCCGAGTACCAGATATTTAGATTCAGAATAACTACGGTTTGGGTTCGTGTAAACAAAGAATGCGGTTAAAATTTTTTA
Organism: Anguilla japonica; assembly: GCA_025169545.1. Taxonomy (NCBI): domain Eukaryota; kingdom Metazoa; phylum Chordata; class Actinopteri; order Anguilliformes; family Anguillidae; genus Anguilla; species Anguilla japonica. The sequence goes on from CM045898.1 coordinate 43,350,955, forward strand.
AAAAATCGTACGAGCGATCCATTTGGTCATTGTTGGTGGTACGTTTTTCTATTGCTGAATTAATTTTTCTAGTTGGGAGTAGCTAGCATTTGTATACGGGTACAAAACTCTACAATAAAAAATCCATTTCATTGTCACTTGAAAAGCATATCTTTCTTATTTAGTAAACTTTTAGCGTGCTAACAACTGCGCTAACAGTCGCTAGCAGCGCTGAAAAAGATTGAGTAGCCAAAGATGGCACCAAGCAGGGAGGCAAACCGAAGTGACAATAATTTCAGATTAATGAAAGAGATTTTCTTTGTCATAATTTACCTGCATGACTCAATAAAACATCCCCGGTGCCACTAATTGCATTGATTCTGTCCGTGCCTCAAAAATCGCTGGCTAATTATAACTGTAGGCTAATTATGTGTTCTGCATTTTTCTTTTATGGTCGTAGCCTTTCAACACGTTTTTCAACCGATCATATTTCACTGTGTCTGCTGGGGAAAATTATGGCAACTGCTTTGAGTCGATTCACATTTGAATATCTTAACATGTCAATATTTTCAGTGGGAGTGAATGCATTTTTAAATACCCTTCCTGGTTCGGCTCTGATAAAAGCATCTTCTTGATATGACCAGAGGCTGCTGTAAATGTTACTTACCCCGCACGCTAATGCACTTTATAGTTTAAGATCACAAAATAGCATTTTTATTTAAGGTTCCAAAGACAAGAAAGCTGTTTGGAAAGTTTGCTCTTAGTCAAGCTGCACCTTTTACATGAAATACCTTGCAGATTCGATACTTGAGTATTTTGTCGATGTTGACCATACTAAGTCAATGATTTTAAATTTGTTGAAAAGAGAACCTAAATGCTTTTAATCACGTTTCATCCAGAAATGTTGCTCTTTTAAGTCTTTAGAATGTCTACATTTTTGGATATATTTTATGTTGATGCAGTGTGGTAACTGTCTGTGTGCTGCTGTCTGGCCAGGGCTCAGTTGTAATAAGAGATGTAAACCTCAAATGTGACGTCTCTGGTAAACTAAAGGATTTTTTTTTTTAAAAACACATTGGCCTAAGACAGGTTTTGGTCATTACTGATTATATGATTATATAATTATTCAATCATTAGAAGCTAATTTACATAAATAATTGACTATTATGATGTCATGTTTATTCTGGTTTTATATTTCCTGTTTGTCAGAAGAACTTCAAGAAACTGAGGACGGCTTAGGCCGAAACATGTCTGTCTCTTTTTTCCAAACAGGAATAAAAATGAAAATGATTTTGATTTCCTTTCTAAAAAAAAAAAACCATTTTAAAAAGAGAGCCCCGGCTCCTCCGGGCGGCCCCGGGACCCGGGCGCCGCCCCCGTGTGGCCGCAGACGCGCTCACGCACCGTCGCGGTCCGCCATGCTGTCGAAGAAGAGCCAGGCCGAGTCCTTGGCGCCGTACTTGACGAAGGCCACGTAGTGACTGGTCTCTATGCAGAGCACGGCGAACAGCTCCATGCGCTGGCGGGGAAACGCGCCCTGGCGCCACGCGCCCTCCTGCAGCTCCTTGGGGACCGAGAGCTTGCCGTGCCGGTGGGCCCGCCGCCGGGGGTGGAGGTGGACCTGCGCACACGCAAATGCACCCACACACATACATACATACACACACACAAACACACACGCAAACGCACACGCACACGCAAACACACACGCACACGAACACGCACGCACACGCAAACACACACGCACACGCAAACACACACGCACACGCAAACACACACGCACACGCAAACACACACGCACACGAACACGCACGCACACGCAAACACACACGCACGAGCAAACACACACGCACACGCAAACACACACGCACACGCACACACGCACACGAACACGCACACGGAAACGCACACGCACACGCAAACACACACGCACACGAACACACGCACACGGAAACACACACACACGCAACACACACGCAAACAGAAACACACACACACGCAAATGCACACACACGCGCACACACACGCAAATGCACACACACGCACACACACACGCACATGCAAACGCACACACACACGCAAACAGAAACACACACACACACACACACACACGCAAAACACACACACACACACACACACACACACACACACACGCAAACACAAACGCAAACGCTTTACTCCCTCCCTCCGCAACAGGTCCCCATAAAACCCGGCCATGATATCGGGCCGCACGCGAGCTTCAGGGATGTGAACCTGCAGCCTCCGCAGTGCCACAGGGCCAGGGACATTATCACAATCCCCATTCAGCCTGCCTGCGGATTTATGAGCCCTTACGCAGGCGTCACTTCACAACAGGCAAAAATAAAATAATGAATAATAAAAATAGCTCCATATGCTCATATTTTCCATTACTATGCTATCCATTTTATTGCAGGTGTTGCTGAGAGCTGAGAGTAAATAAGAGATGTTTCCGAGCAGCGGAAAAAAACACATTCCCTGTGACAAGTCTCCACCAAGTGGATTTCCCGGGTACTGCACGCTGCTCAGATACACTGCTCCACATTCATATTCCACATTAATTAGCTGCACTGTCCCAAGCTACCACACACGAGAGGCTTACTGTGAGGCCTTCGGTGGCCCTGGTCGCCACGGTCTCACCTGGGTATTGCACTTTTCGCAGAACTGCTTGATCTTTCCGGCGGTGATGTCACTGTCTTCGTAGCACTCCCTGCACTCGTAGAAGGCCAGGCCCCCGCAGATTCGGCACTCCCGTGGAGCTGGGACACAGAGAGGGGGGGGGGGGGGCGCTGTAAAGACCCTCTACACACCTGACCCCCCCATCCCCCCATACCACCCCCCCCCCACAAACAATCACACACAGCCACGCCCCCGACAAACACACAGCCACGCACGCTACTACTCACTGTCTTCAAGTAGGTCGGTGATGTCCAGCTCCAGAGAGGGAAAGATCTTGTTGAACATCTTGAAGTCCTTACCGAAGCGAGGCATCTGGATTATAAGGCAGGACGGGGCCTGTGGGGGGGGGGGGGGGGGGGGGGGGGGGGGGGGGGTACGTGAGGATTCCAGCCTCGTTAGCACACGCGATTAGGCCCTCACACACTAAAGAGCAGGGGGCGGGCAGCTCCCTAGCTGCAGGGCAGGTGTGTGTGTGTGTGTGTGTGTGTGTGTGTGTATGTGGCTAATTTTCTGCACACCCGCACCGGCTCACTGGCATAAGAGATCAGAGTAAAATGTTCCGTACAGGGACACACAGGCAGATATTACACTACACCGCTGGCATCCAACAGATGTTCTACCAAAGGAGACTTCTATACAGTTTTACATCTTTACACAGCATGCCTTTATACAGCAGGTATATGCTAAAGCTGGTGAGGTTAAGTACTCACACCTAAATGTAAAGGTAACTAAGTAAGTAGGTTCAATAGAATTCAGAGAATTTGACATAAAATCCAGAAACTGATGCAGGCCTCCTTGCCCACCCCTGCTCTAAAGTATCCAGTGGTTAAATCCGAACTTCAGGGGAGGAGGGGGAAAAAAAGTTGAGTACAGATGTGAGTGAGATGCGTCAGCCACGCATTACCTCGGCAAACTTGAGGTCGCTGTTGATGAAGGACCACTCCAGGAGCTGCTGGCTGGTGGGGACGAACACCTTGTCCCTCTTGTCCATGAAAATCTGATAGAAGTAGCAGTCCTGGACCTTCTGCCCTGCCGACCTGTACAGCACACACAACGCTCTTCAGCCACCAGAGCCTCAGACACAAACACTCTGCAGAGGTCACAGCGTTACCAAACCCGAGCTCACGGGAGCTTCGGCCCTGTCATGTGACACGGGCTGCCTCTAGTGGCCAAGCTGGGACATTAGCAAAATGTCACTCCGGTGCTGAACAGCTCATCAGGCCAGCAAGAAGAAGGGTTACTATTGAACTTTCAGACCTGTGTCAAAATTCGTATTTGTTTTGGATTCAAATAATTTTGTGCTCTATTGATCTTGCCTGGTGTAACTGAGCCTGCCAATATGACCAGAAAGTGGGGTTTGCACTTTTCGAGAGTATTTCATTGGTTCCAATACACCAGACCAAAGATCAGTAAAGCGTAGAAAAGGATTTGAATCCAAAGCAAATACGTATTTGATCCAGGATTTGTCAACGTGTAACGCACACACACTCCACTGTAACTTAAGTGTGGCACAAAGGTAAAGAGGCCTACCTCAGCTTCAGAAGGGGGTCTACCCGTAATATGTGGTTGAAGAGGATGTTGAGAAACTCCTCCGGGTCTGCAACGAGAGCGGAAGAGAGGGACAGTGAGGACGGAGGAACAGAAACTCGGGAGCTCAACCTCTCCACCGTGCGGGCGCCTCCTCGCGGTCACACACACCTTTCTCCTCGGACGTGAAGCCTGACGCCGCCTCCACGCTCTCCAAGATCCTCCTCAGCTTCATCACTTTGGTGGCACACACGTACCCGTGTCTGAGAGAGAGAGAGAGAGACAGAGAGAGAGAGAGAGAGAGAGAGAGACATAAACAGAGAGGAAGAGACAGACAGAGAGAGAGAGAGGGAGGGAGGGAGAGAGGGAGGGGGAGAGAGAGAGAGAGAGAGAGAGAGAGAGAGAGAGAGAGAGAGAGAGAGATGGGCACTCACACCTATCCAGATCGTGTGGGAGCAGCACTTTTTCCAGTTATTCCAGCGAAACACAGTATTGCTATGAAGTGTCTAAAAATGGCTTCGTGGATTAATGAGTGTGATTTGGCAAGGGTTGCGGGCCATTGTGAGCGACCTGATAGCTTGTTATCTGGGCAACATCCTGTTTAGAAACTCTGCTGCTGCAGCTGGAAGTTCAAATGACTCAATGTCCTGGTACTTCATGAAAAGTCCAGAGAAATAAAAGCGGAGCTAGAGAAAAGTGCATCAGAGACAGAGGGGGAGATGAGCAGCTCTCAGCAGGAAGTGAGCAGCTCTCAGCAGGAAGTGAGCAGCTCTCAGCAGGAACTGAGCAGCCTGATAAGAGAGGAGCTCTAAAGCGTGAGACATACGGTGTGAGGTGAGCAGTACTGTGAGGAGCTCAGAACGAATCAAGAGATAGAACAGGAGGTGAACAGCTGTGGTGCAGATGAACCGAAACCACCAGCAGGCCAGAGAGGACAGAGAGGAAGGAGCCGTCTGTAAATCAGACGCACAGAGCGACCTGAGCGGTGTGTACGGCGACCCGAGCGTCCCACCCGAGCGGTCGACCCGAGCGTCCCACACGAGTGTCCCACACGAGCGTCCCACCCGAGCGGTCCACCCGAGCGGTCAACACGAGCGTCCCACCCGAGCGTCCCACACGAGCGTCCCACACGAGCGTCCCACACAAGCGTCCCACACGAGCGTCCCACCCGAGCGGTCCCACCCGAGCGGTCGACACGAGCGTCCCACACGAGCGTCCCACACGAGCGTCCCACACGAGCGTCCCACACGAGCGTCCCACCCGAGCGGTCCCACCCGAGCGGTCGACACGAGCGTCCCACACGAGCGTCCCACACGAGCGTCCCACACGAGCGTCCCACACGAGTGTCTCACACGAGTGTCTCACACGAGTGTCCCACACGAGTGTCCCACACGAGTGTCCAGCACGAGCGTCCAGCACGAGCGTCCAGCACGAGCGTCCCACACGAGCGGTCGGCCCGAGCGGTCCACGGGAGCGGTCGACCCGAGCGGTCCACGGGAGCGGTCGACCCGAGCGGTCCACGGGAGCGGCCAGCGTCCGCACTCACATGCGCAGGGGGTTGACGATCTCGGTGCGCAGCAGCTCCTGGGTCTCCCGGTAGTACTCCACGTCCGTCTTGGACCGCGGCCTCAGGAGGACCGTGTCCAGAACCGAGCTGAAGGAGAAGAGGCTGCAGAAGAGGGAGGCAGAATTCGACCGTTACCGTCGTTCACGTCGGTCGGCAGACACCGACCGCAGCGCCGTCTCCACCGACCGCTCAGTTCTGCGCATCAATTCCCCGTTAGCCTCCGACGTGACACGCAGCGGCGTATTCCGATCAATTAACAAAGCGACAGTTATGCTGATTAAGATTTTATAAATAATCTTTCGCGTGACATTTCCATCAGCGCTCCTGCCTGACCGTGGGTGTCCACAGCACTGCCATGGAGGCGAAGCAAGAGATCTCATAAGTAAACTGGTACCCCCCACTCTATGGCTAGTACCAGGCTAGCATGAGCTGAAGCCACAAACTACATTACCCAGAATAACACTACTGTATAAGTGTGCATATTACATCAAACAGGATTCTGCCATCTGTAGTCTAAGGCTGAGGGCATCCCATAATAATCAGGAACATCATTTCTATCTACTTCTGGATGTTTCCTCAGGGCAGCGATGGCCTCCCCAGTCTATGTCCCTAGATCTCAGCACTGGTCCATATCTAAGGGTCCAGACTAAGTGAGCCAGGCAGCTCCACAGAGCGAAGGGGTTAAGGCCCAATAGCCTAACCATGCCGCAGCGTATGGCTACATTATCAGACTTGCTTTACTGTGTGAAGCAATCCCACAGTTCTGTGCGGCGCGCTGCCCCTCAGCTGCTCACCAGAACAGCGTGGAGTCCAGGTAGCAGGAGTTGTAGTGGCCCTGAATGCCCTTCTTCTTCCCCACCATGACCTCCAGCCCGTCGGTCTCCGTGCGGGGCGGGGTGTTCTCCTGCACCACCTCGCTCAGGTACCCCCCGAACGCTGCAGACAAGGTTTTCTGGGTTAAGCCAGCGAACGGAACGCATCCACACGTGCTGCACAGACTAACAATTTCACTACAGGCCGTCAGGATATATGTTCTGCATTCCAGAGCATGTGTTTCATCCAACCACAGACTCTACACACGCATGCGCACACGCATACACACACACACACACACACACGTACACACACATGCACACGCACACGCAAACGCATACACACACACACACACACACACACACACACGCATACACACACACACACACACACACACACACACACACACACACACACACACACACACACACGCACACACGTACACACACACGCACACACACACACAACACGAACACGCAGACATAAGAAAGAGCACACCTAGCACACACACACACATCCTGGGAGAATTAACCTCCTACAGACACACACAAACACGCCGACTACATCACATTTGAAAGCTCAATTCCTAACACAGCCATCCAATCAGAGTCGGAGCACGTCCCCAAGCAGAAATCCTTCATTGCAGCCAGTTAGTTATTTTTATTCAGTTTATAGTTCCTTTCTCCGCCCCCCCCCCCCCCATCCCCCATTGGAGCTTCCTATCAATCCGATCCAGACAACAGCTGTTTCTATTGAGTGACTTTCACCTCTGCTCCACGTCTTTACAGATCGACGTGTTTTTCTGATTACCCCTGACAAGCTTCCCGTGGGCGGAGAGAGAGGAGGAGGAGGAGGAGGAGGAGGAGGAGGAGAGGGGTGGCTCTCACCGATGGAGTTGCAGCGCTCGATGGGGTTGGAGGAGTGGTGTGGGGAGGGGAAGCGGGAGTCCGGCCGACAGCTCCTCAGCTTGACGAACAGCGCCTTCTTGGGGGGACAGGAGAAGTAGCGCGTGCCCTTGAAGGTGCCGTCCGTGCAGCCCACGCACTCGTCCTCCTGAGGAGCACAGACACCGCCACACCCGCCATCAGCCCGACCGCGCGCTCAGGGGAACAGGCTCAAGGGGCCCACAGCAGCAGTGGAACAGGCTCTAAGGGGTCCACAGCAGTGGAACAGGCTCTAAGGGGCCCCACAGCAGCAGTGGAACAGGCTCTAAGGGTCCACAGCAGCAGTGGAACAGGCTCTAAGGGGCCCACTGCAGCAGTGGAACAGGCTCTAAGGGGCCCACTGCAGCAGTGGAACAGGCTGTAAGACCCCACAGCAACAGTGGAACAGGCTCTAAAGGGTCTACAGCAGCAGTGGAACAGGCTCTAAAGGGTCTACAGCAGCAGTGGAACAGGCTCTAAAGGGCCCACAGCAGCAGTGGAACAGGCTCTAAGGGGTCCACAGTGGCAGTGGAACAGGCTCTAAGACCCCACAGCAACAGTGGAACAGGCTCTAAGGGGTCCACAGTGGCAGGGGAACAGGCTCTCAGACCCCACAGCCGCAGGGGAACAGGCTCTAAGGGGTCCACAGTGGCAGTGGAACAGGCTCTAAGGGGTCCACAGTGGCAGTGGAACAGGCTCTAAGGGTCCACAGTGGCAGTGGAACAGGCTCTAAGGGTCCACAGCAGCAGTGGAACAGGCTCTAAGGGGTCCACAGTGGCAGTGGAACAGGCTCTAAGGGGTCAACAGCAGCAGTGGAACAGGCTCTAAGGGGCCCACAGTGCTCTGTTGTCACAGTAGCAATAAGGACGGTTGGTCTGGGGGTGGGGGACGGGGTTTAGGGGTGAGGTTTAGGGGTGGGGGTCAGGGGAACCGTACGAGGGGGGGGTCACTCACCAGCTCAAGCCCGGCCAGAGGCTCCAAAAGTCCGGGCGGCTGCCCCACCCAGCGGATCACCCCGCACAGGGGCGGGTTCTCCTTCACCTCCACCAGGGAGCCCACCTCCAGGCCGTACTGGCTGCGGGGGCCCGGCGGGGGCGCGGCGGGCTGGGGGGCGGGCTCGTGCTGGTCCCCGATGACGGACTGCACGGACAGGGACAGCGGGTTGTGGCTCATGCTGCCGTTGGGCCCGCTCTTCCTGCTCAGGCTGAAGGGCAGCGAGTGGAACTTGTTCTCATTGGACAGCGAGGCCGGGGGCGGGGCCCGGGAGGGCGGCGACATCTGGTTGAAGTCAGGGGGCGTGTCTGTGAGGGACTTGGCAGGGTCTTCCCCGACTGCGGGGGGGCGGGTGGGGGGGGGGGGGGGGGGGTTAGAACAAAAAAACAAGCCAATTACGAGCGCCTGAGGCACTTAGCCACCCTTCACGCTCTATCAGAGCCCTGATCGCCATGCACACGAGACGCATAACACAGCTGCACATTAACCAATCACCGCCTCCTGCAGGAGTCTTCAGCTATCATGCAAAAGGATGCCATGTGCTTCCAGTGCATTCAAATCTGGCTCTACGACATCTTCAGCAATGCAGAGAACTGTTGATCTGGAATATTTTTGTGCAATCGGGTACGTCCCCCCCCCCCCCCCCCCCCCCCCCAATACAGAACATGCAGCGGTTCATCATCTCCCACGGAAACAGAGACAGAGGAGGCGCAAGCACGTCATGCACGAATTTTGGAGCAAGGCCACATCACAGACGAAGACGATCACAGTCATTTCACAAAGGAAGCGGTTCGGCAGGACGAGCGCACGGAAACGGTGCAAGGCGAGGCGAGGCGAGGCAATCGTGCCAAAAATCAGCCGCAAAAACACCAGAATTTCATCAGTTCTGCACTGCTCTCACATGCATGCATGGCATTCTGAAGCGGTTTGGCAAGAGCCTGGTTTCCGACCACTACAAAGCAAATGACGTTCTCCAGTGAGCAGGTGATCTGAAAGGTCAAATATGTTATTGTCTACTGTCTGCGTAGATAAACACCCCCCCCCCTCCCCCGCCAAATATGGTCTCACCACACACCCTTGGCTGAAATTTTACTATGTCAACGGTGACAGTAGTCACTATACCCAGGGCTCAACAGTTCAACAATTTAGGAGCACCCCAATGCATCCCAAAGTGTAGATGTGCTCCTACATTATTTTTCCAGTTAGCACACATCAATTTTCAGGCGCAAACGCTCCTAAAATGTCGAGCACTGCAGAGCCCCGGGCTGTGCTTCTGAAGGCCATGGCATTGGGCCATTACGTGCTGCATTGCATGCTCTCAGGATGCTTCAAACAGAGCGTGCGTCTGGAGAGCGACTGCGACCAACGCAACAGTGCGCAGCCGTGCTGCGCAGAGCCGTCGGCAGGACTGCTCGCCTGCAGCACATCCCTGCCAACGACTCACACAACATTACCGCCCATACACAAGCACATACACCCCCCCCACACATCAAGACCACACCAACCCAACATCTGTCATCCCGGGACAGGTGAAGGTGAGTCACCCGGTTTAAACCATGTGTAAGGCTTTTATTAATGCGTCCAGAGTCCTGCCCTACCCTGCCCCCCCGCCCCCCAACCCCCGCCCAAATACCTTCAATGCCACGCATTCCACCATGTCTGAACAGAGCCACCTGTCCCACAGTCCTGAATGAAGTCATTTAGTGACTCAATGCATGTACAAATTTAACCCATGATCATGTGAACCTGTAGACTTAATCCTGGCATCAGGACTTTGATAAATTCAGGTACTGTATCGTGGCATATTCATCATGACGAATGTTTTTTTCATACCCCAAAACAAACTATTCATAATCCACTGGGCTAATAAAGTGAGGTGGAACAACGTGGATGAATGTCTTTATTCTCCAGAGAGCATTACTAAAAGCCTTTGGTGATTTAACAGATTGAGCCATGCGATCATGCACATAAAGGCTCCTATTTCACAACTATGGAAGGGGACACCAAACAAAAAATCTTGTCAGCAGGTAGAAAAAAGGACCATGTCAATTAACATTACAAGTACTCACTTTAATATACTGAATTACGTTTTTAACCTTGATAGAAACATTATCTAAAATCCGCAAGAAACTAGACACAATATAATTACTACCGATCTAGATCTGAAATTAGACCCTGCTATCAAGATGGCTTGTTGTCGAGTCCATGTTTCTGCTGTGTGGATTACCTTCATCAATGTACCATGTGCTTTTGGATTTGGACTGTGGTGGGTGATCGACAGAGCTGCCATTTAATGTGTAATAAAACTCAGACTTGCTTCTATTCCCACACTGCAGTCCTAATCCTGTAAATAACAGAGTTCGGCAGAGAGAGAGAGAGAAGGTAAGAAGGGGCGTGTGTGTGCCCATTCGTTTGACTCGGTGGTGGCCCATATGAAAAAAAACACAACTTGTCCTGTTCACAAAGAGAACATAGAAATGCGAATTTACTATTATTATTATTTTTTATGTGTGTTATGCTGGATAATACAGGCAAGAACACGAGCCAAAACTAACACAAGAACCGATAACTCGAGATTTTAAATAACCGCTCAACACAATCTGAAGATGACATCAGCTATCAAACTAAGGTCTGAGACATACCAAAATTCTGTCATCGACAAATTTGTCTGCGTCGTAAACGTGTGATTTTACATGAATGCTCTGCGAAATAAAAGAACAGCAAGTCTGCCTCGTTAATGGGAGTGACACTCCCACTACATATGATGTCCCATCAGATAGGAATCTGCTGGCTCCTGGTGCTAGTGGGGTGGGCCAGGGCAGACCCTGAGCTGACGTCATGCAATGTAGCGAAGCCAGCAAAGCAACAGAGAGAGAGAGAGAGAGAGAGCAAGTGAGAGTGAGAGAGAAGACCCAGTCACTTCAATGGCCTCTTCAAAGCCCAAAATAACACCACACCACAGCACCCCATGCTTGCTGGAGTAAAATAACACTTGGGCGCAAGAAATCCCCATGAACACACTCACACATTCACACTACGGAAAACAAGCTTAGTTATGTACTCATTTTGAATGTGAGGCATTCCAATGGCGACTTACTCCAAATCTCCACTAGATGTCAGGCATCCTTACTGCAGCTAATGCCTGTTATCATGCGTGTTTATACACATTAAAGCATGAACAGCAAGTCTTTTCCATAAAACGAATGCTGGCACAAAACTAAGTATTAGATGTGGATCATAAATAAAACAAAGGAACAATTTAGAATTTTAAAAAATTTGATTAAAAGGTTCAGCTGTGCCGCAGAAAAAAATGCAAGGTTTGGTTTATCCGTTTAGCTTTTATAAGAGCTTTACCAAATTCTGAATGTTTTTACCCAACTGTATATACCACAGTATCCTCCAAGTTTGCATCAGAGTTCCTGTCAGAACTAAAAATATCATCAAAGGGAACGAATCTTAACTCCGAACTAGATGGGGGTTTTGGCTCAGTGGTGCACATAAAGTGGCTCCATTAACTGCAGTCAAACAGGAAGAAGAGTAATAAAAAGCAAGTATACATTTCAAAATGTCTGCCAGTCTTGTGTGTCTATGTGTTTTAAGCTTCATTTAAATACAAACAGTAAACCAAATCTGTAAATGTAAAAATAAGTTAATTTATTTATATCATACTTTAGAAACACAAATTTAAAGAGAAAGTGTAGTCTGGTATAGAATGAGATTTAACAGCCTTCCCATCCTTTGAGCCCTTTTATTTGGCTGGTCTGGCGTACAAACAGAGAGCAAACGTGTGTGATTGTTGTTGAGTATTTGCGCTGGACGTCGTCCGGTACAAGGCAGTGTCTGTCTCCACGGCGACGGCGCTGAGTGACAGCAGTACCTTTGTTCTTTGGCTTGTTCTGGGCGGAGGAGGGCTTGTCCCCGCCGGCGCCGCTGCCCCTGTGCTTCAGCAGGCGCTGGTCCTGCATGGCGAACTCTGCGGACGGCCAGGGAGAGGCTGAGACAGCGGCGAAATGCGCAGGGCCGAGCGCGCAGGGGGGCAAACGCGCAGCCGCAAACGCGCAGCAGCAAACGCGCAGGGGGGCAAACGCGCAGCCGCAAACGCGCAGCAGCAAACGCGCAGGGGGCCAAACGCACAGCAGCAAACGCGCAGGGGGGCAAACGCGCAGCCGCAAACGCGCAGCAGCAAACGCGCAGGGGGGCAAACGCGCAGCCGCAAACGCGCAGCAGCAAACGCGCAGGGGGGCAAACGCGCAGCCGCAAACGCGCAGGGGGGCAAACGCGCAGCCGCAAATGCGCAGCCGCAAACGCGCAGCAGCAAATGCGCAGGGGGGCAAACGCGCAGCCGCAAACGCGCAGCAGCAAATGCGCAGCAGCAAATGCGCAGCAGCAAATGCGCAGCAGCAAACGCGCAGCAGCAAACGCGCAGCAGCAAATGCGCAGCAGCAAATGCGCAGCAGCAAATGCGCGCAGCCGCAAACGCACAGCGCTGTAAACACTGTGGCAGCTTCCTCACTCCTTCCTCCCAGTACGGTCAAGCACAGCAGCAGAAAGGGCTCGCTTTGTGCTTTGTGCTTTGTCTGGGCCACGCTTAGACCCAAAGCCTTAAAAGCACTCAAAAGCAGGCAAGTCTGCGCTGTGCTACTTCAACCACTTAAATCCATCAAACTGGAACAATGACACGTTCTCACACCATTCCTGTCTTGGATCCACATGCAAAACATATGAACAACATCACGGGCCGCACGCCACCAACAGTAATCCGTCTTCCATAGCAAAACAATAACAACTCCAAACTTTCATTCACGCCTAACTTTGTGCTGCAGTTCCTAAGTAAACAGCCAGCCTACTATTTACATTATTATTATTATTTTTGCTTTTGTAGTTAAGGGTCATACACTCAAGAGATGCTGTCAACTGTTCAAGTATCGCTTGCACCGAAAAGAAACAGCACAAGCTTGAATGACTGAAACAGATGCAAAGCCTCTGGATTTTCAGAAATGAATTAGACAAAAGGGCTTTTTGTTTCACCAATAAAACAGCAGGAACAATGACGTGACAGATGAGAAACCCCATCAACAAAAAAAAAAAAAATAAATAATACTTATAACAAAAATTAAGAAGCTAAGGCGTTAGCGCTCACCTGGCATTACTTCACAAATGGGGACCAGACGAGTGTGCTCCACGCTGGCAAAGTTACACAGCAGCGCCCCGTCAATGGTGCCGTCCCAGTCCCCGATGGGGTCGTCCTGAAAAGGGCCAGACATGGTCTCCTTACCCCCGCAGGTGCTCGTCATTCCCCCAAACCTCTGTTTACCCCCCTCAGCTCTGCCATGTCCACCACTGACCTGTGCCCACCTCCAGCCTGAGCCAGCTCTCTCTCTCTCTCTCTCTCTCTCTCTCTGTCTGTCTCTATCTCCCTCTCTCTCTCTTTCTCGCTCTCACTGTCTGTCTGTCTCTATCTACCTCTCTCTCTCTCTTCTCTCTCTCTCTCTCTCTCTCTCTCTCTCTCTCTCTCTCTCTCTCCCTCTCTCTCTCTCTCTCTCTCTCTGCTCTAATGACAGGCTGGGGTGAGAGTCGCTTGTCCGCACGCAGGGAGAGGCCGGCTGCGGGGTCACCAGCTCCTGGGAGCTACGCCGCGTCTCTCTCTCTCTCTCTCTCTCTCTCTCTCTCTCTCGCAGCGGGCACTGAGAGGCCGGTAGTGTTCCTTCCCTCCTCCGGACGACCCGCCCGCCCGCTGCCCCACCGGTCACACAACCCTGCCCTTTGTTCCCCCACTCGAATGAGAACGAGCCTCAGCTCCTTTATTCATTCCTCTCTCTCTCTCTCTCTCTCTTCTTAACCCCCCCCCCCCCCCCCCGACTCAAAACTACACTCACAACAGCAAAACCTGCCGATGTACAGAAAGGCTATCATTTCCAGATGTTTTCATAGACCAGGGGGTTAACAAAGTGCAGCCCCAGCATATTACAGTATGTGGAGCTGGTCCATATGAATCCACTTCAGACTGGGTGAGAATGCTCAAAACAAACCCCAGCATATTACAGTATGTGGAGCTGGTCATATGAATCCACTTCAGAATGGGTGAGAATGCTCAAAACAAACCCCAGCATATTACAGTATGTGGAGCTGGTCCATATGAATCCACTTCAGAATGGGTGAGAATGCTCAAAACAAACCCCAGCATATTACAGTATGTGGACCTGGTCCAGATGAATCCACTTCAGAATGGGTGAGAATGCTCAAAACAAACCCCAGCATATTACAGTATGTGTAGCGGGCCATATGAATCCACTTCAGAATGGGTGAGAATGCTCAAAACAAACCCCAGCATATTACAGTATGTGTAGCGGGCCATATGAATCCACTTCAGACTGTGAGAATGCTCAAAACAAACCCCAGCATATTACAGTATGTGGAGCGGGCCATATGAATCCACTTCAGACTGGGTGAGAATGCTCAAAACAAACCCCAGCATATTACAGTATGTGTAGCGGGCCATATGAATCCACTTCAGACTGGGTGAGAATGCTCAAAACAAACCCCAGCATATTACAGTATGTGGAGCAGGCCATATGAATCCACTTCAGACTGGGTGAGAATGCTCAAAACAAACCCCAGCATATTACAGTATGTGGAGCTGGTCCATATGAATCCACTTCAGACTGGGTGAGAATGCTCAAAAGAAACCCCAGCATATTACAGTACGTGGAGCTGGTCCATATGAATCCACTTCAGACTGGGTGAGAATGCTCAAAACAAACCCCAGCATATTACAGTATGTGGAGCTGGTCCATATAAATCCACTTCAGACTGGGTGAGAATGCTCAAAACAAACCCCAGCATATTACAGTATGTGTAGCGGGCCATATGAATCCACTTCAGACTGGGTGAGAATGCTCAAAACAAACCCCAGCGTATTACAGTATGTGGAGCTGGTCCATATGAATCCACTTCAGACTGTGAGAACGCAGCGCTGCAATCAGATTTCCTTTTCACAACAGCTTGCGCTGCGTTTTCATGTTCTCTCCTTGTGACGCGTATCATTTCCCTCTCTCTGATCACATAAACACATGCCCTCGGGTGCGCGACAGCAGTTCGTCAGTCGAGGCGGTATCTCGCACGATCGCAAGACGTGGTAGGAAATGATACTTCGCAGTATAAAACACGGAAAGATCCACTGGCACACGAACTCCGGAAACGCTCTTCCTGTGCAAAAACACGACCAGAGCTGCCAAGCAGCGGACCGGTAGTGAGCATGAGCACGGGCTGCGACTCGGGTCATGATGAGTCAACTGGTAAACATGACCATGAACGGTGACCACGACCCATGGCTGACATCATCACTCGCAGCAATTACGACGACTCACTGCTCCTGGTTTTCAAAAATAAACACCTAATCTGTTAGATATCGTCGGCCAACAAGAAGAGCATGGGCAGCTCCGTAAGCTTATTAACGCGGAAGGCGCCTGTCCCTCCAAACGGCAAATCATGTGGCTGCAACGTAATGTATAAAGCATGCAGACATGGTGAAGAGGTTTATTTCCTGTTTCACCAAACGTTACAAAGGGTGATCTAAGCAACGTTGACTGTGGTATGAATGTTGGCACCAGACGTGGTGGTTCCAGCATCTCAGAAACGCATCTCAGAAAATCCCTCCTGTCTCTAGAGTTTAGAGAATGGTGTGATTAAAAAAACATCCAGTGAGCGGCAGTTTCCTGGGCAAAAAACACCTTATTAATGAGAGGTCAGAGGAAAACTGGAAGACTTTTTCCAAGCCAACCGACAGGCCACAAATGCTCAAATAACAACTGTTTACAACAGCTGTGTGCAGAAGGGCATCTCTGAACAGAAACTTCATCGAACCTTGAAGAAGACGGACCGCGCCAGGTTGCACTCCTGTCAGCTACGAACAGGAAGATGAGGCTACAGTGAGCATGTCACTACCAAAACTGGATGACGGAAGATTCGAAAAACGTCGCCTGATCTGACAAATCTCAATTTCTGCAGTGGCATGCAGAGGGCTAGGTCAGAATGTGGCATAAACAGCATGAATCCATGGATCCATCCTGCCTTCTGCCAGAGGTGCAGGTGCAGGCTGGTGGTGGTGTAATGGTGAGGGGAATGTTTTCTTAACACACAGTACGCCCCTTACTATCAAATGATCCTCACTTGAATGCCACAGAAGCGTTGTTAAAGACCCCGTGCATCCCTTCATGGACACAGTCCACCCTGGTCTACCATAGGATAAGATAAGGTGTGTGCATCCCACAAACCATGCATCATCTAAAGCCCAGACATGACAGTGACAGTTAACTCTCGATGGCCTGCACAGCCCCAGATCCCAATCCAATACAGCAGCACTAAGGTGAAGTGGAATGGGAGGTTTGCACTTTAATGTGTGGTGAAATAACATGCAGAAACTTCAGAGTCAGCATGGTCCGAAATCCCTAAGCAACGTTTCCATCGCCTTCTTGAAAGAAGAATTCAGGCTGTTCTGGAGGAAAAATGGAGTTCTAACCCAGTACAAGACAGATGTGCCCAATAAAGTGGCCAGTGAGTGTATACCTGCTGACAAAAGCAAAGTAAGCCCTCAGAGGGTAGACACTGCAGGGACTAAAAACACACACACACATATTTCAGGACTGCAGTTTGGCATATACCCAGAATGGCATGGAATGGAAAGCATACCAATATTTCAGATTAAGCATTCAAGCATGTGATTACTCTAGAAAGGAAAACAGAATGGCGTATTATGCATACATTCAAACTCCAATGTAAGTGAGTGAGTGAGTGAGTGAGTGAGTGAGTGACAGTGACAGATTGAGAGAATCCGTGTAGGATTAAAGGCAGAGACTATGTACGTCACTATGAAATTATTGTGCAATAATTACGTGTGTCCAGCTGACGCTCAGTTCTCCCTTTGCTGCATCACCAACACGCCTGCACTCCACAGCCACGGCGGCCATTTTATACCTGAACATCTGCATCCTGTTTTCTTCCTGTTTCAAGAGACTGCACTCTTCAGCGAGCACGCATCATTCACTCTCTCTCCACTGATGCCCTTAACAAAACTCTGCCCTGAACAATGGCTAGCCTAAACAAGCTGCTTAACTGCCAGAATCCTGATAAATACTCCTGCGTGTTTAAAGGCTTGTGTTAATTTAAGAGAGGAGGGCTGGCACCTCCCCCTCATGCCGATTGGCGTGCGGGCATGTCAGTCTCACCATGTCCACGCCCACGTAGCAGCCCAGGCTCTCGTTGCCGGGCAGCAGGTCGCAGAAGATGACGGTGCCGTGCTCCAGGCCCTCGGGCGTCTTGACCACCACGCGGGAGTTGATCTCGATGGGCGGGAAGTCGGGGTCGGCCAGGGCCATGTGGTCGGCCACCAGCTCGCCCAGGTCCTCCTCCTCCTCGTCCTCCCACAGCTCCAGCTTGTCCAGGGCCACGAACACGCCGCACTCCTCCTCACAGCGGAACAGCTGCTTGCCCTGGTAGGAGCCCTCCGTGAAGCCATGGCCCCGGCCCTCCTCCTGGGGGGGGGGGGGAGACATACCCAGTGAGCCCGGCGTGCAGTCAGGGCGTCGCACTGAGGCTCAGGTAGACCCGACCGCAGCCCCAAGCCGAGGTGCTCCACCGCCGGGGCCTACGTTTCACTATTACGCCAGTTATGACTGTGAATGCAAAACGCTGATTCAATGCGTGAATGTAAATATGCAAGCGTAGCATCCCACGAGCACCTCAGTCAGATCGGGAGTGAATCAGGCGCCGCTCGCTCACACTCTCGTGCAGCACGCGCACGCAGGCTTCGGTAGTGCGGACGGGGCTAAATAAAGAACAGTTTAAGCGTCAGCAGACGAGCTTGGCCTCCGTGCTTCTAGCAGACTTGTGCACGATTCCATCGCTTTACAGAGCTGGCTGTGCAGCCCACTGACCTGCCTCTCCAGGAGTTAAGCTATACCTGATGTAGCCTGAAGAGAGATTCCACAGCACACTGCCCCAAAAAGGCCAACCCCAGCCCCACACAAGAGCGCGACAGCAAACTGGCCCAGGTGATGAAGAGGAAACAGGTGTGTTTGTAACAACATCAGCCTCTGCCTGCACGTGCAGATTAGAGCGCAGCTCATTCAGGCGGCTGTCGACACAAGAACGACTCTGTCTAAGAGCCAGTGTAACCATGACAAACAAGAAGATCACTGCTTGGGAGAAGCATGATGTAAAGGCTCAGGCTCATATTTGAAGCCAGTAGTCTGTCGGTGGAGTGAGTGTAAACAATTTTGAGATTTATGGCAAGTTATCAGTGAGATGTCAGAGATGGGAAGGGCAGGACAAGCAAACTGAGAACGGATTACAAAACAACATCTCAAGCTAAGAGATGAATCACGGACCATAAAACCTGTAATCCTTCCAATATTGAGCTTGGCTTCCACAACCCAATAGAATGGGGGAACTGGAGCAACTCTCACTTCCCCACACAGTGTGAATCTGCGCAAGCAGAGCCGTGTGTGTGGGTGTGTGTGTGTGTGCGTGCATGTGAGTGTATGCATGTGTGTGTGTGTGTGTGTGTGTGCACGTGCATGGGTGTGTGTGTGCACAAACGCATGTGTGTGTGTGTGCGTGTGTATGTGCGCGCACACGTGTGTGTGTATATGTGTGTGTGTATGTGTGTGTCCTCTGCCCATCCTCCTGAGCACAGCAGCGCAGTCCTTAGACTTCATAAAGACAGCGTTCATGCGTGGGCAGCGGCAGGAGAGCTCGTCTCCAATGATGCTCAGGGGTCAGCCACACTTACGCAGGAGGGGAGCAGCAGCGAAGTGAAGATGCAGCCCACCTCTCTCCGATAAGACTGGAACAGACCGGGCTGAGGAGGACTAGCCCAGGCCTGGCTACATAAGCTTATGTCAGACCAGGATGCGTGTAAATTCAAAATGGTGGAGAAGCACAGGTTGCTATTGCAAACGGCAAAAACACCCTTCGCGTGATCAATCGTGGAACGCCATCTGTTTATTATTAAAACGGCAGCAGGCATTACAAACGATCGATAGGCAGCGCTCTTACGCGCGATACCCTGACCGCAAGCAGCACGCCATTGATCGTCTCTGCTCTTTGCCCGTTCATTTTGAGCATCGGTCCCTTAAATAATTAAACCTGTTTGTAAATAAACAAATAAACAGGCAGGAACGCCGGATTAATCATGCAGGCGTCTCAGCCAAACGGCCTGCATCGCTTTTCCCGTACGGTTTCGCCGCGGCGGCCGAGGCGCAAGTTATGTCAGCTGGGCTGCGAGCGGAATGGCGGGCGAACGGCGGGCCCAGCGATGGGCCTCGGGGCGAACGGCGGGCGAACGGGGCGGGCCCAGCGGTGGGCCTCGGGGGGCGGGCGAAACGGCGGGGGGGGGGGGGGGGGCGAGGGGGGGGGACTCCTCACCAGCAGCTCCACGCCGAAGCAGATCCCGGACAGCGTGCGCTCGGGGATGAGCGAGCCCTTGAAGCGCACCACGCCGGGCAGCGGCTCGTCGCCCGAGCGCAGCTGCACGCGCACCTTGGAGCCGCAGTCGATGTCGCGCGCGCGCTCCAGCCGCGGCTTGTTGCGCAGCAGCGCGTAGCGCTCCTCGCAGTTGGTGATGGGGAAGAGCAGCTCGGCCAGCTTCTCGTCCAGCTCCAGCACGTCCTTCTCGTCCAGGCCCAGCACCACGTTGGTCTGGTCCAGGATGCGCAGGCTGCGCTTGCCCTTGCCCGGCGGCAGCGGGCGGCCCAGGCTGTTGCGCTCCTGGCAGGCCTGCCCGATGCTGCCGCGCGGGATCTTCAGGGTCTTCTGCGGGGGCTTCTCCGTGGTGCACTCCTTCAGCACCATGTAGTAGCGCGAGTCCTCGCGGAAGCCGCCCCCGCCGGGCTTGTCCTGGTTCCACAGCGCCGAGCTCATGGCCGCCGTCGCGGGCCGCCTCGCATAAGCAGGCCGGGCGCAGCGCCGGGGGGGGGGGGGGGGGGGGGTGTGTCCGAACGCGCCTGGCGTCCGCGGAGACGGGCGGGGGGGGGGGGGGGGATGCGGTGGGCGGGTCACGGGGCGCAGGCCTGGGGTCCCCCAGCGACCTCTCTGTGGGCTAGCTGCATCGCACGCTAATCAGCCTGTGCTCCCATCGACACCTGCACACACACACACACACACACACACACACACACACACAGGGAAACAGAAACATGTTTAAGGGTGGTGTTAACGCACAGGTGCACAGCTTGATGATTCAGCCAACTTCCCTCTCTGACACAGCGGCTGCAGAACTGGCTCGGCTGTACGATATTAAACACGGGCCCCGAAATACCTTTATCGTCTTTTCAACAACAGTTCAAAAACGCAAGCGCAAATCTTCCTTCAAGACATAATTGCAAATGCAAGGGTACAAACACGCCCTTTACCACACTATACTGTGGAAATCCATTAATCATAAATGATAATAATACATTATACCTGTAGTGCCTTTGCCTTCACTTCATTAAAATAGTAAAAAATTAACCTAAAACAGCAAAGCTAAAACAGTATCTAGACTAATAATAAATAAATGAATAAATAACTTTAAAAGCTAAAACAGGCTAACTGCCTATGAATAAAATATAGACATAGCTTGTAGCGTTGCATGTTGGCCTATAAAGATAAAGAAGCAAAATACATACATAACATATGAATAAACATAGGTGATTTAAGAGGAGCACTCAGTTTGGTATCATATAAAAGACGGATGTTATCCGCTATGCAAATCAACTGGCAACTCATTTATTTTGAGAGGGATATCTGAGATTGCAAAATTGCAAATGATCAGAACACAAGAAGTTTTGAGACCCTTAAAGTGATTAACAGTGTTGCAACGCCGCCAACCTCTTTAGCAAACTTCCTTCACATAAGTCAGAACATTCTGTAATTACACAACTGAAGCACCGTTAAAAACAAAGCTTCAGGCCAGAAATTTATGATTCTGCCTACTCTGCTTAACCGCAATGCGCTTTGTCCCTTCAGCAATGAACTGAATCAAGCGTTAAGTGTCAGGTTTTTGTATTATAAACACTGCTAAACTCATAATTTGCGTGAGTAATGGAAAACTGCGTTAGCTCACATTAATTACTCGAAGTTAAGGACAAGGTGCGCTGTGGTTTGACTAAACAGAAACCTCCAAGTATTTTCATCAACAATGTCATTTACCCAAAAGAAGAAAAAAAAAAAAACACATTTATCATTAAGTAATAAGGCTAGCATTGCATAAGGGGATTTCAAGAGGCTAAACCTCAGCGCGGAAACGACATTGTACTAAAAAATTATCTAAAAATCCAGTGTTGACCACAGGAAAGAATGGCGTAATACTAAGCCAACTTAAAAGCCTACTTAGCATTGCTAAATTGTTCACAAAACAATGATTCCACTCACAAACGGCAGTCCCTGCTTTGTCCCGTGAACTTTCATAACTCGGACCAATCTGTTCCGACCTTAAATAAGTCCACCCATGTTATAATAAATGCATCTGCACAAGTGATAAAATCTTTTGTCCCTCCCTCCCCCCAGAAACTGCTTTGTAAATGGAGATGCTGATAGAGGAGACCGTGTGCTGCTGGTGGTTTAATAAAAAGGGTTCAGATTAAACGCAGGCCATTCCAGCAGCTGTGGGGCTGCTGGATTTCCCCTAGCAGCAACAGAGTCAGACACCAAGCCACCGAGAAGCAGAGAGAGAGACCAGAGGGGAAATCCACGGCTTCTCGATTCGCCCTTCCTGGCCACGAACCGTCCCTGCGTGTCACAGCCTCTGTGCTGTAAACACACAACGCAGGCGCTACGGTATCTTCACCAATATTCCCGCTTGACACTGTTTCTGTGATGCTCCTGCTATTAAACTGGCTGTTTAGCTTTTAGTTGCTGTTTTTTTTTTTTTTGTCAGGACAATTTTTCGGCCTTGCTCTATGCAACTATATATATAATAATACATAATATATATCAGACCATTATAATGGTGATCAGTTCCAAAAAGCCCCGTAACACAAAGAATCTCAAGAAATAGGTCTACGGACTCAACTCAGCACTCTGATCAGTCAGGATTGGGTTCAACAGCGAATACACTAGCGGGCCCCGTAATGAAAATCATCATTTCAGCTCAGTTTTATTTCAGCTTTTGTTTCAGTTGGTAACACGCAGTCAGCAGAGTCCTCATTTTAGACCAACACAAAAATAAGCACAAGTAGGATTAGCACCTGAAATGGGACAAGCCGAGTGCGCACGCCTTCAGTTGGCCGTGTACAGTAGGCTTAATGTGATTTTACAAATTCTGCCACCGAGGCCTTAAAATGGCACATCTGTCTCTCTTCCTGGACAAACTGGCCTCAGACGGTCACGACAAAAATACTGATCGCTGCTCATTGTGGAGCCACCCAAGGCACAGGCTCTTTCAGCGTTACATAAAAAGCTCCTTGTTTACCATCTAGTGCCATCTACAGCTATGACCCATATTGAGATTTAGGCTGTGGGAGTACTTCACAGTGAACACTGGCCATGTTGTGCGGCTGTTGTTTTTGTGGTTTTTGTCTTTTGGACATTGTGTTCCACCACTTGGCGTGAATTATTTCATGACCCTTTCCAAACCAAGTGGCAAGTAAGTGAGATCAAAATTTCCCTATTTCAGCAGGAAGTAACCTCAACACTGATGTTCTGACCCGTGTATATATCAGTTCACACACATGTTCAAAGCAACATTCCAGCTGGGAATTATAAATTCCACAACACAATAACAGCCTGATATTCCAGTCCTGCAGTACACTTCAGCCAAGTGAAATGAAAATCGGGGTTCCTGATCTCCCTGTAATACGAGTAAAAACAGTGTTACTGGACATGCAGCAGGCCACAAACCATTCGGCAATTTCCACAATGCCACACATTCGCGGCCTAATAGCTTCGCCCCCCAGCTCCAATCATTTGTTAACAAAAGAGAACAATCTATAAGGTGCAACTATCAAATTGTCAAGGCTAGTCGAAAAGGCAACCAAAAACAAGCTCAAAAATAGCCAACCAAGTGTTCAGCTAGCTAGCATATGTAACGTTAATGTTTTCCAGACCATACATTCCTGCATTATGTAAATGTTTTATAAGGATGCTCTGATGTTCTGAAGCATGCATGCCTGTCAAACATGGACCATATGGCAAAGCCACAATTTCACAATCTGCAAAATAAGAAACAAGCTATCAGCGTACAAGGATCTTATGTCGTATCTCAATATTCCACATTCTGGAACAATGATTGTCATGTTCACGTAATACACCTGCTGACAGAATCTAAGCTACACTCAACTGGAGAGTGGTAAATAGCCAACGGTAGTTTGTTCACCAGCGACGTTGGCTATGTGCAAAACTCAATCACAAAAAATGTAAACATAACGTTGGCCTGGGCTTCATGCCCTCCGTGAAATGACAAAACCTTAATGTAAGCTGATATACGATGTAATAGCTAGCTAGCTATCTACTAATATTCACCACTCTGCATGTTCTCTTGCTGCCGCACTGTCACGGCCAGTAACGTAGAACAGTGTATGTCGTAGCACACGCTCGCCAAGTAAGATGCTGTGGCTAGCTAGCTAGATACAAGCGGTGACAACACGATAGTTAACGTAGCTAGGTAAGCGACCTAACGTGTTGGAGGAAATTAAACCATGCACCCTCACACCTTAAAATACAACAGTTGCACTTAACCAGTCAGCTTTACGCAATGAGTAGCAATAATTTAACTCATTATTATTTTATTACTCACAATTCTAACAGCTACCCAGTTAGCCAATTGAATGATGAGCAGGCACTCGTAGTGAAACTAGCTAGCTGGCTCTAAATAGTCGATAGCTAGCCATTTAGCCAAACCGAATCATCTTGTACGATATAGCTTGCTAATTATGTTTCTTTTTAACTAGCTCGTTCGCTAACGAGCCAGCAGCTCAAGCCTGCCGACTGGCCGGCCAACAAAAATGAGCTAAACACAGCCTAGCTCACAGAGCACCGCACGCCAGATCCAGTAGCTCAATGCGTTGCTAGCAACATGCAAGTGTTGTGAAGAATGACATTAAGCCACTTTTTCTTACCGTATCTCCAATGACAAGCTGATTAGCGAAATAACAACATATACTGACAATCGGCTTGTCCCAATTGCACAGAGTTGAAATGTGATTTTAGTAGGGATGTAGAATGTGCCCAACCAGCTAAAAAGCAACGTAGTACTAGCTAGCTAGCGGCTACTAAGCATCTCTTGTGTGTTTCCGTGTGCTGACAGAGTTGTGTAACACTACAGCAGGTTAGCTTGTTAGCTACGGTATTTAAACAACTGATTTAAGAAGAAACACGTTACAGTTACGAAACAAAATAAAATACAAGAACACTGTATACATTATACTGTCATTACTAAAGGGGAATCCACGCAACCAACCAATTGGTCATCATTCTCTGAACCCATTGGCGCATTTCCAGTTTTGGTTAGTGATTATTGGATAAACAACGAGTCTGTTTTTTGGTCCCACCCTTCGGGGTTTTCCCAGACAGTTTTTCTGGTTCGGTTGTAGAGTGAAAGGGGGCGGAAGCAAGTTGTGATTGACATCACTATTGACTCATTCGTTTGGGTGAGGGAGTATTCGATGTATGAAATCAGTTTTGAGCGCAGGTTTTGTAACATCATCGTAAGCCACTGTGTAACACTGCAAGCGAAATCATTCTGCGTGGACCGATTTAAGATGCTGCGCTTGTATTTACGCCGGAAAAAATGCAAAAAATGTATTACGAGGACATCGAGTCACCATTGGTGGTAGGCTTGTTTTTATATGACATCACAGGCTGCGCACTGGTTGTTTGGAACGCACAAGAAAAACAGAAAGCATGAGCCGGTGCTAGTTTCTGACACCAGAACCTAATCAGACCTCCAATATTTTGTGAAATCTGTTCCACGGATGAGAAAACATTTCGAAACTTCATGAAGATTAAATGGCTTGCTTTATAGTTAATTGTTTAGAAGTTACCCTTGGAGCTTCCTTACCCAAGTGCCAGAGCGGATTCCATACTTAGTAGGTATCGGCTAAAAAATGAGCTATAAGATTTGACGTATGCATGTGCGTTCGTCATGCCAACATTCATACATGCGAAGTCTCAGATCATGTACTTGATATCTTGCTGTACTGATGTTTGTTATGCAGGTAAAATATGTATTGAAAGGGCAGAGTTCGAAGGCATAACATTCCAAACTGACTTCTCTTTCTGCTTTTCCGGACTAAACTATTCTGGTTTGTGACAGGAAGCCGAAGGGAGAATTTTATAGTCTACCACAATCACTGTACTGTAGGCTGAGAGTGGGCCGCAGATGTTTTGTGTAAACAAAAGTAAGGTCAAGTAGGCAGAGCAACAGAGAAGTACCTTCTCCCCTCGGCTAACCACTGATCTCAGCTGCCAGACATTTGACTGAAGACAGACTCCAGTAGATCACAGCAGAACGCTGCTGTAACAATCATGCCTTTTAAAGAACAAATATGCACGACGACACAGCTTGTGCCAGGAGAATGCAGCTTGTCAAGGCGATACAAATTCACAGACAAGACCAAAGCCTGCCAACACACCACTTCCCCTGTTCCTCCCATGTACCAGCAGTTAGCTGTAGATTTCTCAAGTCAACCATGAATCCTGAGATAACTAGCTACTGTTTCACTGACCGTCTCATTGGACAAAACATGGTCGATATTGACCATTTAGTATTTTTAGGATGTTACCGACTTTGGGTTCACCTTTGTTCGTACACAGTGATCAACCACAATCAGTAAATCCCTTGTACACAAAACCTGCTTTCTAAAACTTGTAAGTGCCTATCTTTCTGCACTGGCACATCTTCCTTAACTTTGGCATACAAATGTGAACAAATACACATATTTTACACATTTATTTCAAAATGTTTATACATTAATGTGTATCATTGAAGTTGCAAAAAATATTGTGTCTGAAAAAGATATTTAACAAGTTTATCACTCGCACAAATCGCTATTGTGGTGATTTTCCTGAACATTAAAAATGTTAATTCAAACTTGCAGCATAAACTGCCTTTAGAACCATGGTTCGGAGATGTCAAATGTGTGTGACATACCATGTCATATCCACTTGTCCATAACAAGTAAAGACCAATCCTTAGATGAGACATGACTGTCTAAAGTTTGTTTTTTATTATTGCACTGGTGATTTTAAATCCCTGTACACATCAGTGTATATTAAAACATCCTTGGTGTTATTTAGACATAAATAAGACACATTTTTCCAATAGTTTGGGTGGGGGGGGTCAGCTTTAGTGCAGCACAGAGGCCTTAAAACGATGAGCACTTCAGTGACTCAGGGTTTTGTACGAATGTATTACAGTCAACTATTATTTTATCACGAAGCTGAGAATCATATATATTGCACAATATTTCTCCATGTAGATATTCTTGAGCTACAAGTCAAGACATGACAGACTTTTCTGTTGACTTGACAACCAACAATATTTATTATTCAAGAAGTTTTCATATGTTAGCCTGGCGTAACCACCTCCAAGCTCTACGGGATCCTTTAAAGTAATTAAAGCCAGTTCTCAACAGACACCTACGCAAAGTCCTCTTATAGCATGCAGCAGAATGGCATACAGACTGGCTGCACGAAGAGAGGAGAAACAAATATGTATGAGCTCCAGAAAACCAGGTGAGGGTATTTCCCAATTAGCACAGGTGTAGGCATTTACCAAATTGGCACAGGTGGTAAATGGTAAATGGACTGCATTTATATAGCGCTTTTATCCAAAGCGCTTTACAATTGATGCCTCTCATTCGCCAGAGCAGTTAGAGGTTAGGGGTTAGGGGTTAGGTGTCTTGCTCAAGGACACTTCGACACACCCAGGGCGGGGTTTGAACCGGCAACCCTCCGACTGCCAGACAATCGGTCTTACCTCCTGAGCTATGTCGCCCCTGGTGCACAGGAGAGGAGGGAAAGATATGCCTACACATTGACCAGGAGGGTATTTCACGAAGCAGGATTACTGAGTTTTCTGGATAGCTGTGCTGAGTAAAACCCGGAACAGCTCTTTGTACTTCAGTCCACGTTCCAGATTTGGGAGGGTTCCAGGTTTTACTCAGCACAGTTATCAAACTTAGTAGTCC
This sequence comes from Anguilla japonica, assembly GCA_025169545.1. Taxonomy (NCBI): domain Eukaryota; kingdom Metazoa; phylum Chordata; class Actinopteri; order Anguilliformes; family Anguillidae; genus Anguilla; species Anguilla japonica. The sequence goes on from CM045898.1 coordinate 43,378,620, forward strand.
TGCTTTGTGAAATGGCCCTGGACTGCTCAACCGTGTTCCTGGAAATCTACTTTCTACTGTAGGTTTTCACTCCAACCCTAACAAAGAACACCTCATTCACCAGCTAGAAATATATTATAATAAGGAGAATCTGCTGTGCCAAGTTAGGGTTGGAGTGAAAACCTACAGGACATCAGATCTCCAGGAACAGGGTTGGACAGACCTGCTCTTGACACCTCAGGAAGAGGGGATGTGTTGCAGTTCTTCTTTATGCTGTTGAAGACCACGTGTCCAAAAACAAAGAGTGCCTGTCTGAATAAAGCACATTATTTACTTTTTGGTTTTGCATTTCTGCATTCGGTTGAGGGAAATCACCCACACATTTACCACATCCTGCCTGGCTCCAAATCTTCTATCTGCAAACTCCTGATGAGCATCAGTGCGATTACGACAGCAATGAATTGATCCAGCATCAGTGATTGGAGACAAAGTCAATCTAAACGTTTTACCTAATATGTTTCTAATATAAAGTACGTGATCAGGAGGTAGCCACCCCCATTGCCAACTAGTCTGTAACATCACATTACAACACAACAGACTGCAGAGCTAACACATGTGAACGGAAAGAGGATGTAGTAGTCTGCCATCTGTGACATCTATCTATCTATCTATACACATGGCGGTACTTTAAAATGGAGGGCTCCAAACCCAGTAAGATTATTACAGCTATTCATGCTTCTACTGACTTACTGAAATAAGACCATTTTAGACATGGTGTGATACAGCTATGGTGAATAGAGATGTTTTTAGTGGGGAAATAAATTATCACCGCTGAAATGCTCGGCACTCTGCTGGAAGTGTTTCACTTCCTCCTGTGCAACTTTTTGTCCCCTCCCACAGGCAGCCAATCACAATGCAGAGCTCACTCGAGACCTCAGCAACTTCCCTGCCAATGCAAGGGACTCTCCTGTCCCCGCTTCTGTTGTCCTGGGTCTGGCACAGAAAGCCAACCGATCATGTTTTTTTTTTTCCCCCCCAGAAATGTGAAGGCCTGGAGAACAGAAGGGGTGTGCAATGATCTTCTTGGCATGTGAATAAACCGCGAGACACATTAGATAAGACCTGGGCTAATAACAGCCTCTTCAGCAGGAAAATCTGACTGACGGCATCAGAGGTAAGCACTCAATTTACCTTTTACCAAATGAGCTGGTAACATGTACTACGAATGAGACGCAGGGAGAGGCTCAGAACAGGCTCTGTTCAAGGACAGCGGCAGTGGTCTCACGTCGCTGAAGCAATTCAGACGGCTCCACGATCACAGAAAGACGCGGCTGACTTCGCTATAAAATCGGTGACTTCCTCTTTCCTCATGCGTTTCTCAGTGTGCTGTCGCCTAGCAATGTGACCAGAAGAATCACATGAAATAACAACCGAGTTATCTGATGTAGACTATTAAAATTTTTTTGTTTTGTTTCAAATGAGCATGTGAAGGTTCATCATAATAACCGTCAGACGTGTAAATTCACCATTAAACGTGGAGATAAGACTGAGCAGGAACTGGGGTGGGGGTGGCCATTGGAGGTGTGAATATATGTGTCTGTCTGTGAGTGGGTCTCTGTGTGAGGGTGTGCGTGTCAGTGTGTGTCTACATAAAATATGCATCTTTCTTTTAGTTAGCAGTCAGTATTGGCAACTTAGGAAGAAGTTTGTAACAGTTGGAAGTGGGCGTCTGAGTCCTGCATCTAGAGGGTGTTAACGGTTAATACTGCTGGGTTTGCAAAATTAAACATATTACAATTAACCCTCACCTTGCAAACATTAATGGAGGTTCCACCAAGATAGGGTTTTGAGCAGACTGGTAAACTACATCAGTTGTAATATCTCTTTTGAAAATAAGCCTCAAAATGAAGTATAAACCAGACAAGGACCAGACACCATAAACCCTTCCCCAAGTATTAAAATCCTTCCTGCTGTTGCCATGCAGCATGCAGAGAACCTTTTACCTTTAATGAATTTTCATTAATATACATTTATATGCAATTTCACGTGATGTGTGTTTACATTTCAAGAATGGCCCAGAATGCACCAGTGGCAGGAAGCCCACTCAGCACTGAAGAGATGTTTGAGGGTGATGCTCAACAGGCAGAGCCACATTCCAGCACCTCGCCAAGATACCTGATTCCTGGCGTCTCCCACTCCCACCGACAGGCCGATAAAGACGCCACTGGTCAGTCTGGCAGCTGCACTGATCCCGAACATTACAGCCGGCTCAATAAATGCAACTCTGTGAGTCTTGTCTGCAATGTGCACATTGTGTCCTTGTCTGCGTTTGCTACAGGCCTGAGCATTAGCCCTAGCTCTGCAATGACCACCAAAGAGCTACAGGACTACTGGCACGGAGTGAAGTCTGAGAGGAAAACCTTCAAACTGCTTTTCGAGATCCCCTCCACGCGCACCGTGGAGCACGGGCTGTCCCGCTACGTGGTGAGTAACACGAGAAACCATCACATTGGGGCTCTCCATGGACCAAGCACAATACGCTTCGCTGTAATTCTGTACTGTGGTATGATAACAGGCTCTTATTTCAAGGCATCAATATTTTTTTTAAGACTGTGTCTTAATGCTCAGGTAAATTAGGGTGAATTAGCTTGTTGAGTGACCTTGAACTAGCGCTCCTGGTCAGTAACTCTCGAGTGCAACCCAACCCGCGACGCCTTTGCTTGCGCAGGTGTATCAGATCGTCGTGCTCAAGTCGGGCAGCTACGACTCCAAGCGCGTGTCCGTGGAAAGGCGCTACAGCGACTTCGAGCGCCTCCACCTGCACCTGCTGCAGGACTTCAGCGAGGAGCTGGAGGAGGTGACGCTGCCCAGGAAGAGGGTGACGGGCAACTTTGCGGAGGAGAACATCGCGGAGCGCCGCGAGGCCTTCAAGGACTACCTGGCCCGGCTGTACGCCGTCCGCGCCGTCCGCCGCTGCGCCCTCTTCCAAGCCTTCTTCACCGAGCCGGAGCTGAAGCAGGCCCACGGCTGCCTGTGCGGGGGCCAGTACAGCCGGGCGCTGGAGCTGCTGCTCCCGGCGCTGGACCTGCAGGAGAAGCTGGCGCAGCACTGCCCCGCGCTGACCGTGCCCACCCTGTGCGCCGTGACCGTGTGCCAGCGCGACCTGGACGACGCCGCCGCCGCCTTCGCCACGGGCCAGCGGGCGCTGCCCCTGGTGCGCCGCTACGGCCTGCGCAAGTACCGCTGCCCCCTGCTGGCCCTGCTGGTGGACCTGGGCTTCCAGCTGGGGCTCCCCGTCGCCGCCCTGCAGGAGGAGCTGTGCCGGGTGACGACGCCCAGAGGGGCCCGGTGTCGCTGTTGTCCCTCAAGGAGCTGGTGGTGCAGGAGTTCACCTAAAAACCAGGCCCAACAAAGCTCGACCCTCTGCACTGCCTGGCACAGCAAAACTCTGCGGGCCTTTGTATAAGTCTGAGCAAATTCCGCAACGTGGCATTGCAATGCCCTTACCCACAGACTCTGAAATAAAAATATATGAGGTTTAAATGAAAACATTAATTACTTCTTTCATTAGGTTTTTCCGACAGTCTTCATAACCTAATGACAGCTCCAGAATTTAGGCATACAGCGACTTTGAACTTTTTTGGCTTTTGAATGAAAAAAAAACAACAGCTTCATAATCAAACATGGTAGAAGCAACACAGCAACACAGTGGAAGCTTATTTTATGAAGGAATGAAACTCGCAGTCAAGCATAACCTCGTTCCACAGCATGGATCGATGCCACAAAGAGAACTCTGAGGTGGGCTTTGACACCTTTGTGCATTTTACTACACACATTTTACTGCTTTTTTTCCCCAAATTATGTTGAGTATACTGTCTTATATGCAAACAAATAGTAACAGTTACAGCATAACTACCACTGGTGAGGAGCGGGATGCAATGCAGAAAGTCACCACTTGAGGAGGCCATTGTATATATTTTATTAAAAGGCTTGGCATTATATACCTTGTGCAGATCTGCTGTCAACAAGCATATTTACTTTTATTACAAATATGCGGGAAATATTTATTTGTGGAATATATTTATTTGAAACCTATCTGCTGTCCAATTCTTTCTGATTCAGTAGGTGTTTAGAATGGACCACGTGTGTTGGGGGGGGGGGGGGGGGAATCACACAATCTGGGTGAAAGGGAAACAGGCAAAAAAAATGGGCATCTGAAAGTAGGAACTAACAAAATACTAAAATACATACAAAAAAAAAACGAAAAGTCCCTGAACAGTTCAGTTTTTCTCAGAATAGTGAGTTAAAGATTATAGGGACAAAATCACAGAGCCAGATGTGTGTGATGAGTATTGCATTTAGATTACCTGATTGTGGCACTGCTTGGTCCCTTGGGGCATGTGATTGATCCCAAAGCTTCTGTCTGATACCATCTCATCGCGCGCCAGGGACAGGGTCTTAGGCATGGGCTGTTTGAGGTTTGCCATCTTCAAAATCTTTTTTTGTTCAACTACATGTGCTCTGCAAAGATATGCAAAAAAGACAGTTGGACCTAAAGACACTATTTATCTTTTAATGCAAAACGCATTCATGATTATTGCAAGTTTTTTAAATCATGCAAAATGTGCCAGCCAGCCAGCCAGCCATTATTCAGTAATCTCAGATGGGAAATAGGATCGCAGTCAGACTGTGCCTGACCCAGATGGGGCTTTGTAAATGGTCTGTATTTATATAGCGCATTTTCCAGCAACAACTGCACAAAGTGCTTTACAAGGAATGCCTCTCATTCACCCATTCACACACACACACGCACTCACACACCAACGGCAATCAAGGTGCAAACCAGCTCGTTGGGAGCAAGCGGGGCTTAGGTGTCTTGCTCAAGGACGCTTCGACACTCAGAAGACTGGGGATCGATCCAACGACCTTCCGGTTGCCAGACAATGGTTGAAACAAAGAATGCAGGACAAAACTCTAAGATGTCAATCCACGTAGATAGAGAATAGGCATAACCAGATATAAACCGGATTTCGTATCCTGGAGTGAACACACCTTTCCAAAGTTCTGTGATCAACAATTCCAGTTCATCAGAAATTCTTCCATTAGTTCACCATCCTTTTCTGACATCTTTATATTGTGCTATTACAACTACTGTAGTCAAGTAAAATCAGTTCCACAGTTTGAATAATTAATACGTGAGTACAACATGGAAAAAGTTTGAATATAACTTTAAATGTGTTTTTGCTGTTCCCAGCAGCTGAAGCCTGAACAATTCCATTATCACAAAGGCAAGCCAGCTCTCCAGATTCTCCAGTACCTTTAGGTTTTTTTGCAAGGCTCACCAGTGCTTTGAGCCCAAGTGCAAAAGTTCTTTTAAAAAATTGAAAACTGGAGCTTGCCGAGACTTTTGATGGATTTTTAGAAAGTGATCTGATGGTGTTAGACACCACCAGCTGCTAAGGTGCGCCTGAATCGCTATCCCTGCATGACATTTTCTCACAACCTATTTGTCTACATCAATCAGTGCAATAAGTCAGATATTTCCTGGTTGGAGAGCAAGTAAGAACAGGAGACAAAAACACCTTGCTCTCTCCGGAGCAGAGTTTGATAAAAAGCGTCAAGCGTGTGCGGTGAAATTGTGTTGTTCCAGTACCGATATGCGTAACTTAGCAACACTGCCTGAACTGACATGAACCAGGTGATTATGCCAGGGCATTTGTTGAGATCCAGGTATGGCCCATGCCCACAGAGAACAGGAATAGCTTTCTTTCTCCACCCTGCTGCACAGATTCTGGCTGTGTCAGCCCTGATCTCTCACAGAAGAGGGGGATGAAGAGGAGGGAGAGCGAAGAGGGGGGAGAGCTCTTTGATTTTATCCAGTCCAGATGGACACACAGTTTCCCATCCACAGCCTTCAAAAACATCATCCCCGTGGAAGAGCAAGAGAGAGCAAAAGAGAGAGAGAGAGATGGGTGGGGTGGGGTTGCTTTAGGATCTCCTCTTTTTTTAAATTATCTTTCTCTTTATGGTATGAGTGATTGATGACTGATACATTTCAGTAAACCATTTGTGGAAAATGAAGAGAGAGAAGAGAAAGAGAGAGAAAGTGAGATGGAGAGAGAGAAAGAGAGAGCGAGAGGAATTTTGTGCATTTTTTCCATCTAACACATAGATGGCTCAAACCTTGCCTAATGCCCAGAATGGAGGACGTGTTCATCGCAATGTGGTTCGGTTTCTTTGACATTAAAGCAAAGTCCTGCTCCATATGGGCCCAATTTAGCCCCTGAGGCAGCGGACTGGCCGTAAATAACCCCTGGTCCAGACAACCATTTCAACCGTCAAACGTTTCTAAAGTCAAAACACTGAAAGCACATCTAATGGCCTTAATCTGAGGCTAGGCCTATTGTGCGCATGTATTAAGTGGAAGTGTGTGTGAGAGAGAGAGTGATTGTGTGTGTGTCTGTGTGTGTGAGAGAGAGTGTGTGTATATGTGTGTGTGTGTGTGTGTGTGTGTGTGTGTGTGTTTGAGGGAGCTGATTTATGGCCAGCAAAACTGAAACAGGTGATCCCAAGCAGGGACTGCTCTTGCTCATGTGTTTTCGGTTGCTGGAAAACCTTTTGGTTCTGTGTTCAAAGGCCAGCTTGCTTAATGGACCGCGATGCTTGACGGATTGACTGTGCTGTCACAGAATTAATAGGGGCTTGTTAAGTGGCACCAGTAATTACATGGTCATGTTTATGAAAGTATCATTCACAAAGACTAATAGGTTTAGTCAGCAAATTACACTCATCTGATTTTGTTAAATCAGATGACGCACATGAGGGGTTTCAGGAAAGGATACAAATGCCCCTATTTTTAGGCCTACAGAAGACAGTTGGTTACCCAAAATATATCATATAATATACTTTGGTATGGAAGTCCATTACTTCTGCCCACACATGATCTACATTTTAACGTGTTGGTAACAGCTCAGGCTCAGAACGGTTCTGTGACACTGCACCGCTGTATGAGTCAGATTTCTCTTCATTTAGAGGTCGAGTGCAACCCCCAGGCGACCACGTCATTGCCGAACAGGTCTTCATTAACAGAAAGAGCCCCGGCACGCGTCACGGGAAGGTTAATGGTTCGTTGAGGTCGGGGGGTCAAGCGTAATCAGCAAGCAAACGCACGTTTCGGGTCACAAAAAAAAAAGGAAAAACAGGTCATTGAGCGCTTTGCGCACCGTATCCTTTACCTGGTGACCGGGCGTCCTTCACCGAGCGTGGGAGGAGCCAGGAAAATGCTAACGCGTCGCCCTGCCGCACACCCACCCCCCCCCCCCCCCCCCCGACAGCAACATCAGAGGGCGACTACAAAAAAACGAGCCCCACGCTGTACACAAAGAGCGATCAGAGCTCGTTCCCGGGAACATATGCATCTCAAAGCCGGGCCCCCCCTCCGCGCCGCGCCTCTCTCAAGTCCGGCCGTCCCCCCCCCCAGCAGCCCCGGCAGGTATCGGCGGAGCCACGCCGGCCGCCGCGCTCGTTAGAGGCCCCGGGCACGGGGGACGGTGATTAGACGCCGGGAGGGGGGCCACAATCAGGCGCCGCCACATGTCATTGCGCCCCGGATGAAAGCGGGGAAGGGATCGTTACGACGTCCCGCGTGAGGGGGCGCGGGTGAAACGGCGAGCGGAGCCGGGCGCGCGACCGGCGTCTTTTTTTTTTTTCTTGTTGTCGTCGTCGCGGCGACTGATCTTTCCCTCTCCCTAACTCCCTCCCTCCCTCCCTCCCCCCCCCTCCCACCCTGCTCTTCCTTTTCTCCACAAAGCGTCAGTTAAAACAACAACTAAATAAATTTTTTAAAAAAAATTTAAAAAAAAACATCTGGACCCTTCCTGCTTTCTTCTGCATGCGTGATGATGTTTGATACGTGTGGGGGTAAAGATGATGTTCATCAGACGTTTACAGGAGGACATTTTGGCTCCAACCAGACGTCTGGTCTGATCAGCTCCGGCCACCAATTTAAACTGCAGCTGACCAGCATTCATGTCTTCACATTGCAGCCAAAGTTAACTTCAGTGTCTGTTTATCAACCTGCCTCCTAACAAAAGGATTATAATAAAGTGGCGGTTTCGGTCCCTGTGATTGTATATAATATCCTTCTCAAAAGCTAATGGCCCAAAAGAGCATGAGTATTGTATGAGTGTGCGTACAAATTCGTTTTTTAAACGACAAGAGCATTAAAACATCGAAGGTGATTCGAAACCGTAAGTTTTTTTTTTTTTGCTAAATAAAAAAGATAATCTCCAGCACTTCTGTGACCTTGGGCGTGGCATACAAGGTCAGCGAATCTTCTTCTGCTGAGCGCGTGCTATTAGATATGGGCCTATTTGTTGGGTATTCATTAACAAACCTGGTGCTCTGCTTTCATCTCTGTTTCTCTCCCGTACTCAACATAAACTACACAGGCACCTTGCAGCTTGACATCTCTCCATTCATGCTGTACCTTAAACAGCATGCTGCGACATCAAAGAGGAAGAGATGCCTTTGATGTTACAAAAAGAGAGAATTCAATGATTTACTTAAACCAATGGAACTTTTGGATCCTCTTTTCTCTCTCCCCCCTCCCTACTCCCCCCATCCTCCTCCATCCCCTTCTTTTGAAAAATGTTGTGTTCCTTTCTCTTGCACTTCTCCCCTCAGCCCGAGCAGCATTGTCGATATTTCGTAAGTCTTTTTTTTTTCCCTCTATCCTTTCTTCCTTCGCTTAATTTCCGGAAGCTCGTCACCAGTCTGCTGACCAGAGGGAAGGTGTTTCGCAACAAAGGTCGGCCGGGTGGCCGTTGGTCTGCATCTCCACCCTCACGATGAAAGCCCCTGTCGGCCTCAGCCTCCCACTCTTTTATATCGCCTCGCATTATCATATCAAAAGTGACCCCGCCTTTTGTTCATCATGAAAGTTTAATTAAAAACTTATTTAAAGCAAAGACACTTGACAGGGCTGGATTACTTTTTTCCATCATTGACAGCCTCTGTACTTCGCGATGGTTTCGAGACTAAAAAGTTAGATGATTTATTTTTCTTTTTTTTTTTTTTTTAAAATAAATAAAAGCCTTGTTTTACTTGTGTTCTCCCTCTGGCAGCATTTCTCTCTCTCTAGGCTCGTTCTCTCTCTCTCTTTCTCTCTCAATCTCCCTCTCCCTCTCCACAGAATTAAATAATGCAGGAAAAATCTAGCATTATTTTGATGCTTTTCAAATCATCTCTCATTAGTTTCACAAATGAGGAATTTTTTATTTTATTTTTTTACACCACAATGGAGGGAACACATGCACGCACACACACACGCACACATATATACACACACCTACTAGGGTGCTTTGATCCACCCTTGGAATGTGTTGAATGGGAGGATCTGACTTTTCAATAAGGATAACTACATAAAACGATGGGTCATTTCCAATTTAATATCATTTTTTAAAGTCTACAGGTTCCCAGCCCTCAAGCACTTGTATCTCCCTTCCCGGGACTAAATAATTCACTAGGGGTTCGTTAGCGATCGGATTCATCCGCTTTGAAACGTTTTCATTTGCTCCACGGTTTTATTAGTAAAAAGGCAGATCTAACATGAAAGAATTTAAACACTGGCAAAAAAAAAACTTAACCCTCGCATAACCCACTGAGCCAAACAAGCAATCGAGGCCTATAAACTCAGGTCAGGTTCGATGGCACAACACACGTATGTCATCTTTTTCTGAATTATGAAAGATCTGGCCAAGTAGGCCTCTTATGTACTGTATTCATATATTGAATATAGTTAGATTTTCAACTTATCCCAGTATAAATAGGGCCTGTTTAACACGAGAGTGAGTTTAAGCAATGGGATAGTGTGGACAGCACCAACGCCAAAAACTGCAGAGCTGACACTGTTGTTTTGA
>CM045898.1:43393518-43438518 GCA_025169545.1 Anguilla japonica
CTGCAACCGCGTCGATGTACGAACCCCACTGGCGATTCGGGACAGCGGAGACATCGACGGTTCTCCCCCCCCCCCCAAAAGACTTGGAGCCGCCAGCTGAAGCAGATGGAATTTTGACTCCTTTGCCCATCGTGGGGGTAAGTTTACGCTTGAAAGCTTACGCGCACGAAGGATCTCTTGGACTGCTGTGACGAGACCATTTTCCCACAACAGACGCTATCTGACGGAGTGGGGGATGGTGGAACAGGCCGCAGTCAGGACCCCCCTGAGGAGGGGAGGGGGGGGTGGTGGAGAGTGGTGTGGAGTGGAAGCTTCCATCTTTCAGGAAAGGCTTCCAGTATAAAAGGTTCAGAGCCCACGTCAATCCACTGTGGAGATCCGTGACCAGCCATCTTGCAGCTTGCAGGATGACGACTGATGAGGTCAGCCTCCGCATTAAAATCGTAGTCACGGGCTAAAATAACTGGTAGCACTCTGGGACGGGGAAAGGGAAGACTTGCTATTGATGGTCCTGCCCTGGTATCGTTTAGCACCAGTGGAGCGGGACAGCAGAGTAAATATACTCTGTGGCATGCAGTAAACAGTGATGTCATGTTGGCTGATCGTAGACCCTGATCCCCCCCTCCCCCAGAGCACGTGGTTGCTTGGTGACAGCACTGATGACAGCTGAGGCCTGAGATGCCACCGGGCCTGGCTGCGTTCTCCCACTGCATGACCCTGATTATCAGGACCCGACAGGCTCGGCTTCCCCACCAAAACCAGGGGCACACCCCGGTTCGAACCTAGAGGTGACACAGGCCCAGAGATCTGGATTCTTCTGGGTTAAGTCAGCGAACGGAACGCATCCACACATGTTGGACAGACTTAGTCTAACTACAGGCCATCAGGATATATTTTCTGCATTCCACAGCATCTGCTTGATCCAACTAGAGACTCCACACACGCTCACACACACACACACACACACACGCACACCACGCATGCGCACACGCACACGCGCACACACACACATGTGTACACACACAGACACGCACGCGCACACACATGCACACACACGCACACACGCATGCGTACACACACACATGCACACGCACACACTGAGTAGAACTGTACCAAGAGCTAGCGACACCCGTTAGCTTGCGTGACTCCTAAATTCTACTTGCCCACAGTCTGCATCAAATGTTACTAATTAAAAACCACAGATTTAGAAAAACAGAGAAGCAAAATGTACCTGAGAGTGTGCATAATTAGCCAACATTCCTGTGGACCGCCTGCAACGATCAGCAGTACAGACCACCTCTCGAAGGAACCATCGCTCGACTACTACTGCACAATAGTTGCTCTACGTTTTTAGAGTGAGTGGTCTTCAAACACAGCTTATTGGGAGAACTGCTTCAGGAGGCGAGCAAACATTTAAATACAAAGATACAAGTTTCAGAGTGTGGATACAAAGTACGTCACAGCGTTAGTGTAGCTTGTGTATAGTTGGTGTTAAAACATGGCACATACAGTATGTACATACAAAAACAATATGATGGATAGCACAAGGCTACATGATTGCAGAGTGAAAAACCTCCCATGTAGGTGACATATTAAAAATCTGTTACTAAAAATAACATCTGAATAATAACAACAATTATATCAATAATAATCATAATAATACTAGAGGTAGCAGCTGTTTGGGGTCTTCAATTTTCAGTTAATATTTTTATCCAAATGCCTTGCTTTCATTTCTTTTCTTTTTTTTTTAAATTGTCCTCAGAAGTTTCAGAGTATTGCTTGTGAAAGTCAGGACCTTTATCTCGGTAGAAAATGCCCAGGTTCTGACTGCAAATGTATTTTTTTTTTTTTTAGAAGCGACAGCACCAGGAAGTGCTTTTCAAGTGGTCTTCAGCCGACAGGATTCCCGGGTCCTCCTGGTCTCCCAGCAACCACCATCGGGCACAAACCAGAGGCCCCACCGGTGCTGTGCCAGTGACCTCGTCCTTTTCTTCATATATAGCATCATAGTGTGTGATAGTCCTTCCATTCCAGTGACCCTCCCCCCCTCCCCACCCATCGTCCCACCCTCTACCCAGCCAAACCCATCCCTCTGACCCCCCCTCCCCCCTGGCTTCAGGAGGTCGGTTCACCAGCCAGGGTTTCAGAGAACCAGAGAGGTCAATGCAGAGAGTTCAGGTGAGATGTGGGTCAACACCCCCCCCCCCCCACAAGCCCCAGGCTTAGCTGAACACATAAGAGCCAAGCTTGTGGTTTCTGAGGATTCCTGTAAGCCTAGCCACTCCGCTCATGCCTTCCCCATCCCTAAAGAATAGCCTGGCCTTGCCCCGCCCAGCCCCGCCCTGCCCCACCCCATCCCCCCCCCCTGCCACTTGAGGAGGCCCCTGCTCTGCTCCTCTTGTTCTGCTCCTCCTGTGCTCCTCCAGCACCTCCCCAGTCCGCAGAGGTCTCTGTACAGTTGTGAAAACGCCCACGCGAAAGCGGGCGCGGCGCCCGGTTGGCACGGCGACGCTGGCGCCAACGCAGCCGGTCCAGGGCTCACGACTGGTAGAAGTGGTGGTAGTGGTGGTGGTGCTCGTGGTGGTGGTGGTGCTCGTGCCGCTGCACCACCTGGCCCAGGCCGCCCTCGTACAGGAGCATGCTGGGAAGGTCGCGCACCTGCTCCTTCTCCAGCACGGGGCCCGGGGCCCCCAGCGCGCCGCGGTAGGCCTGCTGCTGGCTCTCCTTGGCCCGCTGCTTGTGCCTCCGGTGGGGGGCGGAGGGCTGGTAGGGGGGGTTGGGGCTGAGCAGCGCCGGCGGGGGAGGGGCGCCCCGGCTCCTCATGGCCCTCCCGGAGGGGTGCGCGGTCGGGGCGCGCCCGTGCATCTTTTCGGGGAGCGCAGGGCGTGCTTGCCCGAGTCCTGGCCGCGCAGCCGGGGGCAGGGGGGCTCGGCGGGCGGGGCCGGGTGGCCCGGGGGGTCGGCGGCCTGCGAGCGGCGATGGTGCGGGTTCGAGAGCCCATTCTCCAGCTCGTGGGAGCGCGACCTGCTCTGACCTCCTGCTCCCGGCTCTGCACTGGCGCCTGCAACACCAGAAAAACACCAAAGAAAGTCAACACCGCGATACCTGCCACAGACACCCCAATACCTGCTCATTCACCTGCCACAGACACCCCAATACCTGCTCATTCACCTGCCACAGACACCCCAATACCTGCTCATTCACCTGCCACAGACACCCCAATACCTGCTCATTCACCTGCCACAGACACCCCAATCTGAACATTCACTTGCCACAGACACCCCAATACCTGCTCATTCACTTGCCACAGACACCCCAATACCTGCTCATTCACTTGCCACAGACACCCCAATACCTGCTCATTCACTTGCACAGACACCCCAAATACCTGCTCATTCACCTGCCACAGACACCCCAATACCTGCTCATTCACTTGCCACAGACACCCCAATACCTGCTCATTCACTTGCCACAGACACCCCAACACCTGCACATTCACCTTGCCACAGACACCCCAATACCTGCTCATTCACTTGCCACAGACACCCCAATACCTGCTCATTCACTTGCCACAGGACTCTTACAGTCACACGGCTGATATTTTTACCAGACGTCTCACATGCTTAAAAATACACACATGAATAAAGAGGAACTCAGTCCCAGGTACCATAGACTAAAAAAGAAGCTTTATTTGCTTTTTGAGGAATGAGTGAATGCACTGAATGTGTGTGTGTCTGGAGTATCTGGTCCCTGCTAGTGCTCTCTCATCTCATGTGCTCAGCATGTGCTCCCAGACACATCTGCTTCTGTCATCAGCAACTGCCTTTTATTAAGTCCAAAAGATGAAGAAAAATATTCCAAACAGTGCAACGTGGGCAGCTTTTGCAGTGTGTGTGTGTGTGTGTGTGTGTGTGTGTGTGTGTGTGTGTGTGTGTGTGCGTGTGTGTGTATATGAGCACTTCAAAGGCGTTTCAGGTATTCTCATCTTTGTCTTTGACAGCTCGTCACACTGGTGGGACCAAACGGGGTCAACTCAAAACCCACAAGCATCAGTGCTGCTGTGTGATACACAGTCAGTCAGATGGACGAACGGACAGAGAGTCAGACAGATGGACGAACGGTGAGAGAGACAGACAGATGGTGAGACAGACAGATGGACGGACGGAGAGACAGACAGACAGATGGTGAGACAGACAGATGGATGGACGAATGGGCAGAGAGACAGACAGATGGACGGACGGAGAGACAGACAGATGCACGGACGGAGAGACAGACAGATAGACGGATGGACATGGAGACAGACAGACAGGCGGACGGACCCGTGCCGAAGCGGGACGTGTAGTTCTCGATGCCGGCCAGGTCCAGGTAGTGGTTCCGGCGCTCCAGGTTCTCGTCCACACAGTGGCGCATGCAGCCCTGCTGGGTGTGGTGGTCGCTGTGGTGCCGTCTGCAGAGAGGAGGGAGATTCTGTTAGCTGAAGTCTGTAGGTCACACAATTTCTCCCAAATTACATCACACAATTTCTCTCCAATCTGGAACCATCCTGTAGGTCACACAATCCCTCCCCAGTCTGAAAAGATACTGTAGGTCACACAATCCCTCCCCAGTCTGAAAAGATACTGTAGGTCACACAATTCCGCCCCAGTTAGGTAACACAAAATTCCTCCCCAGTTTGGAATGCCCAGTTATAACTACAGGCCCTTTCCAATGTTACAAGTGCATCCATTAATTAAAGCAGATACACCCTAGCACCACTGAGGCGTGTATCTGCCTTAAATTCGCTAAAGCACACGCAGTCGTCTGCTCTTCTTCACCCTGACATCCTCCACAGGTGTGTCTCACACGCAATGAGACCGCAGGGACCCAAATCAACCAGAGGAGTCGCCACTGAGCACGCTCAAGATGACACCTAACACTTCAATAAGCGCTAACGCCTCATTGGAATGCGCCACTCGAGAGGCCCCGCCCCCCAAGAGCCAGGGCTCTCCTGATTGGCTGGCCCGAGCTCACAGGAAAAGCAGACGCCTCTCGCTCGGAACTCGGCAGCTGCTGCGGACGCACGACCGGGGGCCCGACCCCCAGCGTTCGGGGGGGGGGGCGCGGCAGGCATCCCGCCCGGCCCCGCTGCACACGAGGCACATCAAAGCTCAGCTGTGCAGCCGCAGTAAACAGAGGGGCCGCTGTGAGCCGTCCCTCTCCCCGCGACCTTGGGACGGCCTCAAAGCGAGCCGCATCGCCACAACACCGACGGCCCTGTCCACCGCTCGAACCGTCCAGAGAGAGAAAGGGGGGGGGGGAGGGAGGGAGAGAGGGAGAGAGAGGAAGACAAAAAGACAGAAGGAGAGAGAGAGAGGGAGGGAGAGACAGGGAGAGAGAGAGGAAGAGAAAAAGACAGAGGGAGAGAGAGAGAGAGGGAGAGACAGGGAGAGAGAGAGAGGGAGAGAGGGGGAGGGACAGAGAGTAAGGGAGACAGAGAGAAGCAGGGAGGGAGAGGGAGAGAGAGAGGGAGGGAGAGAGGGAAAGAGAGATAGAGGGAGTGAGAGAGAGGGAGAGAGAGAGAGGGAGGGAGAGAGAGAGACAGAGAGAGAGGACACTGGACTAGAATAAACCCTTCTCTTAATTTGTCACCATTCCATCTCTGATCGCGATGACACTTTTTTTTTTTCTTTTTTTTTGCTTTGGAAAGGGTGCAGTTAAATCTCCTGATTTATCTCATAAGCCACCTCCTTTGTGTGCGTGACCGCATTTGGGCAAGTGTCAAAAATCCAACCGCTATTCCCGTCCCGGCACGGCAGCCAAGCCCGCTCTGAGCTTCTGCTCAGTTTCAACACTCCGCTCCGCGCCAATTTGGCTTTTATTGCTGGTTTTTTTTTTTTTTTTTTTTGCATTGTTTTAATATTTGAATAGACTCAATGCTTCAAAGAACGCAAGTGTTTCTTTTTTTTCTTTTTTATTCCTGTGGAACTTGAAGACCACAGGCACCAAAGGGCAAATTAAGTGCCACGCTTACATTAACTGTTAAAAAAAGAAGATGGCCGACGTTGAAAATGCTTTGCTTTTGTCGTTCTGTGACCCCAGAGAGGCAGCGGGCACACAGTACCTGAGAGGGGCTCGCGTCTTCTTGTCCGAGCTTTTGGGGTCTTCGACGCTCTTGTCGGCCTTCTGCCTGGGGTGCGGGGCGTCTGCGGAGATCAGGCCATTATCAAAGAGAGGCACATTAAACGTCCGTGCGGCAGGCTGCCGTCACGGAAACACGCCAGGAGAAAGAAACCTTTGTTCGCGAGCTTTTACTTTGAAGATTTATAAAAGAGGGGGGGAAAAAAACAATGCTGCATTTATTCTATTTTCAACTTTAGCGCTCATTCAAAGCAGAATGTAAAAAAAATAGAAAGAAAAAAAGAAAGAAACACATCACCAAGAGTTCATTACTGCGAAGGAAAGCTAATGCAGTTTGAAATTACCATGACGACACCATTTTCAAAGGCTGTTACTCTGAATTCCAAGACTGATAAAAATAGCCGTAATAAATATGAAGTAAACAAACAGGGATTAGTTATCCCAGCTCACTGTTCCCACTTGTTCACCAAGTTTAAAGTCAGAAAAGTTGTTTAACATAAACGTGTATTTTTTCCCCCAGTACTCAAAGATGCCCCAGGTAAGACTCTCTGCAGCTATCAAAAGGAATATGTTCACCTCAAAGTAATTTTATAATAGCATTTAAGACAATGGGGGTTCTCTGGGCTGCCACAGCTCTGATCATTAAAATGAATCCTATTGTGTTAGAAAAGCAGAGAGACTGGGGGGTATTTAACAAGTCTGTGAACCTCCACCTGTCTACATGGAAAAAAATCAGATTGTATATGTGGCAGTGTAGTACAATGGTGAGGGAACTGGGCTTGTAACTCTTGCAGGTTCAATTCCAGGTAAGACACTGTTCATACCCTTGAGGTACTCAACCTGAACTGCTCCAGTTGCCTTAATTGCTGTATATATCCTGCTCTATAAATGGATGCAATGTAAAAAAAAAAAAAAGGTTGTGTACGCTCTGGATAAGAGCATCTGCTAAATGGCTGTAATTTAATGGAAATATGCCTCTCTCGTCCTCCCATGTACCTCCAGAGCTGTGCAGGGTGCCCTTCCACTTTTGGGTGGAGTCTGGGGCCACGGAGAGCTTGACCCGCAGGGTTTTACTGGTGCTGGGGGAGTGGTTCACTGACGCATCCACCACCTCATAGATGGTGTGCAGCAAGCTGGTGATGTCCTGGGGAGAAAGAGTCACAACAGAAGGATGTCACAATATGAACTTGGCTCACAATATGATCTTGGCTGTCACAATATGAGCTGGACTGTCACAATATGAACTCAGTTGTCAGGATATGAGCATGAATGTCAGAATATGAGCTTGAAATATGAACTTGGGGCTTGGGGCAGCTTCGTAGTATAATGGGCTGGGAACTGGGCTAATAACCCAAAGGTTGAAGGTTTGATTCCTGGGTAGGACACTGCTGTTGCAGAGCACAAGTGCCACGCTTGCACAAGGTACTTCACCTAAACTTCAGTATATATCCAGCTGAATAAATGGGGCTTCTGATAAATGGCAGTAAGCCATATACTGTGTACTCTCTGTGCGAGTGTGTGTGTGTGTGTGTGTGTGTGTGTGTGTGTGTGTGTGTGTGTGTGCGAGTGTGTGTGTGTGTGTGTGTGTGTGTGTGTGTGTGTGTGTGCGTGCGTGCGTGTGTGTGTGTGTATACAGTGTCCAGTACAGTCAGGAAGGCTAACTGGGACCCAGTACGCAGACAGCACAGAGCTCCGTCCCGGAGCAGAAAGGCCAAATAACAGACTAGCACACAGTCATGCCACATCCCAAATCTGCAGACACTTAAGGCTTTAAAAGGCTGTTTAGGAAGCATGCATCATTCAAGTCCCCTAGATGGAAAAAAAAAAAAAAAAAACCACAAAAAAAAAAAAAAAAAAAACCCGTTCGGTTTAATTATACATGTTTCAAGTCTTATTAGCGATTTCCCTGGGAAGGTAATTACAGTTCTGCCACAAACGCTCCCCAGGCTGTCGCTGCGGAGGAGCGGGCCGGCGGGAAGGCGGCGGAACGAGGCCGCTTCGCCCCGTTAATGGCGTCTGTTTCACAAAGACGCTCTCCGAGACGCGGTTCTGTTCCTCCTCCTCCTCCCTCACTCCCCGACCGCAGCACGACGGACTTATTAAGTGTTCTTTGGGGAGAGAGTGCACATCGCGAGACGGCTTCAAAACGGTTAAAAAAAAAAAAAATCTTCTGTCATTTCCCCCCATGTTTTTGTATGTGTGAAGAATTTTTGTGATTTTTTTGTGTTTTTTTTGGGAGCCGCCTGCCATTTCAGGCTGCAGTGCCAGGGGGCAGCGACGAGCACGCTGGGGGATCCAACAACAGAGGACAGCTCGACTCTCAAATCTCAAAAAGAAAAAAGAAAATGTTACAAAAACAGCCTTTTTTTTTTTTTTTTTTTTTTTTTTTGATTGGAGCCTTAGATCTCTACAATCCAGAATTCATCACTTAAAGCTCAGAGACTGGGCCTCTTACAGGGAAATGAAAGCACACTAAACTTTCTAGAGTGTTGTACCCCACCAGCAGCGATATGGGATCGTTTAATACGCAGGAAGGATAGTTTCACTGGTTTTGTAAAATGCAACTGGTCCAGGAAACAGGCAGGTGGGAGAGTAGGTGTGTGTGTGAGAGTGAGTGTGTGTGTGTGTGTGTGTGTGTGTGTGTGAGAGACAGCGCAGTATAGGCACCTACCTCTCGAGTGACCTTGCCATTGTTGTCAAAGTCGTAGAGAGTGAACGTCCACTCCTGCCTGTTGTCCTCCTCCAGAGACACAGCACACTCCAGCTCCTGAAACACAAACCCAAAGACTTAGTGTGTGTGTGCTTGGTGCGCGTGCGTGTGTGTGTGTGTGTGTGTGTGAGCGTATATGTGTGTGAATGTGTGCGTGCATGGGCGCAGGCGTGTGTGTGTGTACACACACACACACACAGTACAGCAGAAACCAGTACGGGAATATGACTAAATACAAGCCGAATAGAATTCCACTCATCAAATGAACTCTGCCACATACTCCACTGCCACTATTGCAGCAGTCATATGGAACTGCATCACTTCCTGTTTAGGGGCCCAGGTAAATGTGGCCCCGCGGTGGCCCCTGCAGTGGCCCCTGTGCCACACTCACTTCAAACTTGAGCTGTTTCTTGGCCGTCTCGGGTGCCTGGCTCTCCTTCTCCGGGATCTTGTCTTCAGTCCAGCAGCCGTCCGACTTCTCTGGGGGGAGGGCCACTGTAGCAAGGAGGTGGGGGGGGGGGGGGGTGTGAAATCACAGGCACATTAATGGAGGACCGGTGAAGCTCACCTGCTGCAGGTAATGAAACTTTTCAAAATTAAAAACTTTAAAAAAAGAGGAGGCGGAAGAAACAGAACTCAAACCTGCTGTGAGCTGGTGCAGCCTGAAAATACATTGTGTTGATCAGTGAACAGGCACAACTCTCGCTCTCAGTAAAAATATTTTGATTTTATTTAATCCATCTCTACAAAAACCATGATGCGTCAGCCATGACAGGCCTTTATCAGATTATTCAAAATACAAAATATTTTTCAGTGAGAGCAAGAGTTGCGCCTGTTCACCGAGCAACACATTCAAAACTAATGAATTAATGAATGAATTAATTAAATAATTCATTAAAGGAGTTGGAGTCAGCAATTACTTCTAATGCCATTCATTTGTGTACCCCCCACACTCTAGGGTCCTCTTAAAAGGCAGACAGCGGGCACGTATCCGTTAGCCCGTTAGCCTGTTAGCCCGTTAGCCCGTTAGCGGGAGGCAGCTGACAGGTAACGTCTGAGTGAAGACGGTTTCTGTACATCAAAGGCATTGCACTGGAGCCGTTAGCCCCCACCTGCTGCTGCATTGTGTGCAGGCGTGACGGACGCTACGCTGAAGGTCAGGTGCGTGGGGGTGGGGGGGTGGTTAGGGGAGGGACAGGCACCTGTCCTCTGACACGTGCTCACACCTCCACCTGCCTCCAGTGTCTCCGTGCTCACACAATCATTTCATCACAACTGCCCCTAATCAGCTGCACAGGGCTGGAAAATTAATTTCACCCGGAATGCACACAAAACTTCAGAATGCCCTAGAAATGATTAATTAAACTCAAAACAATTTTTTTTTTTTTTTTTTTTTTTTAAATGCTGAAGACAATACTCTTTATTTACGTTGAACAACGGAAAGCCGTTCAGCATTACGTGGGGCAAGCGACCAGCTGAGGTGGTCGGGCTGAGTCCTGCCATGTTTGTGCCTCCGGGCCCATCGACACCACAATGTTAAACACGACGGATCCGGATCAGCTCGTGAAGAGTTACAAAACTGCCTTTTCTCCCACAGGTACGGGAGCGAGATTAAACGCTTTTGCTTCCCAGTGTCTCTCCGCCGCACTTTGAAGCTCTGTCCTCGAGCCCCGAGGTTGCCTTTTGGACGCAGATCAGACGCCGTTTAAAAACGGAATCCCTAATTAATTAAGCAAAGTTAAATTTTAAACGCCGTTTGTTGTGTTAGCCAAAAGGCCAAACACAACAGGCCCTCTTTTTTTTTCTCTCCACCCATCTCTTTCACTCCCGATAGATCAAAGAGGACCTGTCCCTACCCCAAGCACAAAATGGGAGCACGAAGGGGGGGGGGGGGGGGGGGGGGGGGGGGGGGGACTTTGGGAGCGTTACTAAGTCGACGCAAAATAACATCAGTACTGCCTTTTGATCATCCGATGAACTCAAATGGGACACACAGCCAATCTGCTATATTGCAGGCGGCATTTTTGGGAGATGAGATGGTTATCTCGAAAGCAAAGAACGCTCAAATAAGGAATCTTTTAATCCGCGGCCCCATCCTCCCACTTCCTGGGTCTGAGGCAGTCCAGGCCTTTGAAGGTGGCCAATGGGGTGTCAGATGAGCAGGGGGGGGCCACTGTTGGCCACAGATGGGACAGCTCCAGGAACTCCACTTCTGAAGGAAGGAACTTCTTTTTGAGGCTTCTAATCAGTCACGCGGTCTTCACACACACGGCTAAAATTACTGCGCCAGGTTCCACGTTACGATATCATTCGGTCATATTCATGCACGAGCCATAAAACACATGTAACCACAAGTAAATCGCACTGGAATACCAGTCCACTGCAGAGGGACACTATTCCTTTTCCGAGAGCTGCGTGATTAACAAAAACAAAAAATATTCACATTAGAAATGCACCAATACAAAAAAAAGCCAGGAGTCCAGGAGATGTATGATTTTAACGACACTCTGAGCTTGAGATGACAGATCAAAGATTTTAAGGCCAGGCCAACACAAGCACAGAAACCATGAAGCAGGTTCACGGTGGGAGCTAGAGGTGGTTGAAGAAGAAGTGAAGTGAATATAAGCTCCCTCTAACTGCTCCGTACACCCCGATTCAGGGGAGGAGGGTAGAAATAGCACCTCTCTACGCCTTGTCAGTAGTACTTTGTTTGTTACTGCTTGCTTTGACAGTAGGGCTTTTTTAAAATTTGTGTTCCCACAAATATGAGCTGGAGGCACAGACTGAAGCCAAAAGGAAAAGATTCTTGATTCTTCACGTTGACTGTACCGGAAATAAAACGCCTCCCAGGTTTAACTGCAGCTTCTTCCCAAAAGGCATCCTCTCTCCATGTTAGATGCCTCAGGAACAGAACAACACCTCTCTCTCTCCCATCTCTCTCTCTCGCTCTCGCTCGCTCGCTCTCTCTCCTCTCTCTCTCTCTCTCCCATCTCCTCTCTCTCTCTCTCTCCTCTCTCGCTCCCTCTCTCTCTCTCCTCTCTCGTCTCTCTCGCTCTCTCTCTCTCTCTCTCTCTCCTCTCACCTCTCTCTCTCTCTCTCATCTCTCTCTCTCTCTCTCTCGCTCTCCTCCTCTCCCTCCCTCTCTCTCTCTCCTCCTCTCCCTCTCGCTCTCCCTCTCTCTCCCGTCTCTCTCCAGCCTCTCTCCTCTCTCTCCTCTCTCTCTCTCTCTCGCTCTCTCTCTCTCTCTCTCCTCTCTCTCTCTCTCTTCTCGCTCTCACTCGCTCTCTCTCGCTCACTCGCTCTCTCTCCTCTCTCTCTCCGCTCTCGTCTCTCTCTCTCTCTCACTCTCTCTCTCTCTCTCTCTCTCTCTCTCTCTCTCGCTCTCTCTCTCTCTCTCTCTCTCTCTCCCATCTCTCTCTCTCGCTCGCTCTCTCTCCTCTCTCTCTCTCGCAGGCACACTCACTCTTTCCACCTCTCCAGCTGAGAGCTGTTTTGATGAACAGCACAGCACGTTTGAGTCTGTGCGGTGCAGGTAACAAGGGGGCCCTTGTCCCACCACCAAAAAAAAAAAAAAAAAAAAAAAAAAGCACACTACATCAGAGTAGGCTTTGAGATGGCAACCACCCACACGTGTGCCGTCACAGGTACAGGTGGAGAGGGAATGACATAGCCGGGCCCAGCGAGGGACAGGCTGCATTTTGAAATCAACTTCAACACCAGCTGCTCAGGACTGAAAGCCCTGCCTCAGGCTGCTCAGGTGATCCCGGGGTCAAAAGGTCACCGTGCAGAATGGAAGCATCCGGATCAGAGGAAAAACCAAAGAATCAACGATGATTCTTCCAGTATGTTTTCAGAATTTAATTTCTCCAAAAGCGGATATGCAGCAGCAGACTGACAACTTTAAACAAGTGAGCTCACATGGGTCCAGAATCTGGTCTCCGGTGCCCTGCCATGGAACAGTCACAAGATGACCAGCTACCCGTGTGCAGGGACCAGCAGCGGAACGCACGTGGCCATACAGAGCGTTTCACGAGCGTGTATCATTTTAAAAATCAGTTTGTACTGCTGTGGATGAGGATACGTTTCCTTGCAGGCGCTAAAAGATGCTTTCACAGTGGAAATGCAAAAGAAAATCAGGCAAAAACCAGGCCTGAACCAAAAAGCAATCAGGCAAGAGCCACTGTGGTTACATATTAAAAAATAAAAACACCCCAGTGAGAAGAAAAACACTCAAACATCACACAGTATTAAATCTGGAGGGGGGGTTTGCAGACAAACAGGGAAAAGGGGTGAGATTGAACACAGGGAGCTTAAAGGAGGGGGTGAGAACAGAAATATGGGAACGGTGCCGGAGAGGAGAGAGAGAGAGAAAGGGGGGGGGGGGGGGGCGCTGTCCAATGCCCTGGGGTTTCCAGGCTGACTCCACTGCACCCCCCCCCCCCAGCCCTCCCCCCTTTCCATCTCGTCATCTGCCCCATCAGCACATTTTTGGGATTAGGAAGGTGGTGACCCCGGGCAGCCCCTACCTTCTAAGCGGTAAAGTTCATCGCTGATCCCTTCCACGCACGCTTCATCAGAGGGGTCCTGCGGAGAGGGGGGGGGGGGGGAAGGGGGGGGGGGGGGGGAGAGAGACACGTTACACGCCGGGCACAGAGCGGCCAGAACACAGATCAATCACAGAGGCCCCGCCCCCACCGCCGCAGAGAGAGAGGCACAGCGTCACTCAGGAGCCATGTCCCGCCCCCTGCAGAAGGGGTGCGAATTTAAAGCCCCCCCCCCCCCCCCCCCCCCCCCCCCTCCCCCCCCACCGTCCCCCAGCCATACATCAGGCGTGAGGAGAGACCCCCGTGCCACGCCTGCTTCAGAACAGGGCATGCTGGGAGACGGGAGGCTGAGTTATTTGGGAGAGGGGTTATTCGTCACCAGAGGCAGCGTTGCTGGCGGGGTCAGATTAAGCCAGTCTTTCTGCTCGATGGCCCCCAGTGCGAATGCGAGCCCCTCCCTCCCCAAAGGGGCTGCAGGCGCATACCAGAGGACACACTGATACGCGTGTGTGTGTGTGTGTGTGTGTGTGTGGAGGGGACGCCGCAGCGGGGTCTGGATCACATGTCACCCCCCCCCCCCCCCCCCCCCCCCCTGCTGGAATCCGTCCGATTCGCTGCACGATTCCGTACCCCATACCTCAGCCACAACTCATCGCAAGCTCCACCTTCATTTAGACACCTCGACACAGCACCGCTTCAGCTTCGAGGAGAATGAGGAAAAGGGAGAAGCTTTTGGAGAAGCTGCACTGTACATCCCTTCTTTTACCCGTCTCACTCCAGATCTAAACTCCCTTTAACCTGTCTCACTCCAGATCTAAACTTCCTTTTACCCGTCTCACTCCAGACCTAAACTTCCTTTAACCTGTCTCACTCCAGACCTAAACTTCCTTTAACCTGTCTCACTCCAGATCTAAACTTCCTTTAACCTGTCTCACTCCAGATCTAAACTTCCTTTTACCAGTCTCACTCCAGACCTAAACCAGCAGCATTCGCAAAGAGAAGCAAACACAGACCCAAAGCACCCTCAACGGGACAGCTGCCAACGACACAGATCCCGTCTCAGAACCCAAAAATCCTGAGCCGTCACACGGCTGGGTTTATCTTCTGGAGGGAGGGGGGAATGCCGCTCTCCTTCTTGTGTTATTTATAATATTTATGATAATTTTAGAATCCACAGTCACTCAAAGAACAAAGAACTTTAAAAAAAATTCCCAGAAAGAAGCACCACTTCAGAAAGGCATCTTCAAAAGTTCAATAAATTAAACTTTGAGGGAAACTGCTTAATTGAACCTTCAAAGCATTTTCAGACCATGTTTTCCCTGTGGGTTCATTTAAAATGCTTATTGTTTCCCCCTCAGAACAGTTAAAGTATTCTTCAGGCTCCAATTAAGTATAAATATCAGGTGTTCAGTGAAACATAGGCCGTGAAGACCCTGACCACACTCGCCACACAAATGCAGATTAATGTTAACAGATCTTTCATTTCAGTCGGCGGCACACGCATACTGCGTACCCTGTACACACACGGCACCTTCTTCACATGCCAAAAGCGCGTAGTGCATAAACAAGCCTCCATTTCCTGCAGAGACGTTTTTCCATTTGGTTTGGCTGAGAGATGAAAGCCAGGGAGGAGACAGGCTGGTCACTGAGCTTTCCAGCAGCACCAGCCCAGCCCATTGCTCTGTATGGAGCACTGCTGCAGGTACCAGAACAAACGCTCCCTCAGCTCCTACTGCACAGCACAGACATTACACTCACATCACACACCGAACACACATTACACTCACATCACACATAACACACTAACATACACACATGCACAGACACACACACACACACACAACACAGAACACACATAACATACACACACACACACACACACACACAGAAAACGCATCACACACAAGCGCACACACACACACGCATCACACACACAGCACACACATTACATACACACAGAACACACAACACACTAACATACACACACGCAGACAGACATACACACACACACACACACAAGGGCACACACAGAACATGCATTACACACACACACACACACACACACAGAACACGCATTACACACACACACACAAACAGAACACGCATCATACACAGACAAAACACACAACACACTAACATACACACACGCATTACACACACACACACACACAAGCGCACACACAGAACATACAACACACTCACATCACACACACATAAAACACACACACAAAACATACACAACGCAATACACACACACAGACACACACACACACACAGACACAAACCCTACACACACACTCAGACATACACCTCTAGAGGAGGAGTCTACAGGATGAGTTGTGTAACCTTTTCATGAGGTAGACACAAAGAGACCTGTGTAAAAACTAAGGCGGCAATAAGGACTCTCCTGTCTGAAGTATTAGACCCGGGCCATGAAATCATGACCGCATTGCTGGTGAGACATTAATGAGTTTCACTGGAAGTACAATGGCAGCACACAGGGGCCAGTGCACCTGCCCCGTCCTCTCCGACACACCTGGTCATTCACACTCCGATAGCGAGCCAATCGGCAAGGCGGATACCGGAGGAACAGGAGTCAGGACCTCTCGAAAGGAACAGGACCTCTTGGGAGGAACAGGACCTCTCGAAAGGAACAGGACCTCTTGGGAGGAACAGGACCTCTCGAAAGGAACAGGACCTCTTGGGAGGAACAGGACCTCTCGAAAGGAACAGGACCTCTAGGGAGGAACAGGACCTCTCGAACGCAGACTAGATTAGACGCCCCGTCGGGGGGAATTTCCCATAATCCAGCAGCGGGGGTCGGCTCTGGCCGGGCCCCGGGTCTCCAGCGCGGTGGGTGGCCACAGCGGGGGAAAGAAAAATGCACAAATAAGGCGGTAAAAACCTCCAGCGAGGCTGGAGCCGCGCCGCCCGCCGAACTGAACTCCGCCCGAACCCGGCCAGCGCGGTCTGGCGGGAAACAGCGGGCGGGAGTCAGGGAGCAGAGACGGCTCGGGGGAGGGGAACGCGGCGTAGATCTGCCCTGTCCAGGGGGTTTATGCTACGGCCTTATGTCCCCTCAGTGTCTCAGCATGGCCGGATACACCCCCGAGGCCCAGGCCACACCATCCAGTCTGAATTATATGAGAATGAAGAGCCACAGAGCCAATCAGCCACTTCAGATCAGCCTCACAGAGGCCACAAGCCACCTTTGGCCTTCTCACAGGCAGAGATGGGGAAGGTAGAACCAGCAACACCAGTGCACTGGACCAGTGACACCAGAGAGCTGGACCATCTAACACCAAACAGGGATGAGCCCACGATACATGAAGAAGAATTCCTAGATGTGCAATTATTAAAAGCATTATTTTTATTTACATATAAGAAGGTATGCAGTTAAGAAGTCATGAACTGCCAGTACGCTGTCAGTTAGAATAAATCGTCACACGAAGCCGCGAGAATAAAGTCAGTTCATCGCTTACGCTGAAGCCCCCTCAATCTCGGGACTTACGGAACTAAATCTGGAGCCAATCAACATCCTGTACACAACCATCGCGTACCACCTACAGGCCGCAGTACACAATCCTACGCACTGTCCATAAGGGGGCAATTCTGTTCCATAACAACCGGTCACAATAAAGCCTCAAACGGGCCCCCTGACCCCCCCCCCCCCCCCCCCCCCGCCCCCCCCCAAAAAAAACTCCCAACCTTCATTAACATTCCTCTCGTCTCCCAGTAGAGTCGAGCCCTTGTAATGTAACGAGAAGCAGGGCTTTGATTACAGTAACCCCCACCCCAACCCCCACCCCCCCCCCCCCCGGACCACCGCCATCACATACGCACAGCTCAGACAGGACGGCGCACATTTCACTTAGTGATAAATGACACCAAATTACGGAGGGGGGGGGCGTTAGCCAAGAACCCGAGAACAGAGGGAAGGAGGAATGCGGTAATTGGCTGTTGTCCGCTGTGACGGACAGCAGCTGCGCTGACTGGCGTTAGCTTTGTGCCGCGTTCTTGGAAAGAGGGGACTAAAGAAAAAAAAAAAAGGAAAAAAAATTTCAGTTTCCACGTCCAATTTGTTCGAAGTTAAAATGAAATAAATGAGGTAAATATTGAACGAGTGAGCTTTGAAGACTGGACTGAAGACGACGAAAAAAGAACAAAGAAAAAAAAAACTATCCGCAGTGTCTTTCATTCCATTTCACGTCAGCCTTCTAGGATCTCACTGAATAAACAAGCCTGAAAGCCGAAAGTGAAGCATTTACTTAGGAGCCGTGGTAAAACGTGTGGTTTGAACTACACTTTCGGTCCACTTTCCCTTGTGTCCAGTCAGCTAACCCACCTTCCCCATAATTTCAGTCACACGTTATTAAGACACAACTGTATTTTTGGAGACGGTCCCTCCTACAGGATGAGAACCCGCTTCTCTTCAGCCCCATGGCTGACAGACCAGGGCTGAGGAGATTAAATAAGAGAATGAATAGTCTAATGACTTTCTGATATCGTCATGGCGACATATATTATCACTTATGACCTGGATGGCACAACCCATGACCCCCCCCCACAGTATGGCATCCCATAGTTCCTTGCACACCCTCTGCCACACCACCACCAGCCAAAGAGCCCTGTCCATGCGACCAGCACGTTCCCCTCCAACGACGCTGGTTCTGTCCGGTCCAGGAGCCAAAGGACTGAGCAAGCCGCTCCAAAAACACACGTTCCAAAACACGCCGTTCTGTTCTCTGTTTTTTGGATGTACAAATTGAATGATCACAGAAGGACAAGGACAAGCTTCCGTTCTGGATCCTTTGAGGTCTGTAATGCCGCCATTGCTGGTAACTCAACCCTCAGCAAAGCCCGTTCAAGTGAAGCGCTCTTGTCAATCAACAGCTACAAAAAAGAGCCTAAAAAAACAACTTTCCATCCTGGGTCACACGGCAGAGAAAAAAGGGCCAATTAGAGTGTGGTATGGTGACCTCTGGTAGCGGGGTCAAAGGTTAAAATAGGACGCCATTAAAAGGGAAACAGTCTGGGAGACGAGGCCAAGTGTTCCCAAGCCGCTAATGATATCCAAGCAAGCCAACAGCTGCCACAAGGACTCGCAGAGATGATCAAACTTCTATCATTATTAAGCACATGATTCAAAATGGCCCACACCTATAACTCCATCATCTGTATCATGTACTGTTGCTTTTAATTAAAATGTTATTTGCACAATGACTTAATGTAAAATTAATCTTAAAAAAGGTGAGTCATAATGGAATCTTCATCTGAGAAGTATCCTTTGTTTCAGTAACCACAGTACAGTGACACCTTCTCTTGCTTGAACGTTTAGAAAACGTATTTTAATTAGGCAAACTTTCTTAGATTGGGTGAGCCAGCTAGACTACCCTCTTTTTTGAAAGTTCACTGTTCTTTTAAACGTAATAATTCCCCCCACAAGCCCAACCGAAGAAATAAGTGAGAATACGCAACACCCCAGGAGCCTGCCAAACCTGGGTAACCGAGAACACACGGACCCCTGCTGCCACAGAGACGTCGGGTGTACGGCGGATTCGCCACGACGACCACAGTCGCCACTGACTCGCCGCCGGCACCAAGGTGACAACCAAGGGCGTGACCCACCGAGCGAACCAGACGACAAAGCTCTCTCTGTGCAGCCATGGTGCACACAGCCCCTGTGCTCTAGGGCAGGAGACCCCACACTTACGGCCTCTTGAGCTCTTGAGCACCGGGCGTTTAATGGACATTGGCGGGAAACACAGCCCCTGGGCTCCAGGGCAGGAGACCCCACGCTTACGGCCTCATGCTCGAGCACCGGGCGTTTAACGGACATTGGCGGGAAACACAGCCCCTGGGCTCCAGGGCAGGAGACCCCGCGCTTACGGCCTCACACTCGAGCACTGAGGGTTTAACAGACATTCGCGGGAAATGCAGCCCCTGCGGTCCTGGGCAGGAGACCCACTTATGGCCTCACGCTCGAGCACCAGGCATTTTATGGACATTCGCTTCAGACGCAGTGCGTTCCCCCCCCCCCCGTGGCCCCCCCCCCCCCCCCCCAGTGTGAGAGCACGCGTGAGCTTTCAACACCGCGGCCAGAGCTCACAGCCAACTTACAAACAAGCGCATATCTCAGCGTCAGGGAAACACTTAAACCAATCTTCCAGACATCATATTAAAACAGTCTTTTCTTTGGAAAGCCAAGTATGAAGCAATCAGATTTTTGGGAGATGAGATCTGAGATTCTTCAGAACTTGGGGGGGGACTTGGTTTGTAAGTCCCTACAGCATTTTAAAGCAAGTTTCACAAACAAAAAGCGATTTATTAAAAAACTTAAAAGTAATGTAGAGCGCAGGTTTCTGGTCTGGTCTGGTCTGGTCTGGTCTGATTTGGCAGTCAGGAAAAATAAAGCAAGATCATAACATGATCACATGATAAGAAATTCCAACAAAAAAAGGAGTGGTGATTAAAGAAGCTGTACACTGTGCATCACAGGTGACAGGACAGAGAAAACAAGCAGATGAAATGCTGGGGTCTGGCAGGTTTAGGGTGCAGTCACGTTCTTGCTTAGACCCCAAACGTGGCTCCATTGTCAGAGGCAAACTCGGGCATCCTTACTGTCACACAGCTGCCACTCAACGCTGCTCGAAAATCCGTCGGCACCCTGACCGGACCACCGCTCGGAATATCGAGACTTAAGCACCAAAGAGGAAGGAGGAGAAGATCCGAGCGGGCCTCGGTGACACCGGAGGATGCTGGGAAGAGGCGAGGTGAGCGCGCTGAGCGTTGTGCGCTCGTGAGCGCTGTGCGTACGCTCTGCGCAGTGGTGTGCGTACGCTCTGTGCAGTGGTGTGCGCACGCTCTGCGCAGTGGTGTGCGTACGCTCTGCGCAGTGGTGTGCGTACGCTCTGCGCAGTGGTGCTGCGTACGCTCTGCGCAGTGGTGCTGCGTACGCTCTGCGCAGTGGTGCTGCGTACGCTCTGCGCAGTGGTGTGCGTACGCTCTGCGCAGTGGTGTGCGTAAGCTCTGCGCAGTGGTGTGCGTACGCTCTGCGCAGTGGTGTGCGTACGCTCTGCGCAGTGGTGTGCGTACGCTCTGCGCAGTGGTGCTGCGTACGCTCTGCGCAGTGGTGTGCGTGCTCTGCGCAGTGGTGTGCGTACGCTCTGCGCAGTGGTGTGCGTACGCTCTGCGCAGTGGTGTGCGTACGCTCTGCGCAGTGGTGTGCGTACGCTCTGCGCAGTGGTGTGCGTACGCTCTGCGCAGTGGTGCTGCGTACGCTCTGCGCAGTGGTGTGCGTACGCTCTGCGCAGTGGTGCTGCGTACGCTCTGCGCAGTGGTGTGCGTACGCTCTGCGCAGTGGTGTGCGTACGCTCTGCGCAGTGGTGCTGCGTACGCTCTGCGCAGTGGTGCTGCGCGCGCAGGCCTCGGTCCCCGCCAGGCTCACAAGACCGCGCCAGCTACGTCTCCGCGCTCGCCAAGCCGCACGGGCTCGCGATTTACGAGGCTGACGACAGCCGGCACTGATCCCGGGCCAGCGCTGGCGGGGAGACGGCGCGCTTCGGCCGGGCCGGCGGGCCGGCGCTGGCGCGCCATCAGAAAAGCCGCAGAAATAAAGAGGTGCGCTGGACACCTAGCGCCGCTCCCCGACAATAAAATAACAATAAATAAAAATAAAAAACACACCTCTGGGTTTTAATGTGCAGGCAGCAGCTGGGAAGCCGATGAAAAAAAACGGCAGCAGAGAAGATTCGAGAAAAAAAAAATGGGAAAGAAAAAGTGATTGCACTTCACGAACAACACACAGCCATGTTTCTCTTCAGTTTGTTATACCTCCTGAATCTTCATCAGAGGATGAGTCAATCTGACAGCTACAACCATCAGACACACAGACCACACACAAGCCTGCCGGCAGCTACAACCATCAGACACACCAGACCACACAGGACACACACACACCTGCTGACACAACCATACAACACATCACACACACACACCAGCTACAACCAGACACACCAGGACACACACAACCTGCTGACAACTACAAGCATCAGACACACACTAGGACACACACAAACCTGCTGACAACTATAACCATCAGACACACAGCACACACACAACCTGCTGACAACTACAACCATCAAACACACACACACAGGACACACACAAGCCTGCCGACACCTACAACCAGACCACACAGGACACACACACACAAGCCTGCTGCACCAGGAAACACACAAGCCTGCTGAGAGCTACAACCATCACACACACAGCACACACACACACACACACACACAAGCCTGCGTTCTGCTCATCAGCCATGCACGCTATCAGCCGTGGGACCTCCACAGGGATTGTTCACAGCAGGTCAAGCTGAAGAGGCGAGGGTGGAGATCGAAATGCCTCGCATTTAGCAACAGCGTGCTCACGTTAATTCATTAGACCAGAGAGAGGACAGAGAGAGAGAGAGAGAGAGAAAAAAATGTCCATTAGCAGCAGGTCGCTTCTGCTGGCCATGCTTCAAAAGCACGGAGAGAAAAGAAAACCGAAGGTAAGTGCTTGTTTGGACGTAGAAAATAATTAAGGTGAGCCTTTATCTAAAAACTGTGTTACTTTTTCAAAGGGGCTAGTTAATGACCTTTCCTAGAAAACATAAAATACATCAAAATCTCCAGTGAAACTATACAACGTATATTTAAACTCAAGCGGACTAATACATAGATGAAGGAGAGTGTATGTTTAATGTTCGCCATACATTAAAACTCCTCAGAAGTCCTCACAGTTTGAGATGACAGGCAACATAACAAGTGTGACATCAAACTTGTGCTTCTCTTTCCTGTGCAGTACCTCTCTGGTACAACAGCACCCGACTCTACAAATTGCAGTGATCCATACGCTTGTGTGCTCCACACATTTTGGATTGAAGTCCAAGGAACTCAACAGGTTGATAAGAACAATGATAAAGGAGGAGGAGGGGCATGAAGCTTCTCTTCGTGTGCAGAGTGCCACACTGGCCAAAAGCCTTCCCCACTGGACTCCTTATGCTGACATGCCCAGGGCATTTTACCTGCTCGCTCACACGTACACAGACACGCACGGAGATCGAAGGTCCATACAGGAGTTCATCTGGCAAAGGTACAGGGGGTTTCAACTGGCTGCTTTTACTACCCAACAAAATAATACTTTCGAGTTGCAAGTCAACGTTAAGTCTGGAACACAGATACTGCGCCAAGTGTAAATGAACCAACAGAGATGGTTAAAAAAAAATAGCGTGCTGTTTTTAAAAATTCATTTAGGTTGCAATTAGGAAGTGATATTTTTACTTTTACCAGGTGCGTTTCTGAAACTCATAAAGCCAAGGGCAAATAGGTACCAGGGAGGCCAGGAACCACCAGCCTAGAGAACAGGGTTCACATGTGCTTCCTTTCTTCAACATCTCTCCATTCCTCTCCTCCGTCCCCACCCCATTTCCTGTTGTAGAACCCCAACCGCTTCAACCTTTCCCTGGCCTTCACCCGGCTCACCCCCACCCCCCACAAAACACACCACACCACACCACTCGCTGATGACTCACACATTCGATTGGGCTGAACAGGAGCTGTGCATGACTTGACCCTATTTGTTATTTTAGCCCTTAATCACATAAACCGCCCGCTGTTCCTGGCCAAGACTAAACACGGAGAGCCCTGAGCTCTTTGTGTTTACCATGCAGGGTCCTAAGACCTTCTCAAATATAAAAGGTCTTAAATCTGAGGCAGTGTTACCGTCCGCACCGACTCAAAAAATATTGCTTGGAAGAGGGGATGATTTCACAAGGCTGAAAAAATAATACCTCGGAGGACGGGGAGAGGACAGACGCCAGACCCACCTGCCCCAGCGCAGGGGACAGCGGGGATTGCATAACTAACGACCCGGACTCCAGACATGCAATCGAGCGAACTTTACACCGCCTTATTACGAACGAGAAGTGTAATCGGTCTGGATACCTAGACCGGAGTGCACAGGAACGATCAATGATCATTTATCAGTAATAAATTGCCTAATGAAACGGTCAGTGGTTCCGACCCAGGCGTTTAGTTAAACGCTCGGCACGTCAGACCAAAATGGCTCCCTGGTTTTAATTCAGCTGTGGAGCCTCGTTGGGCTCCTTTACACTTCAGTGGGAGAAAAGACGGGGTGCTGAAGGGTCAGACCCATTCCACAGGGGTTACACTGTGTGTGTGTGCGTGTGTGTGTGCGTGCGTGCGTGCGTGCGTGCGTGTTTGGTGGGGGTGTCTGTGTACGTGCGTGTATGCGTGTGTGTGTGCGTGTGTGTGTGTGTGTGTGTGCGTGCGTGCGTGTGTGGTGGGGGTGTCTGTGTACGTGCGTGTATGTGTGTGTGTGTGTGTTGGGTGTGCTCACGTGTGTGTGTGTGTGGGGGGGGTTACTTCAATTGGGCACTTGTGTTCAGTAGTGGTCCACAGGCATTAGAGCGGAGTCAAACTCAAGAGCCACAGAGTAAAGGCAGCCCCAGTCAACAGCACAGCTCCTATTGAATACCCCCCCCACCCTCTCAGCTGGAGCCAGTGATCCCGGGTCACAGCCTGGCCTTCAGGCGCTAGCCGATTAGCCTGTTTCAGAGCCCGACGTTAGCACCCAGCCCCTGACTGATCCTGTCAAGGGTGTAAAATCAGATTTTTTATTTAACTTTTTTTTTTTTTTTTTTTTTTTTTTTAAACAGTTCCTCCCCCACCCAACCCAACTCGGCTGTCAGATCGAAGCAGGGGGGACTCGACTTCGCCTCTTTACAAGACGCCCCTGCAGCAGAATGAGATCACCGCCGCCCTGCGATTCATTACAGAGCGCGCCGCGGTGTTGACACAGCATAATGAAATGGAACCAGAGACTAAAGACCTCTCTCAGTCCGGCGCGGCGCAGTGGGAGGTTTGACAACACGTGAGGAAGCGAAGGACTTTTTCACTTAAATGGGTTACAGCACCGAGAGGCAAGCCAGAACCACATGAACCGGAGTTCTTTCTTTTCATTTCCTCCCCCCCCCCTCCTGTTGTTGTTCCTCAGTGCAGTTGTTTGTTTTAAAAAACAAAATGATAAAAAGCAGGGATGTGACATTACGATCGGACACCTTCTTGTGGTTCACGGCAGACCCGACGGCCCCATTTGCTAATGCTCCCGACCCAATCACCTTCCTCCAAAACACCGGGGACTTAAAATTATAACCGAGCGCTTTGTGATCACACCCAAGGAAACGGGCTGTGTGATTAAGCAGAACTCGAAATACCACGGGCTCCACTTTCCAGCGCCACGTCTTCCTCCTCATGAGGTCCGCACGTGTGCAGAGGCTTCTCTAGTTCACGGGACCAGTAGAGAAAGGGCTCCAAAAACCCAGCTGGCCTTAAACCCTCAAAGGAAAAAAAAAATCCTGCTTTTTTTTTGTTTGAAAGCACCAACATATAGACTAAGTCTGTTCAGATGTGCGTTGTATGTGCAATAACAGCATTTTTGGCTGGATCGCAACAGCGGGGCCAGCCCTATGAAAGCAAATGTCTGTGACTGAGTGATTGAGTGAGTGATGAAGTTACACCATTGGTCGGCCGAGTTATGAAGTTACATCATTGGTCGGCCGGATGAAGTGGGTTAGGTCCAGCCATATACTAGGTTTTGACCCGGTCTTGTTTTCTATCCAGAGGGATAGCACAATGGTGTGAAGACAAAAAAAAAAAACTGTCTATGAACGTTGTACTAGATAAGCAAGATACGGTTAAGCAGCAGCTAGAGTATTTCTAATGAACACACTGAGGTACATCAAGCGCCCCATTTACGCAGTTTTTGTGGATTTATGTTCACCAGCGTCAGTGACACCATCAAGCATCACAGCGAAGCGTGTTAAGATTTCCACATCTCTCTTTGTGTTGTGGCTCAGTGTGGGCACACTGACTACACTTACACAAACAGAGACACATTTAAAGCAAGCCAGACAGTACACCTCAGCACATAATGGCCGGCGTTATTACAGGGGAAAGGTAAACATCGCTCATTACGTTACCTCATCCACTTCAAAGGCAGAATCATAAAGGCCTCAGTAGAATATTAGCAAAGATTTACGGCTCTAGTGCCTGTACTTCAGAAACATGCTGATTTAAACAAATCCCTTTCGGTGCCTCTGATGTGCAAAAGTTGGCCAATGTTTACGTTTTACGACCAGTTTCCAAAAAAAATTTTTTTTTTTTTTTTTTTACACTTTTAAAGATAATCTTTATGACTAGACTTAACGCCTCAGGCACCCAAAAACTATCGGTTCCCCCCCCCCCCCCCCGAAGGTATTTAATAGGCCTTCCAAGTACGTAACTAGGGCAAACGGCGTTTATCGGGGACAAGAAACGGCTTTTGTTTTTGTGCTGACCCCACAGGCCCAAACAAGTTCTGCGGATAAACGCTGGAACAGAGGAACATCGCGGCTGCTCCTCGAACGGCCTCCAGCCAAACTCCAGCCATTAAAGACAAACAGAGTCTCCCTTTGGACCCCTCTGGCACGGCCACAGTCGCACAGTAAATCCAGCCAGCCGGTGGTTCTTTTCCTTAAAGGACACGAGGACTGGCAAGCATCGCAGACTGCCTGTCGCTTTAACCTGATTTACAAGCCTGGCCCTGTCTGCCATGAGCAACAAATCATAGAGCTATTGCTCTTTAATGCGAGTGAAGTTCACTCCAGATAAAAAAATTTTTTAAAAGTTTGTCTGGGGGGAGGGACGCACAGACCTAGTGCGACACCTCATCCCTGGGGGGTCATGAGTTAGCAACGCAAGGGGATGCCTTTAGACTTCCAAATTGTGCAACCTTCGAACAGAATGCAAATTTTAATTGTGATTTTTTTTTTTTTTAAATGACAAATTGTCTGTTGCAGATTCAGAAGTGGTCTCTGTAATAATTTATGCCTGAAAATGCGCGCGGTACGGCGTCCAAAGGACATGAGACGTCAGGCGGTGTCTGGGGTGCTTGGGCTAATTAGCTGAAGTATCTCAAGAGGGAAAGTGGTCCTTGAGAGGTCTGAATGGGTTCAGCTGCCAATCAAACGGAGGAGAGAATGGAAGGCCCGCAAAGTTCTCAGGGCTACGCAGCGACTTTAACCCCTTCACCATTCCCCCAAAACTGCTCCGCACCTCTGCCCTGTGGTACTACCCACTCCACCCAAAAAACTATTCTTATAACAAACCACTCCATGGACAACACCAGTAAAAGTTGGACTCCACTGTGTGAACATTTCCTTACAGTCAATGTGTCCTTCCTTAAAGATTTACCCCTCTGCTAGCACCTGAGGCCATTCAGAGGTACACAGCATCCCACATAAGTCTTCCGTCTCTTCAGGTTGGCAGCATTACGTGTCTGACTTAATGGTGTGCCATCAAATATCGCTTTGCTACATTTCATCGCAATGCCATGATTAAGAAATGGTCCCTTATTAAAAAGGTAACTAGTGGCACTGAGGTTTGAGGAAAACTTCAACAATATTTTCCAGCACAAAGCCACCTTCTGTGTACCTTTGCCCTCATTTAAAGGACGGCGTCGTATAATTGCAGACCTGTCACGTTGAGTGCTCAAACAGACCAAAGTACTTCTACCTGGTACATTACAGCCCGTTAGCGCTCAAACACACCAGAGCATTTCTACCTGGTACATTACAGCCCGTTAGCGCTCAAACACACCAGAGCATTTCTACCTGGTACATTACAGCCCGTTAGCGCTCAAACACACCAGAGCATTTCTACCTGGTACATTACAGCCCGTTAGCGCTCAAACACCAGAGGTACATTACAGCCCGTACATTAAACAGCCAGAGCATTTCTACCTGTACATTAGCACTCAGAAACACCAGGGCATTTCTACCTGGTACATCACAGCCCGTTAGCGCTCAAACACACCAGAGCATTTCTACCTGCAGCTCTGCCCAGCCTAGACCCAAGCAAAACCGAAAAAGCAATCAACTCCGATATATACGCCAACTTCAACTTCATAGGCTCCTCTCAGCACCATAGAATTCCTACACAGCCAGAGCCATGGCTTCCTGCAGCAGGCCAGATGTAAACACCAAGGCCTTTGAGGCCTTGCAGTCTCTCCCAGCACAGATCTCCTTCCCTTCCCCCATAAAAAAAACTGCTCACCACCAAGACAGGTTGGAGCCAACAGTGCAGCCTTGTAACGGGGATCGGACAAAGGAAAGTTTATAAAGTTCCAACCTGTACCAAACAAACTTTTTTTTTTTCCACGCGCACCACACCTTTAACCTTCATGAAGTCCTGCAACAACAAACGTTCATCACACAGCCTCAAATAAACTCTCCGTTGACTAATGGCCGTGTTTAAATACAGACTAAGCTCCGGACGCCATGTTTGCCCACCATTCCTCGCGAGCGGGTGGAATCATACATTCCAATCCCGACGGCAGGTCTTTACGTGGCGCTAGCCGGCATTAGCAGTTGCGCTAACGGACTTCAAAGCGGCTATTTATTCACGTTTGTGCGGACTAATTCCCCCAGGCCAGACCCCGGCGTACCTCCGTCCCAAAGCACACAGCTTACGGCTGAAATGTGTTTATATATATATATATATACACGACAGAACAGGAACAGAGGGGGAACAGAGGGGGAATGGAGGGAGAATAGAGTGGGGATGGAGGGGGAACGGAGGGAGAATAAAGCAGGAACAGAGGGGGAACGGAGGGAGAACAGAGTGGGGAACGGAGGGGGAATGGAGGGAGAATAAAGCAGGAACAGAGGGGGAACAGAGGAGGAACGGAGTGGGGATGGAGGGGGAACGGAGGGAGAATAAAGCAGGAACAGAGGGGGAACAGAGGGGGAACGGAGTGGGACCGGAGCGGGGACCAGAAAGGGGACCAGAAAGGGGACAGAGAGAGAGAACAGAGCAGGAGGAGCAGGAGGCCACAGTCTGCAGCAGGAGCGATTTACTGCACATATTAAACAGGAAAGAGCTGTCTGAAAGTGCAGACATAACACAATGTGGTGCGCGCACACACACACACACACACACACCACACACACACACACACTCTCTCTCTCTCTGACTGCAACGCCGTCAATGCGCTGCCAGGAACATTTTTTTTTCCTTTTGTCAGTTTCAAAGATCCCCAGGAACGCAAGGCTTCGTAATCGTGAGTAAAACATTCCGACGGCACGGGAGGGGAAACGGCTTTGAAGCATCAAATATGCACCTGCGCGCGAAGTCTGTCAGACCCCAGCTCCCTCCAGGCAGATTCATTCTATCACCGGAATACAGCAAGTGAACGTTCATAAGTGCAGTAATGGATGCTTAGCACATCAGAATACAGGAACTGAACGTTTATAAGTGCAGTAATGGACGCTTAGCACGTCAGGATACAGCAGCTGAACGTTTATAAATTCAGTAATGGACGCTTAGCACGTCAGAATACAGCAACTGAACGTCTATAAATTCAGTAATGGACGCTTTTTTTAAATGTCATAATTGAATGGTAAATCCTGTAACACAAATTGTTTCCGTTATCTGCCGCCACATTTTAAAACTCAAGCCTCATTTCCATCTCTAAAGACACAACGGAACGGCACTGTGCTAACGTGACGTGCATCAACGGGCAAACAACAAACACATTCAAGAGGCCTGTGGTCGGGGCCCACTGGTCACCACTGGCACGGCACGACCAGAACCTCCGGAACCTCCGGCGTTGCCTGGGAGCCCTCGTTAAAGCTGGCTCCGATCGGTCCCGCGCGGGCGCTAACCCCGTTCCTCCTTGTAGCCGGGCATAATTAGACGCAATAAACAGCCGGCAACGCTCTGCGCTCCCCGCCCTGCTCCACGTCACAGGCCGACTTTAGCCCAGCAAATTAAAGCGTTCACGCACACTCACACTCGCCACAGACTCCAGCTGAATACAGACGCCGGCCGGAGGCCGTCTAATTAAGTAAAGAATCGATAATGATTTTAAGTTCCTGCTCCGGATTTAGACTGCGAACGCCTTACGGATGCTGTGAAATCTGTACCGCACGTTTCATTCGAACTTCTAACCCCGTCTAAAACTAAATATACCTCAGACCCCAACAATTCAAAACAGAAAGGAAAATTGAAGATAAAAGCAGTGCATATTTTGGTTTAGGATGTTTTCAAAACAGCATCAAACTGACCTCTAGACTATCTTATTTTTTTCCCATAATCCCTGAATGGCATGAAGCATCCATTGCATACCCATTCCATGACAAACTGAGCAAAAACACTTCCCCCCCCCCATCAACCAAAAAACCACAGTCAGACACTAATATGAGTTAACTGCATGGAAAAAAGAAAACCTCACAAGTCCCTTTTCCAAGAGCATCAAACAACCGATCCCAACTCCTCCTCTTCCCCCCCTTCTTTCCTGCCCATGGAGGACGACACACTTCCTGTCAGTACAGAGGGGGCTCCCCCACGTGTTCCCCAAAACCAAAATATCCCTTTTTTGAAATAATCACGCTCTCTTCCTCCTCCGAAGGCCGCCCCACAGACAGGGGCGGGGCTAGCGGTCCGGAGGAAACGAAACGCCAGCATTCCAAACCACGGCTTATTTGCACGCTGGGCCGTGCCCTTCCATTAGCCGACCGCCACGGCGCCTTTCGTTCGCAAAAAAAAACAACGCGATTAAAACATAATAAACTCAAAACTTCAAAAAAGCCTGCCTCCAAGACCAGGTGCCAAATTAAAGAGGGACAGAAATAACGCCAGGCCCGGTGGGCGAGGCATGCGGACCGTTCCGGCGAGGATTCGGGAGACTTTGTTACAGTGAAGAAATTTTTTTAAAAAGTGGAGATGCATTACAAGACAGTACCCCGTCTCTGTTCCGGTCCCAGCTCAGCGCCTGTTAAGAGGCCTCTGGTCCCCACGGGCCCCACTCTGCACCGGCCAGAACCACCTTGCGCCTCCGAGCTTTCGACTGCTCCACAAAATACCAATGACATCACAACACGAGCGGCCCGGGTTCCACTGGCTGCAGCGCCGATTTGAGAAAGCGCCCGGGTTTCCTCATTTAAAAGGCATTCTCCGGCGAGGCCGCCATTTTGTGCCAGGCTTTGGAAAGCCTGTACACAGCCGCACAGGCCCACTCACAAAGCACGCACATAAATGCGTGCACACATCACAAGGATGGCTCCAGAAAGGAAAAAGCGAGACTGGCGAGCACGATCAACTTCCAGCCGGTTATAATTACAATGTAATTACACTCTGTGTAATTAGTGATTTTATGGGCTCTTAATATGCATATACACTCAAACAGCAAGCTGATATGCAATTAGATGTTTTGACCCCAATTCTAACACCAAAGCAAAAAAGAAACATTTCCATTGAGGAAAAGAATTAAATCCATCTTAGATGCAGGAGACTAATCACAACAGTTTAATAACTGCTTTAGATAGATCCACACCATTGAAATTAAAGTCTTTCTCAAGAATAACGAATAACAAAAAAATATAATCTCCAGACAGCAAGCACAAGAGAAAACCCCTCAGGACCCTTTAGCCTGGACTGGAGGTGTAAACGCGTCCTCCCCCGCCGTTTCGTCTGCCGAGCGCTCGCTCTGGAGAAGCTGGGCCGAAACCCGAGCCGCTAATCCCGCGGGACTCGCGGCGCATTCCCCGGGAAAGGCTTTGATCTCCGGAGCGCGCCGGCGGAGCCGAGCCCAGCCGAGCCGAGCCGAGCCGAGCCGAGCCGAGCCCAGAGGAGACGCACGGCGTGACCCCGACGCAGCCGAGCGGCGTGCTGTCCCCATCACACACACACACACACACACACGCACACACACACACACGCACACGCATGCACACACGCATGCACACACACACACACACACAGACACGCATGCGCACACACACACACGCATGCATGCGCACACACACACACGCATGCACACACACACACACACGCATGTACACACACACACACCCCACATACTCAGCCACGGTCTCTATACGTGCTCACAAGCAAAATAAATAATAAAATAGCGCATGCATGTGTGCCATCACATATGTATACAAAATCACACCCATCCATATACCAGGTGGCAGTTTGATCTTGCGGCCCCCCCCCCCCCCCCCCCCCCCCCCCCCAAAACACATATCCATGCAGCAGTCTCACTGCGATGGAGAGAACAGTCATCAGAGGTGCATCTCAACACAGGTAACGCGCTTCCACATTCAAAGCCACGCTCTGACAGTCGAGTCACGAGGGGACTGAGAAGGGCTTCCCCCCTCTAAACACGCCTCCTGCAAAACAAGTTTAAAAGGCCAAACCAGGTCCTGGCGCACGTGCCGCAATGTATCAATCCCACGGCGGAATCGATCACGTGACCCACGATACGCCACGCGACACCTGAGCAGCCTGCGGCTCCAATTCCCTACACACCCCCCCCCCCCTTACCCCCCCCCCCCCCCCCCCCCCCCACCCCTACCCCCTACACTGACATTATTTCTAAAGTAGCTTAGTCTCCTTTCTTGGAGGAAGAAAAAACAACACACTCCTTTGACCAGGAATCGTGCCGTTCTCCCAAAAGGCAACACCCATCCCCAGAAAACAACTACAAACTTCACCCAGCCCCCCCCCCCCCCCCCCCCCCCTTCAAAGAGCACCGGGAGCCCCCCCCCCCATGAAGGGAAAGGAGCGCAGCACGGGAGAAGGCGGGGTACAGCACGGGAGAAGGGGGTACAGGCAGCGCCGAACATGAAGGAGGCAGGATCATAGCAAATTCTGTTTCATGAAGGTGATGCGGCTCCGTTTACCAGAAACACAAGAAACGCAGGAATGTGGGAGAGGTGCCAACATCAAAAGGCACACTCAGCTCCTTGACAACACCAAGTGCATTGTGGGTATGGAAAAAAAAAATGGAGAGAGAGAAAAAAGGAAAAAAAAAAACAGTACGAAAAGAACAAAACCCTACTGTATTACTTTTTCCCCTCAAGGTACCGAAGGCGTATTTTGGTGTCCGCCAAGATCCTTCGCTTGGTCTAGAAACGTGTGCAGCAACAAGTTAGGGCCACAGGGTTTCTGACTCGGGTTAGTGGCACATTACCCACTCACAACAACTTGGGGGCAGGCCAGGAACTCTGTTGCTAACAACTTCTCCATTTCACCCACCCCTACTCCCACCCCCCCCCCCCCCCCCCCCCACCCCACCTCCCCGTCATCAGAAGTCAGTCGGACGCGTTTCCCGCTCGTTCACGTTGGTTTCAGCTCAGCGCGCCGAGAAACCTCGGCGGTATTAAACACGAGCCGCCAAACTTCCTCCGCCCGCGGGTCCGGGAACCGCGCGCTCCGGCTAGGCCCCGCCCCTTTCTCCCCTTCATCCTGGCCGGAGAGAGGAGGGGGCGGGGGGGGGGGGGGGTCGGATTTCACAGCATCCTGCCCGCCCGCCCGGACCCGCTTCAAACTCAGTCTTATTTCATCAGCGACAACTTTGAAGGGCGCGGGGTAAATTCGAGAAACAGATGGAGGCAGCGAGGGAGGTGGGGGGGGGGGGGGGGGGCGGGCAAGGGAGGCGCGAGGGAGCCCAGACTGGAGGAGGGGGCTTCAGGGGGGTGTGGGGGTTAAGTATACGTGGGGAGGAAGGGGGGAAGGGTGGGGGCGCTTTCAAGATCTGTCAGCAGAATTCTCAGGAGGCATGCAGCTAATTGCAAATTCTCCGGCCTTGGGTGCGTGTCTTTCTTTAATAACAATTTTCGGGGGGGGGGGGGGGGGGGTCTAATGAATGAATGGGCACAGAAAAGGGCTCCAGGTGTCATCCCTGCCCTCACGGGGTCATGAAATGAGAAGAAAAAAAAACTAAAACCCAGGTGCTCCATTGGAGCTGTGGCCATACAGTCCAAAATATCCAACAGGACAATGATGACGGGAGAGGGAGAGAGAGACAAAAGTCCTGGTTGGTTGGGTTTGAAAAGAAAAGTGCAAATGAACATTGAGAGAGAGAGAGAGAGAGAGAGGGAGGGAGAGAGAGCAAGAGAATGAGAGAGGGCAAGAGAGAGAGCAGAGAGAGAGAGAGAGAAAGTGAGAAAGACAGTGACAGAGAGAGCGAGAGAATGAGAGAGGGCAAGAGAGAGAAACAGAAAGAGAGAGAGAGAGAGAGAGAGGGAGAGGGAGGGAGAGAGGGCAAGAGAGAGCAGAGAGAGAGAGAGGGAGAAAGTGAGAGAGACAGTGACAGAGAGAGCGAGAGAATGAGAGAGGGCAAGAGAGAGAAACAGAAAGAGAGAGAGACAGAGAGAGAGAGAGAGAGACAGAGAGAGACAGAGAAAGAGAGAGAGAGACAGAGAGAGAGACAGAGAGGGCTGCTGTGTTTGTGAAAACCCGACTGCTCCTTTGAGCTCTCAGTGGGGACGGTGCCCGGCGCACACACGCGCTCCACGCTCCCCGTCTGGGCTAGCAGCTAGCCGCAGGGGCAGGCGACACTCCGGCTCCAGGCCACAGACCTCCTGATGGTGCAAAAACATCCTTTGCTTGTTCAGGGCGGGGGGCGGCGGGGGATGGGGGGGAATGGGGGGGGGGGGGGGGGTTGGTGAGAGGGGGGGGGGGGGGGTGGCGTGCCAAAAGCTCAGAGGAACACTGTGTCCAGGACCTCCTTGAGACACCATCACACGGCGACCCCCACCGACCGGCCCCCCCAGGCCCATCTGTCCGAGGGGGTCACACGGGGCTCCTGACGTGCGAAACGGCGAAAGAATCGCGCCGAGCTCTCCGCTAACATTTTTAAAAAGCACACTCGCAGATAAAGAGTTTGGTCACAAAACAAAGAACGCCAATAAGGAGCTCCTCACTTCACTTTCACAATGTACAATTCCACCTTGACTTTTCATTCTGTAACCATTACATTACAGTATAGGCATTTAGCAGATGCTTTCTTCCAGAGCAACTTGCACAACTTTTTTTTTTTTTTTTTTTTACACAGCATTTACACTGCATCCATTTATGCAGCTGATATATACTGAAGCAATGCAGGTTAAGTGCCTTGCTCAAGGGTACAACGACAGTGTCCTACCTGAGAATCAAACCTCTGACCTTTTGGGCTACAAGACCAGCTCCTTACCCAGTATACTACACACCAGATAGGATCCAAAGTGAAGTTGCATAATGGACACTCCAGAGATGTAAGAATAAAAGAGTGGGACACAGCCAAGCGTCGAGTTCAACACCCAGGCCCCAGGCCTCAGGGGCAACATTTAAACAGCTCTTCTCACAGGAAGAGTGATCATTTAAGCTTGTTTAAGGCAGGCTCTCGAGTTTTCCCTACTCACACAGTCACCACCCCACACTACATAATTCATTAAGATCATAGCCAACGGATATAATCATTGGCTCAAAATAAACATTTT
Source organism: Anguilla japonica (assembly GCA_025169545.1). Lineage (NCBI taxonomy): Eukaryota > Metazoa > Chordata > Actinopteri > Anguilliformes > Anguillidae > Anguilla > Anguilla japonica. The sequence goes on from CM045898.1 coordinate 43,428,257, forward strand.
TCTTTGGAAACATTTCAGAAAGGCTAAGCAGTCTTTTTTTTTAAAAAACCTTTAGTTGAGAAGAACACCAAGGCTTAAATCCCACTGTCACCACCAGTCCATTCTTCAGGGCCCAGATTCAGCACTAAAGTTGTAAATGAAAACTTGGCCAAATGGCCAGTAAAACACAACAGTTCCCTTTCCAAGCGTTTGAGTCAAACTCCATGTCCTTGGTTTTGAGATTTGTTTTAAAATAACACAAGGCCTCCAAACCGAAATGAGGCCTTTTCTGGGTTTATTCTTCCAGTACAGGATTCATTTAATCAACCTATGTTTGAACAAAAACACAAGTTACAAGCAGCCTCACAGACTGATTTCTGTTTGAAGGGCTAAAACCAGCACGGAAACACAACCGCTTCCAAGCTATTTAAAATCTGACCTAAATATGCAACAAAATATTTAAATAATGGCTTAAAAGCAAATAAAAACAGAAAAAATTCTGTCCATTTAAATAATATTATTTTAATATTTTCTTTCCTACAGTTCTGTGAAAGCCATTTATTAAAACTAAGTGATTTACAAAACAGAACTTCTTCGAGAGCAAACTGCCTACATTTTCAGCCAAGCTCATTTTTCACCATCTCTCACATCGCACCTATATGACTGAAACCACACGGATGTCTCAGATGCTTTCCATAGTGCATTCAATGTACCTGAATGACAGACATCTTACTATGAGTGGCTCAGGCACAGCATACACAGCACATGCAGAAGCCCCCTGGAACATGATGTCACAGTCAGTTACCCATCAGGCATTGCAAACTGGGGCCATTAATACCAGGGCTTTTTATTACGCACCTTGCCATTAACAGTGGAACTGAAAAACCACGTTTTTAGACAGAAAAACGGAAAGCTTTTCAGAGGCAGAGCAACCAAACGCACTTAAATGCATTTCTGCAGATCAGCAAGTCATCTAGCTCCCCACACTCTTTTCACCTCTTACTTGAACCAAACGCAAACTACTCAGAAAAGCCGATTACCCGGCATCACCCTTTCCAGGTAAAATACCTGGACAGTATGCGGTCGTTATCGGCTAGCCACATCTGATTAAGGGCACACCTCATCAATCAGACCTTATCAGCTTATCAGGTTCTGTGGTCGGAACAGCACTTTATCTCCCATAATGCATCAGCCTGAGCCCACAGCCCAGACCTTTTTCCTGGGCCCCGCAACAGGTGGTATTAATAAAGGGAGGCAGAGAATGCACAGCACTCAGGTCTGGAGCGCACCAACACCCAGAGCACAACTCACTGAATACTTACACTATTTGTTCACAAGTATTTTCCGGTGTACTTGTATTAACAACCAGACCTTTTTGGTCATCTTGTTTGGCAGGATGTAATTAAAAACGGCAAAACTAGAGCGATTGGTTTTTGTTTTTTTTTTAATTTTCAAAGATCTGACCACCTTGGTCGTAAGCATTAGAATAAATGTTAATGTTTTCCAATGGCAACTGTAGACTATGAGGGGAAAGGGGGCAGGAGATCGCACTTCGTCTATTTGGCAAATTCAGCAGGGAAAGAAACTACATATCTTGCTTTATTTTGAAGCAGCTGGATCAATGCTATGTACCGAGCCCACAAGGTATTGTTTTTGAGTAAATGTCGCCAACTTAAGAGGTATTTATAAACCAATTCCACTGGATATATTTTCAGAGAAAACATTATTCAATATGTTTACAAAGACACTAAACGCCAAACAGACATGGCATTGTCCCTAAACTGCATTCTTTCAACGGCTTCCTGACACAAGACTGGTTGAAAATGATGCGTTATGTTAAACAAGTGGTTTCTTGGGCAACTGTTACCACCATAGTAAAGCAAATCATCTACCAAAGCAAGAATGGAATTTAAGCCAAAGCCCTACTACACAAAAGCCTGCACTGTAATAATTACAATTATGAAGGACACTGTAGAACCGTAAGACCGTGTCTAAGAGAATAGCAACAGATTGTGTTACATAATGAAACAAAGGGTGAAACCGAAATGAGTGATTTTCCACATATGATTGGTTTTCCAGCTGTGTACAAACATTGCATATGTCCACCACGAATGCATAACGCCAATTTAAGAACAAGTTCATTTGATTCATTCCACAGACTCGTTTCCAAGAAACCTTTCACAATAAATAACTAGCCGACTATAGAATCGTATTTCGATGAGCATTTCAAAGTAAAAATCACGAGTACTTGGACAAAGCCCAGTCCAACATTTCACTTGAACGCTGAAGTGAACCCATTCCAGTAAAAACACTTTAATGCATCTAGAACTTGTCAGTTATACCGAATTTTACAGAATATGCTAATCTCGTCTACGAACATGTTTCATATTCAATTCTTCTACATCAAATAAAATATGACATTGCCGACATCATTGTTTACAACGAGTAGCTGCCACAATGTCAAAAACGGAGTGAAGTTTGAGATGTTCAAACTCATTTAAGAATGCGTTCCGAGAAAGCCAGGCTAATCGTGCTGGGAAAAGTAGGCTACCAAGTGAAATACTTCGTTCCTTATGAGAGTTTACTTCAGCCTGTTCATTTGGGACATACCTGCTATAAATGTTTTCAGAAGAATTTATGAAGTTGTTTTTTTTTTTAATAACATCTGAACTTAAGTGGAACGCAAAATCAATAAATCTAACAGGCGTGCATTGCAGTAGTGATCAGCAATTAGACGGAGAAAGAGAGTTGATATCTAACAATGTTCAGATGAAATCACCGAAACCCCATCTCACAGATGGTGCGACAGCGATGATTGATCATTCGATTACGTAAAAATAAATTGCTATCCACTCCTAGAGGTGCTAAAAAAAAGTCCAAGTCTATCGAGCTCGTGGAAAACGCGTCTTCAACACATGGGCTAAGACTTGGGTTTTCAGCACGCGTCCCAATATGTCATTAGAGCATCGGGTAACAATCGCTCTCCAAAAACCCTGTTGGTCAAATCGGTTTCATAATTTTGTTGTTCTGGAAAATTTGGTTAGTTACACTATTAGACTACTTCAAGGGACCAGCTAAAAGACCGAATCAGTCGGTGAGAGCACTTGAAATGCATTCTAACTGCAACTTTGAAACCCACTGTTCGATATTTCACCGCAAATGTTGAGAAAATACAACAAAAGAGGGACCTCGAGGGTCAATTCACAACTTGAAAGCCGCAGAAGAGCAGCTTGTGTTATTTCTTACTTACCCGTGTGGATAGTCTGCAAGTAGTTTTCTGTTGGCAGTCCTGTTGGTCCAAGCGCGACCCGGTACAATAGTATCTCTGTTTAACGATCCAATCGTCAATTCCTTTTCTGGCCAAACAGGCATTAACTACGAAGCTGTCGCCTGCAACCAAAGTAAAAATAAAATTTAGAAGTCGACCAACAAAATCAGAGTAATTGTACATTGAACATGCATGGTTAACAGATAGCCTACTTTGCATTTTCTTTTTTAAAAGTAGTGCAGTGACAGTATTCGCGAATTGCACACCCCGACCATGGGCTACTTTAAAAGCCATACATTAGCCATATAGTAGGCTAATGTATAGTATACAAATCTACATTTAAAAGGCTACAAATCAGCTCACCTTCTGGGCTCTCCCTTGGTTTACACACAGCAGCTTTTCGGGATATTGTGTAAAGGGAAACAAAAAGCACAAAGAAGCGTTACTCGAAAGTGTGTTCCATTAGCCAGCAATACATCACCGATATGCTGAAACAAAAAAAAGGACGATTGGTAAAAACTTACCATGTTTCGAATGAAGTTTACCCATTGCTCCGCATTGGGTTGTGAAAGAAAACCATTTGATTTACGAATAATCCAGAAATCCAGCAGCGTCCCTCTGCTTACAACCGTAGCCTATGGGCGAAGGCAGCCTGTGCTAGCTTTCTACATCCAACGGCGACAGTCTGTATGCTTTTGATCCAAAGCAAGCTTTTCCTCTCGTCCGCCTCTTCCAGCAGTGGAGGCGGTTACCAAAACCCGCAATTCAACCACCGTAAGAACATGATTGACACCTCGCCGAGATTAGACCACTTGCAGGCAGCCCCAGTGTTTTATTGGACCAAGGCGGCACATGAAAGGGAGCTGAGATTCTTTTGGAGCCTCCAAATATAAAGAGGGCAGCCCCTACACACCATTCCCAGCCAGCAGCTAGACACAGCCAGTGGAGCGCCGAGTAATAGAGACGCTAGATGCAGCGCTAAAAGGAGTCCTCATAGAAGCGTCGATGTAACCATTTAAATAAATGAAAATTAATTGTTAATTTGGTACAATTAAATTTGGTCACGGTCCTCATACTCTGATTTATAAATAAACCCACTAATCTATAGTTGTAGGCAACCACTTTAATGTTAAGTGGAGTTCACAAAGCTGCATTCAAAATCCATTTACCCATACACTTTGCAGATATATTGCACAGTAAGTAGGTATTATGTGAATTATGCCAATGCAGTGGAATACACTTGAATTGTTGGCTGACTTCAAAATATTTTTTCTGAGTCATTTTCATTGGCAGTATTAAATTAGGCTGTTTTTCTGTCATACCCAAACATCCACATTTATCCACAAGACAGCCATCAGAAATCATTACAACTCTTAAGGACGGAAGCACTTTTCATTTCTAGTGTCTGAAAACAAGATCGGAAGGACAGTTCAAAGAAAGATTGCCACTACACACACACCTAAGTTCAGTGTCTGAATGTAAAGTTTCTAATGCCCCCCACATTGTACAAGGTCTCTGCCACAGTTAAGTGTGCTGTTCTAAATTAGTACTATGCAGCCACCTGCAGCTTCCAACAAACTGGAAGTACACAAGGGATGGAGTTGCACAGCCTCACCAAAGGTCTGAGGGCTTGTCCAAACACCTGCAAAATCCAAACACTAAAGCAGATAGCCATTCACAGTTATAAGGAAGGCTCATGTCTGGAACATAAGTACACTAAGCATATTGAATATAACAGGAAGTGCACTGTAGATGGGAAAGTACAAAGAAGATCCAGCAAGTCACTCAAAGCAAAAAAAATAAGATCATAAGCAGAGGTTGATTCAATTTCAAGGGACCTTATCAGAGTTTATAGCAGGCCACTAAAGAAAGGGAAGTAGAATAAAATAAAGAACAAAAGTCTCTTCATGACAAAGCAAAGCCATCTAAAGAGCCATTTCTGGTAAACAGTGGTTTCAACATCCTGAATCTATCATCACATGGTACTTCCAGAGAAATCGAGCGGCCCTTTGAACCCGAACGAGCTTGTTGTTTTAGCCGTTCCTCAAAGTTGCTGTCAAAGAAGGCCAGTCCCTATGACACACTTCCTGTCCTTTGAAGAGGTCAACCGAGAGACGGCCAACGCAGGTCGCGGTTCCGAGCAGTGCCTACGGTGTACACAACAGAGGGTTTTTCTCTGAGTATAATTCCATCTGGAGGGATTTTTTGGCTACCTCCAGTCTCTCTATCGTCTCCTGGCATGTTGTGATGGACACAATGCTAGGCGCCATTAAAAAACAATTCAGAATCAAACAGCATACAGGCAAGTAAACCAAGTAATAAAGATATTGTTGTGCCAATGTCTTTAATGTCTGAGTAAAACTGCAGATGAGGACAGATGATGGAGATTATAAACTTGTCATTGTTTTGCAGCTTTTTTCCCCCCAGTGTTGGCATTGGAAGAGTTTCCATACCTGAACACAAATGAAGAGGGCCTTACTGTCTTCATAGCCAAGTTTGAGAATGTTCCTGAAGTGCTGGTTCGGGCCCCAGTGCTGGCTCACAACAGCTTCTCTTGAGGAATTCAAGATGGCCGACAGCCATTGAGCCTTGTTGCAAATAGTAGCATTATAACAAACCTAGGCTGTGAGCCACCTAAGGTTTGATGCTACAATGAGGTGCTCAGAAGATACTTTACTGTTTTGGGAATGATGCTCTGGCAACAATGAAGCCAAACTGATATATTCTGATCTAGGTTGACAAAGAGCTGACACTGAAAATTTTCACTAATGGCTTCAATAATGTTTCTTGTATGTAAAAAAAAAAAAAAAAAAAAAAAAAAAAAATCAAGTTGGCACAGCTGTAAATTTGCTCGTGCATGAAATCGACAATAACAATTAGTAGATATTTCAAGACAGACCTAATTTGTTGCTATATACATTTTTTGGTAGGTGTTTAAACAGCAGTAAGATGAAAAACTTTGTTTGAAATATGCTACAAGGGTAACCTAATAGTTATGAGACAGATTCTGAGGTTTTACCTGCACGCCTTTTCAGTGAAGTAATTGCATGAGCACCTGCCTTGGTGACCAAGCCATGAGCAGAAAATTCGTTCCACAAAAAAAAAAAAAATCAACACCCCCCCCCCCCCCCCCCCCCCCCCCCACCCAGAAACTCACAATGGAGTCATTCAGCTGGAGACAGCAGGCTGCCTCCAATAATCAGGGGGTTCGAATGGCTTGTCTGTGTTTATGGTTCTGGAACAATGTTAGGAGGGCTGCCTGGAGAGGCTGCTTAGCAGGAGGAGGGGGGAGAGGCACTAAAGAAAAGAGAGCAGCTGCCTCAAATGTGACTGTTGCCTTTTTTGTTTTTAAAGGCAGGCACAAAATGGCGGACGTCGAAAGGGGCAGAAAACAATCATCGCTGGAAAAAAAACAGCATCGAATAGGTCATTGTGACGGCAGAGCATGTCATATGGGAGGTCCTGTGGTGGCAAATTCTGCTTTTTTCATATAAAACTGCAATGATTCCATTTCCCAATACAGGACACACCCTGCTCTGCTCTGCTCTGCTCAGTGTTCCACTTCTAATTAAGATTATGTCAGTTGAAAATCTTGCCAGATTCTAAGAGTTAAGAGTTTAAAAAAAAAAATTTTTTATAACTGCTTCCATCCGATAGATATACTAATACCAGCCACTGCAGTGTTAAATATCCGGTACAATTACATAACATAAACCTGCATGAGGAAGTGAAAAAAAATGTCCTACTGGGGGCAGTTCTTAGTCACTAGTGATGCTTGAAGGCCTTTCTTCACGCAAAATGACTTCCAGCTAGGAATGCCGAACGTGCCGGACTGCAGGCATTCTTCTGGAAGAAAGAAAAAAAAAAAAAAGCACATGTTGCCTGGGCCCTGGTCACATGATTACAATAAGCCAATGGTTTTAGAGCGTAGTCTCTTCTGACCCGCTTTAACCTGAATAAATAGCATGACAATCAACATACACCCTTTCATTTTGAGTCATAAGGTCAGCATTGTTGGTCCCTGAGCATTTAAAAAAAAAATAGCTTGACTAACGCTGTTTGGCTGTTGATTCAGTAATATTTGGTATTTCAGAGTTCTCCACAACGCTCCAGGGGCATACTTATAATATATACTACACAAATACATATGGCATTTCAAAGGAGTCGAACTAGCAAGCAAAGTAATTTATTAGACCTTCTCTGTGTAACCGAGTCTTTTTATTTATGTTTGACAAAAAAAATGGATACCTCATACGTTTTATACAAACGGTCTGTGGGGTTTTGCTGCTGCTGCTGAGTGACCCTCGCAAAGGTTTTAGAAATAACCTTTCAACTTGTTTTTGATAAACTTTCGCGAAATCGTGCTGACAACGCACACAGGGATACTGTGGTAAAATTAAGCCTCTGCCCCATTTGAACATTTCCACGCGGGGAACTTCAAAAGAGCCGGCAACACAAAAAATGATTATGCAAGCTATAATATATGCAGTACCGTAGAAATTAAAAGTTCCAACTTCCTGGTGGTACTTTCTTTTAAAGCGCTGTCTTAATTATTGCTGATACTGTACTTTATTTTATCGGCTTGTAGTGTAAAGAGGGGAAACACTGGTGTCTCACTTTAAAATTCCTTTTTATCTGACATAAGCTTCTTGTAAAAGGCCCTTATAACAGAGCCTACAGCTCACTAATCTTGTTTGCCCAATTCACCCACCGTATAAGTGAAGCTGATGTAAATGATGTGCGTATTACACAATATGCCACAGACAAGAAAGGAAATGAGAGCGATATTGTGTCAAAACATTTTGCCATAACAACCAAATGAGATGCGCAACTTAGCTCCGCGATCAATAATTTCTGCTACCGTTCCCCTTCTCTGCGGCCTGTAACCAGCAATGGCTGCTTTTTTTTTTCTCTTTTTTTTGAAGCGCTTTGGATATTGCCTTCGACAGAAAGCGCTCACAATTAGTGTATTCAGACGCAAACAGTAGGGATCCCCTTTGATGTGAGGATCAAATGAAGGAGCTGTGTGTTTTTGTCCAAAATGACAGCCTTGGCAGGTTTTACTAATGGGCAGCTAATAGAAAGAGGGGGTTTATGACGCTCATTAATTACTTAGCCTGTCATGCTCTGGAAGGAAGGAGGGGGGAAAAAAGAAAGATACCAAGAAAAGAACAGGAGTGGGACACAAAAGACGAAGGACAGAGAGAGAGAGAGAGAGAGAGAGAAAGATGCGTGGAGGTGCAGGGTGGTGGGGTTGTTGAGGAAAGGCAATTGCGTAAACATTTCAGGATAAGTGAAATATAGTACACTACCGAAGAGTGAGAAAAATTGGTAAGGTGAGAGGTTAAGGGTTTGATCAGAGGGCGAGCCCAAGCACAGTTTTTGCTCTTTTTCTGCTACTCTGCAAAGCACCGTTTTTCTGTAAAAAAGCACCGTACAAATAAAACTGATTTGATTTGATTTGATTTGAGGATTCACTCGGCCTTGAGTGAAATTACCAAAGCCCTAGCTCTCTCTGCTCTGCGATGAGTTTGTGTGTCACGAGATTGCGTAGCTCTCGTAATCAATGCTTTCCCACAAGAATAAATTATCACTTGTCCCGATAAGAGCAGCTGGTTGAGAGAGCATTTGACCGGGTGTACACCGAGCCAAGGAGAAATTAAGCGAAACGAGGGAGACAATGCAGAAAGGAGAGGAGGAGAGAAAATAATCCTTTTCCTCAGATAAAAGAAGCCACCAAGACAAGAGCTTCAAAGGGATGGAGATGGAGCTGTAAACCTTCGGTGCATCACCAGAGGAAATTTAGGACCTGATCCACGCTCTACGGGACCCCCCCCCCACCCCCCCCCCCCACCCCCCAAAGCTCCGCACGTGCCCAGCACCTCCCTCACCCTCACTACCTCCTCAGGTCTCTCTCTCTCTCTCATCTCCAAACAGCACTCATTTTTCAACCTGTGTCTCCCCAACTCACACACTGAAGATCAATATAATGCAATGCACAATGTGAGAAGCAAAAGAGAAGGGCACAACATGTACAGAACCCAGTGCTACTGCTAAAAAACACAATTTACCACTTTACTTCATACACTTGTGCCAGATCTTGCAGCATATAACATCCTATGTAAAATTAAATAAAAAATAGACTATTGAGCTTCATTCTTATAATCCACGTTCACCAGGATAGCATCACATGTGGGACGGGGTGGGTGGTGAGGGGGTGCATTTTGGTGACTGAAAATGGATATGGCTGTTGCAGAGACCCACTCACCAAACCTACCCAAGGCTGCAAGGATGCCCAGGTACCTATGAGTGGCCATTGGGGGGGATGGATGGGGGGCAGGGAGGGTGGGGGATGAGGGCTTGAGGGAGTCAGTGTCAGGGAACAGGCAAGGCCACCGGTTTATTTAGTTAAGCTCAGTATCTCCCGCTCGCTGAGGCCGGCGTGTCGATGGAATGCATTATCCGGGGCTGGAAGCAGGCCGCTGTGTTTGGAATAGCTTCGCCGCGCTGTGAAACTGCGCTTTACTGTGTAGCGCAGAGTCACGAGGCTGCGCTCGGACTGCGCCGTGCGTTACATACGGTCTTCAGTGTCAGGTCAGCCCACCGTAGCCCCCCCGCACAGAAAAACAACGGGTGTCTGATACCCAAATATTTAGCATACCCTTTCTCCGGCGCTGCGGCCCGTTGGAATAACACCGCGGAAGCTTTTTTTGGGGGCGGTTCCCGCGAGCTCCGGTTGCAGGGAGGACTTCCTCTGTGGATCCGAGAGCTGAGCATTTCACATGGCATTTCACCTAGAAGCACACTGGAGAAGATGAGGAAACAGGATTTCCCTCCTCCGCATGGAGGATTGAGAGTGGGGGGGGGGGGGGGGGGGGGGGGGGACGAGAGATAGACCATGGGATGAAAGGGCATGAAGAGAGAAAAGGAGAGAGTAAAAATGGAGAGAGAGGACGGAGAGAGGGGAGGTCAGTGGCAATAATTCAGCCCACAGCTTGGGGGGATCGAGACACAG
>CM045898.1:43446018-43488518 GCA_025169545.1 Anguilla japonica
AGCCGCGGAGTCTGCAGAACAAGAACCTCGCCAATGAAATAATTTTGGCAGATAAAGTCGAGTAGAGAGAGAGAGAGAGAGAGAAAGAGAGAGAGAGAGAGAGAGAGAGGGAGAGGGGGAGAGAGAGAGAGAGAGAGAGAGAGAGAGAGAGAGAGAGGGAGAAAAAAATGTCTTTCCAGAAAGTTCCGTGTTTTATTTCTTTTTTCCTTCTGTGCTTTTTATGGCATACACATGGTCTCCTGGCATTCGAACTCGATTGTTTAACTCTGCCCCTTTGCAAGAGAGCACGATTGCCAAAGCTTTTCTTTCTGCTTGTGTAACCAAAGAGTCAGAAAGCCAGTGATGCTATGCACAGTTGTGGGGCTCTACTTTATTAAATTATTTAACTTCTAACTGTGAAGTAGTACACACCTACAGGTCGGTTGTCCGTGGTTTTGCTAGCTGTATTGCATAGACAAAACTTTCTAGGTGTTAAACACCCACCTGTTTACTCAATGGAGAATAATGCAAGAGATAAGGAATAAGAAATTCCTGTCAGAACAGTAGTCCTTCTCCTGTCGTAATCCGAACAGCTCATTTCATGCCCATATCTGATCATTCACCTGAATGATCCATCACTGGCGTACATCTGAGAAACGTGCCGTCAGAAAAAAACCGCAGTAAAAAAAAAAAAAAGCTGGAAGCGGCCATTTGTGTTCCCAGCGGGTCTCGAGGTTTTTCTTCCTGTGGGGCATTCATCAGCCTCTCCCGTTAAACGCCGTGCGCGCCCGTAACTGAGAGCAGATGCGCGGGCTTCGTTAGCGCTGCGGGCCGACTCCTGCATGCCTCCCCGTGATGTCAGCGTGCGCGCCGCCCCCCCCCCCCCCCCCCCCCCCCCAGCGTCGGGCGGCTATAGGATGAAGACGGAAAGTCTGCGCGGGAGGGTGGGCGGGGGGGGGGGGGTGCATTGCGGCGAGGAGGAGGAATGTCTGGTAGACCACTTACACGTCCGAGACACTGAGGTGGGCCTACAGACCTGCAGATTCTTCAGTTGGCCTGGTCTGGAATATATTGGGAGGGGGGTCAGGAGGGATGGGGGGGGGGGGGGTACAACAGGACTCACAGAGGTGGTAAGGCTTTGTTCTTCAGTGCTAAAGAGCTGCAGAAATACCTGCTCCTCTTTTACATGTGCGACAAGAGCATGTTCAGCTGCATCTCTCACAGGCTGGTGTACCTTCAGAGGAAAGGCACACGGTCATTCATCCAACTTGAGATTTCACACACAGTGTAACAGTCACTGAATCATACACCCAGAGTGGTGGTTCTTTGTTTAGGATTATAATATTGCATATTTAATTTTTTAAAAATCAAGAAAAAATAGTAAGCCCATCATCCACCGATAAGTCACATGAAAATTATACCAATCCTTATTTTCACCTGAGTAAGGAAAGCCAATTTCCATAGGCTCCACTGAGCATCACATGTTAATTAACATCACTTTGTTTTCCGTCAGGTTCTATGATTTAAAATGTAAATTCCCCTCGTTAAGCGCTTTTACCTCAACCCGGGACACAACAAACCCCCGTTCTCCCCCCCGAATCCGTCTTGACCCATTTCACCGAGCGCAGGACGCACGCATGAAAGGGCTGGAGCTCGGTGCCAAAGTAAACATCAATTATAGCTGTCATCCAGCACCAATGACAGCTGCGGCTTTAAACGCCCCCGAGCAGGCGGGCTTCAAACACAGGCCGTCTTTAAAAGACTGCTTCACGGATATCAAGGACCGGGCCCGAAATTAGGCCAGTGCTGGGTTTAAACAAAATCGCTTTTCAGGACCAAAGTCCAAGAATATGTAAAAAAAAAATTTTCCTCAATCAAAATGGAATAGGGAGCTTTGGTGAAGACACTTCTTATTTCTGGCTTATAGGAGAGACAAAATTAGACAAGAAAGGGCACCTGATGTTAGGCATTGTTATCAAAGTAAGAGTGGAGTGTGTGTGTGTGGGGGGGTTTTTTTTCTGCCAGTACTCTCACACTGCAAAGATGGCAACTCATTTCTTGCAGCGCTTGTTTAAAACAATAACAGTCAACAGAAATAGAAGCTAGAAGCAGCAAAACTGGCCCACAAAGGAGAACGAAGTAAAAAATGTATGTTTACTGTCAGTTGTTTTATATTCCCCACAAACAACACAAGTAGAGAGGGTGTGGGAACGTGGGAAAGCAGTCAATAATGTTTTCAGTTGATATAATCCGTCATGGCTACTCCCTTCCCTCTTATTTACCTTTACATCATGTATATTGACTATCTGCCATGGAGTATTTCTGCACCGAAGAAAAAGGTTAAGAGAAATAAAACAAAACAAAAAAGAATTTGTGAGAATTTGAGCTGGCGTTCTACACGGTGTAAGGGCGGGGGTTTTGGGTTTGCTCTCACTGCCCCGATCAGACAGCAGCCGGGGCCACGGGCATCACACTGAGACAATTAATGGCTCCCAAGGGGTCAGAGGTCAGACAGAAGTGCATTGTGGGAGAGGCTGTCGGGAGCGGATTCGCGGGGAGCGCTGACGCCCTCCTGTGAGCGGCCCAAAGGCCGACAGAGGGCAGCAGGCGGGTCCCGGGACGACTTACTTATGCCCTCTCACATAATGAGCTCTTTATTCCTCTCTTCCCTTCCACACACACACAGCCCAGCCAGGAGAGAGGATCACTGCAGATACAAGAAAATCCTCTCGAATCTCCCCGCCGACTTACCCAAGCCTCTTTTTTCATATCAGTAATTTTGGGGGGGGGGGGGGAAACGTGGGCGAGTGAACTTTAAACGGCGGCCGCGACGCGAGACAACGCTTCGAAAAGCCAGGCGATCGCGGAGGTGCGGATCCGCGGAATTAATATTTCAAGAGCTCCACCTGATCGCCCGTGGCCCGCAGGAGCAATTATCGCCCTTCCCCGTAAAAGGGCCTCAGCGGACGGGCTGTCAGGGAGGTTTAGAGGGCTTCAGAACAGCTTGTAGGGCTTGGAAAGCGTCCGGAAAAAAAACCCCAAACACACATCCGTCCGCAAAATCGAAGGTGTTCCCCTCATCCCTCTCGAAAGATGTTTCACAGGCAGGGGGAGGGATCCTTTTAAACAGGCAATGAGCCGGTGTGAGGTGAGACCCAGGTCCTGTTCCTCTGGGGGGGGGGGGGGGGGGGGGGGGGGGGGACACAGGATTCTAGAGGAGGGGTTTAACAAGTCCCCGACATGCACTGAGCTCAGCGCAAACGCCTTCATCAGATCATTCCACAAAATGGCTTCTTGAACTCGACACAGCCAGATCTTAGCCTACCTGATGGGGGGGGGGGGGGGTTATTGTTGGTACATGAAGACCAAAACCAAGTCTGTCTCTGTTTTGGCTTTATTTCATATGTACATAAAAGCAACAGTGCAGGCCCTGTGATTTTTCAAATATGCAAAGGTACAGGGGTTTTTTTTTTTTTTTTTTTTTTTTTTGCCTTTACCAGGCGCTAGGGAAAACTTCAACCAAATTACCAAATTTACATCCAGCCAGTGGAGCAGAAGAAGAGCTCCTCAAACCTGCTTTGATCTGGCATCTTCAGAAGGGATCTGTTCTGCAAAATGTTAATCTGCCCTCCGCACTGCAGATTAGTTCCCTCCTTCGAAAATACGGTCGTTCTCAGACGGTCAAGGTAATTCTGACCCACTTAGGGTGCTTTGATCCAAAAACCATTTTCACACATTCCCCGCACACAAGAGCGAGAGTTCAAAACCGACTTTGTCATCTCGGTCCACGGCTCTCCGCAAAGATTGTGAATCCATGCTAAGCTACTCCGCGCCGTGCCAAGGCTACGCCGACAGCCAGCTGAGTTGAAAGCGCTCCTCTAATTCTGATGATCAGTGCGGATGACTAGCCGCTAATGGGTTGCACGCTCACATTTTTCTACCCTCTCTCTCTCTCTCTCTCTCTCTCCATCTTCTGCAGGACATGCAGGTCCTTTATTTGTCTTCAAAACAAATTATGAAGTTGGCACAAGTGATCTTGTTTGTTCCTGTATTCTTTGAAGTTTTTTTTTTTTGTTTTTTTTTGTCGCTCCGACAGGATGACAGCCTTTCCAAAGCGATTTTTGCGATTTTTTTTTTTTCCAGACTTTTTTTTTTTTTCTCTCTTCTCCTGAAAAAGCTCCTGGCTTTGTTTTGAGCGCCGGTGGCAGCAAAGGCGACGGTTCGGCAGCCGCGAAGAAGAGGAGGCCGTTAGCGGGCGGCCAGAAAGCGAGGGGGGGGGGTTTGGGGGCGGGAGGGGGGAGCCAGCGGGCATGAGGAACAGAGGCAGGGCCCCCCGTCCTGTCCGCAGTTGCCCCAGAATACCCTCGCTGAGGTGACCTATCGCCACGCGCTCCACGCCAACATTACATTACATTACATTACAGGCATTTAGCAGACGCTCTTATCCAGAGCGACTTACACAACTTTTTACATAGCATTTTTACATTGTATCCATCTGGATATATACTGAAGCAATTTCGGTTAAGTACCTTACTCAAGGGTACAACGGCAGTGTCCTTACCCGGGAATCGAACCTGCGACCTTTTGGTTACAAGCCCAGTTCCTTACCCACTGTGCTACACTGCCGTTCCACAGAAAGGGACGCAGAAAAGCTGCTCTTCTCTTTCAGTCTCCAAACCCGCAGACCCGCTCACAACTCACAACAAAACCACCTCATGGCCTCAGGGCTATTGGCCGAAGTTTGTCACAGCTGCAGTCAATGCCATTACAGATGAGCTTTACATTACATTATAAGGGGCGACATAGCTCAGGAGGTAAGACCGATTGTCTGGCAGTCGGAGGGTTGCCGTTCAAATCCCGCCCTGGGTGTGTCGAAGTGTCCTTGAGCAAGACACCTAACCCCTAACTGCTCTGGCGAATGAGAGGCATCAATTGTAAAGCGCTTTGGATAAAAGCGCTATATAAATGCAGTCCATTTACAAGCATTTAGCTGACGCTCTTATCCAGAGCGACTTACATTGTATCCAATTATACAGCTGGATATGTACTGGACCAATGCAGGTTAAGTACCTTGCTCAAGAGTACAATGGCAGTGTCCTACTGGGGAATTGACCTTTAGGTTACAAGACCAGCTCCTTAGCCATTATACTACACTGCCGCCCGTGCATGAGCTAATGCATATCACCTGGGCAGAGGCGTCGAAAAAGAAAGAAGACAACCTTCCTCTGTAAAATTACACTTCCCAGTTTGATACCAGTTTTAAATTATCCAAATCCTTCACTTTGCTCGTTGGGTTAAATGAGTTTCCCCAGTCGTCAGGGACGTTTCTTGTAATTTCACAGGAATGCTTAATCGATCTATTTGTCAACATTTAAAATGTGCCACAGAGTTGTAATTGTAGTTAATTAAATCCATCAGCAACCGTCTGACACCACTTTGGAGAATTCTCTGGCACCCACACTGTGCCGGGTTTGTCAAACAAGACCAGAGAAAGGCTGAGTACCTCTTTCCCACAGTCTTCTCTCTCCTCCGGACGGCTTTTTTTTTTTTTACTGACGAGAGGAATGTTCCCAGCATCCCTGTCTGTACCAGCACAGAGGGCTTTTCAACTTCCAAATATGCAAGGAAATCTGCAAAGAATTTACATTTCTCCTAAGGGTCATATTTGTGTCTAATGAAACCGTTTGGCTTCATTTTTTTTTTTTTTTTTTTTTGCTCTGCTTTAAAGTGTAGCTCCTAATTGCAATTAATTAATTCCTAAGACAACTGCACAGCAATTACATTTCTTGGGGAGGTCTGAATGAGACAGCCAGCATGCTGTGTATTAATAACACAACCTTCACGGAACAAAAAAAGCTGAATTTATGATGTCTTTCCACAAAGACGGCTCATTATCAGAAAATCTCTTTAGTTGCTATTCAAGGGTTTTTTTTCAGCCTCCGAAGTTCCTGCTCGCCAAATAATAACAAAAACAAAGGTTCGGCCTATTTTGCCCAAGTTGTCAATGGGAAAACTCCAAAGACATTTGTTGTAGAGTATAAATCCAAGTTTCCCCATTCAGCACTACTCTTTATTTAAATAAGAAAAACAACTTTAAAGGCTGTTTTATGCTAATGTCAAGCTTAATTGGCATTAGAAAAATTGCCTTGGCATGCTGTGGGGCTTCAAGATTAGCTAGAAGAGAAAGAACAAGATAAAGCCTTCAAAAGGCCCATTTCAGAGGAATTATGGTTTCCTTTGAACATCTTCCAAGTTTTAAATACATTAAAGCCTGTTGGCATACATGTAAATTAAGCGGTACCAAAGCGTTCCAATAAATTCGTCATGAGCCGAACCAGGGGGACGGAGGACAGAGGCAAGGGTAGCAGGTCCCAGAAACAGACTGGGCAGGAGTTCTGTCCTCCCCCCCCCCCCCCCCCCAAGACTCCCTTCGTCCATCCTCTCTCTCTCTCTCTCTCTGTCCATTTTTTTTGTCTATCCATATTTCTTTTCCCAGGAGCCAAGTGGCTTAGTGGATGAAAAGAGCAATGGTGCCGAGCTCCAGCACCAGCCTGCCAGTACCACAGCAATGTAGCGATGGCCCGTATCACACACACAAAGCCCGTCTCCCTCCGTGCCCCCCCAGCCCACCCCCCCCCTCCCCCCAGCCCCGTGATCCCCACGAACTCTGCAGCCAGGGGCTTGAGTGCTGTGGCAGGGGGGGAAGGAGGGGATGGGGGGGGGGGGGGTCAAGCCAATGTCACCTGGCAGTACGAGCGGCCAGTTCTTTTAAAATGATGGAGGTCCACTCGCCCTTCCAAATGAATCCAACCAGCAAGACAAAGCATTTCACAACCTCATGTTTAAGCAAAAAAAAAAAGCTCCTTGGTAAATATCGTATTTGCCACCCATGCTGTTCAAAGTGCAGTTCAAATTGTTCGAGAATCGAGATGCATAAAATGTCTCCCCGAACAACCAATCAAATTCCCTAATCTGTACCAAACAACAAACACTAGTGGTAAGAGTAGCATTCTTAAGATAAATCTATTTCAGCAATACAACTCACCATTAAACATATTTTGAGACTGTTCCAGGTGTCACATATGCACAAATGTTTGTGTGCTGGCTACACTTTTGTGATTGTTTGTCGATTGGACATTTGCACTTCTTATGTATTTTATGCTATGCCGTGTGCTACATATCACTATAATAAACAGATATTTTCTGTTTCACTAGAGAAGCACTTTCAACAATGCCACAGTGAAAGGAAACTGTCAGAAGCCACAGTTTTGGTTGTCAAGTTAGCCTGAATTGAAAAGATTGAGTTGTGATGGTCACTGTGGTGAAAGGATGTTTACAGGTTGGAAGTCCACAGGTAGTTTTCTAAATGGGTTCCTAACATATACCCCAAGTGCACTAATTTATAGAGTTGTCAATGATGTCATTGGGCACGAGAACCAAGGCGTGTGCGTGTGTGTGTACGTGTGTGTATGTATGTGTGTGTTTGTGTGTGTCTGTGTGTACAACACGGCTGAAATAACACTCAAGCAAATGTCCAAAGGAAGGAATAACACAATTAGTGATTATGAAGACTTTCAGGAACAGCTGTGCTCATAGTGAGGGATAGCCTTCTATCTTCA
Organism: Anguilla japonica; assembly: GCA_025169545.1. Classification (NCBI taxonomy): domain Eukaryota; kingdom Metazoa; phylum Chordata; class Actinopteri; order Anguilliformes; family Anguillidae; genus Anguilla; species Anguilla japonica. Next base: position 43,453,617 of record CM045898.1, read on the forward strand.
CAGGCTGGTCATCAAAAATCTCTATTATAATTTTGGCAAGACAACAATAAACAGAAAAAAAATGAGTCCAAATGAGACCCTTGAAAGGTTTGTTTCATTGCCTATGTTGTTGGAAAACCACTCATAGTTTTTTCACCAAGGACAATAAGCAAACGTGTGTTAGACACGTTTATGGTGTGTGTCACGCCTTGCATATTTTTATCCATCATGTATATTATTACAGGAGAATGCTGCTTTCTGAAAAATGCACAGCAAAACATCCTTTGTACAGCTTGTTGTCCATTTGCTAAACATTCTGATGTTCAGCAGACCTGGCCACTGCACTGATGTTTTCAACTGTACATGATCAAATTATTTATTTTCCAACGAGGCGCAGCGTCTCCAGATGAATAGCGACTTGAAAGGCGGAATCATCAAAAGGCCGAAGCACTTCATTTAAAGTTAAGAAGATTTAGATCAAAAAGGTTAGAAAAGAAACATTCAAAGGACACTCTTTAAAAAAGGAAGAAAAAAAAAAAAAAACCGCGGACCTCACACTTCTAATCCACGCAAGATCACGCCTATTGCAGGACACAGTCCATTCCATCCCTGCCTGGTGCAGATGAAAGGGGAGATTGTCCGCTTATCGAGAAGGTCAGTGTTTCTTTTGATTCCGGCGGGAGTCAGTGGTTTCCTGGCAAGGTTGTTTTCTGAAATTCACAAGATGCCTTCTGAAAGTCCACATAAAAAAAGTGTCCGCTGAAATATTTTGTCTTGATTATTTAACTGATCTCTTTCAGGAAAGCAAAGAATTTGCTCCATAAAAATGAAGCATGACCGTCCTTTACCAATACTATATATGTAAATGTGTTCCTACTCATCAGAAAGCAATCAGTTACTAGAATGTGCTTGAATCTTCCTACTGGATATTGTAAATAGGAACATGCTGAACACTTTAGAAACATGTTTCAAATGAGGAATAGCTAACATTACAACCTAAAGCTTTGCAAGTAAAACTGAATCCTAGCTGCAATGGCAGTCCTACCCACCACAGCAGTGCCCAATTGGCCACAGTGCCATCCATGATGGGAAAGATCTGCTGTAGCGGGTCTTCCTCCACTTCATTTCATGTGATGACTCCTTTTGGTTAATGAAACACCTGGAGTCATCCTGCACCATCCTGCACATGAGATGAAGTCCTCCAGCATTGATTACCATTTACCATGATGCATCTCAGCTGCAAAGAGAAGTCAGTGGCTGGCAGTAGGCACAGTGTATGATGCACATGCCAGTCTGTGATGTAACCACAGTGTATGATCCATATGCAGGTCTGTGATTTAACCACAGTGTATAATGTCAGTCCTTGATTTCCTGAATTTCAGGAATGGCATAGGCATAAAAATATTATTGGGCAATTGAAATTGGAGGGGGAAAAAAATTAAAAAGGGGATAAATGTCATCTAATTGAAGATAAGCCAGATCATTTTACGCAGAGTAGGGAGCACAATGAATCAATGGGCCCCATGGTCTGGTATAAAATCGAACTGTGCCAGTGCCCTCTGTGGTTGGCAGAGCAGCAGGATGGCGCATAATTGCCCACAGCATCAGCCATGCTGGGACAGAACTCAGCGGGCGATGTGTCAATACGTCAACAACTCAATCCAATCCACTGACCCCCTCTGCTACAACTCAAACTCAAACTCAATCCAATCCACTGACCCCCTCTGCTACAACTCAAACTAAATCCAATCCACTGACCCCCTCTGCTACGACTCAAACTCAAACTCAAACCAATCCACTGACCCCCTCTGCTACAACACAAATTTAAACTCAATCCAATCCACTGACCCCCTCTGCTTCAACACAAATTTAAACTCAATCCAATCCACTGACCCCCTCTGCTACAACACAAATTTAAACTCAATCCAATCCACTGACCCCCTCTGCTTCAACACAAATTTAAACTCAATCCAATCCACTGACCCCCTCTGCTACAACACAAATTTAAACTCAATCCAATCCACTGACCCCCTCTGCTACAACACAAATTTAAACTCAATCCAATCCACTGACCCCCTCTGCTACAACACAAATTTAAACTCAATCCAATCCACTGACCCCCTCTGCTACAACACAAATTTAAACTCAATCCAATCCACTGACCCCCTCTGCTACAACTCAAACTCAAACTCAATCCAATCCACTGACCCCTCTGCTACAACTCAAACTCAAACTCAAACCAATCCACTGACCCCCTCTGCTACAACACAAATTTAAACTCAATCCAATCCACTGACCCCCTCTGCTGCAACACAAATTTAAACTCAATCCAATCCACTGACCCCCTCTGCTATGACACAGATCTTACTGCTTATACAAAGAGGGGAAAGACGGAGAGGCTGGGCATCAGGTGCTCCAGAGGAAAGCATATGCTTGTGTGCGCTCTCCTAAACTGACAGGTGCAGCAAGGAGCAGGAGCAGATACTGAATTTCCAACTATGAGCTGAGAAATAAGCGCCTTCTTGGCTAAAAATAGCTGTACGAAATGAGTATTGCACCTTACTGAACTTGTGTTTAGTAGTTGTCAAATGACCATGATATGCACTTTTGTACATCGCTTTGGATAAAAGCGTCTGCTAAATAAATGTAATGTAATGTAATGTTTCAGTCTAACGATTCCCAAAAATGAAAGACAGCACAGGCCATTCTACAAATGGGCCGTGCGTTAATTTGGAGAGCTGAGGACAGACATTTTCCCCCTCAAAGCATCTCCTCTATCCAGATACACTGGACAAACCCGAAATAAAGAGCTGAACGTGAACATGAGCTTCTGCAAGGGTTACTTCTCTGCTGTTCAAAAAGTTTTGCAGTAAGTTAAATGTGATTGAACTTCAGAACAAGTGAAACTCGTTTTTCATATTGGATTTTTGAGACAATGTACTTTTTTTTTTTTTAAACCTATATCTCCAGGCCAGAGAAAGAAAATCTGCCAGAAATAAATTATGTTCTTTTTACTCAATGGATTTTATATAGCAAAATGATTCCAAGAATATTCATTCTCACGTCCTCTTTGTGAAATGGATATCAAAGTAATTCCATACGAATAAAGACAGACTTCCAGAATAATAAGTGAAATGTAAAAAAATCACATGTGAAACCATAAGATATACACTGTACACATTTACATGTTCTATCAGGAAACAAAATGTTGCCATTCACAAAAACCCAAAATATGTCAACAAGTATTTGATTCAGTTTCTCAAGTATCTCAACAAGTATTTAGGCGTATATTTAGACTTAAAATCTAGAATTTAGATTTTAAGAAATCAAAGTTTGAGTCATGTGAAGATTTGTCAATGTGGTAAGAAAATTTCGCATGTCAAGCAAACAGTAACTTAAAACAAGATAATGTTTTCTATTTGAGGGGGAAAAAAAAAGATTTTAAGTGTCATTACAAGGCTAAAAGACTTAAGACTGTTTGCACTGTTTGTAATTAGATTTCGAGCCTTTTCATTTACTGAGATTGAAGTAGGGGGTCGAAGAGTTCGGTAGACAGCTGAAAAAGCTGGTTGGAGAAGATGGCTGCAAAGACTTTGAGACGCTTTGTATGGAAACACAAATATGTTTTCAAGCGCTAATTAATGGGATGTTTACTTTAGGCACCTTTCATCAGGCTACGTTTTTGATGTGAGAAACTGACCGAGGTCCAACAAAACTGTGTTCCTTCCTAATGCTATCTCCTCATTGGATCTATCCAAGATGCCTTCCGTTCGCAAGACAAAAGAAACAAACAAGACTGTTTACATTCTCAGCCACAATAAAACCATCACAAACTGTAAGGCAGCTGGATCATTTTTCAGTTTATTTTCATAATCGTTCTTCCCATAATAATTTCTCAGCATTAAATCTACTCTAACAGTTTTCTGTATATATGCAAGAGTCCACAAAGGACCATATGCACTCTATTAGAGTTAAAAGTACCATATTAAAGTTGTTTTTGCTGTGTGGTTTTCTGAAACATATATACATAAAATTCCATTGAAATGCAAAATCTTGTTTACCATTAATGAAGTCATAAAGAAGTATATGTAGACACTGAATACAGCAAAATCAAAACCGAAGTGCTGCACTTTGGTACGAACTTTTAACTTCAGTCTCACAGACATCTGGCTGCCAAACCACCTTCAACTCGGTACAAACTGAAACATGAACTCTTTGAAAAAAAGTAGGTCTGAAAATGTACAGGCATCCACCAGGAGAGAGTCCACAGCTTTCTGTGATCAGAGAGCACACATGGGCTCCTAAAGAACGGGGGGAAAAAAAAAAAAACCAGGGGGGGCGAGAGATTGCGGTGATGTGGCCTCAGTAAAGCTCTGCGTGGAAACGCTTTAATGTAGTTCGGAGTGCTAATTAACAAGGCAATTACTTGAAAGCATCTTTCATCGGGATTCGTTTGTAGATGTGCAGTACTGAAGGAGTAGGTCCAGAGAATTGTGTTTACCGGGCATTGGCATTCCTTCCTGATGCTATCTCCACGTTTGATCTACCCAAGGTGCCTCCCGTTCCCAAATCAAATAAAAGGGGACCAAAACCAAAAGGGCCAGACAAGATTGTTTAGCTTACAGGTCAAGAAAGACCGCCGGATATGGCACCTCTTGACCCCCCCCCCCCCCCTCAGCAAGTCACAGTCACAAAAGGGTCCAGACAGTCCGACACAGTCTAAACTCTCAGGATTAAACACAGCGTCCATCCAGCAGAGCCCTTCCCCAGTTTCTGAGTACGAGCCCCTGCTACGCAGCCATGACCATTAAAGGGTGGAAACTACACAAGCATCAAACCGCTGGAATGTATAAAATAGCGGGTCATTCCGCCTTGGATTGTGATTCCTCGTCGCGATTTATGATCGCGGGGCAGATTTGGAACACGCAGTGGCGCTGGAGCTGGAGAAGGTTGCCAGGCAGGAGTCAAGTTGCCAAGGACATTTTTTCCCATGAGTCGCGGGACTCGGAAAGATAAGGCCCCCGGTTCACACGTCAATCACGCTGATCGCAGCGGCCGAGGAAAGAGGGAGCTGTTCCTGGACCACGATCGAAGAGAGACGCTGCGGTGTGTGATGACAACTCTGTTTACGTTCTTGGGTCAATTCAGTTCAGTTTTATTTTTTTCGTATAGCGCTTCGCCAAGACACTTTACAGAGTAGCAAGGCAAGAGACAGAGCAAAAAGAGCAAACGGAGCAAACACCAGGCTTGAACCCCCAAATAGCAGGTACATAAGGTAAAAAAAAAACTCCCAGTGGGGAGAAAACCCTCAAACGGTGGCAAGAAAAAACACCCCAATGGGAAGTAGTCTCGAGAGAAACCCGGCTATAGAGGGGGAGCCCATCCTCCACTGGCCAGCCTGGCGTAAAGTAGTAGACAGCAAATAAAATGGTTTGAGCAGGTTACAGCTGAGGTGAAAGCTAACAGGAATAATACACACACCTTGCAGGTCCACTAGGGATATTAGCAGGGTCGCTGTATGGGGGGGGGGGTGGTTGGGGGTGTGGGGGGGGGGGGGGATGTGCGGGATGCAGCGTTGCATATTCTTCTGACCGCACGCTGCAGTTTGCTGCGCCGCTCACGCTAATCGTAGCGGACCGCTTCACAGTTCAGGCTTAATGGAGCTGAGAAAGCTGAGGAACGCACCCCCGGGACATCTGGAAATATTTATTGTCAGTCGGGGCTAAAAAGGGCAGGGAGAGCACGGGCGGGCCTTCTCTCAGGACGAGCGACAGGAGCGGACAGGAAGTTTGCGGCTATCGCAGTGCCCTGCGATGGTTTGAGACAGGCCCCTGGTGAGTCAGAACATTACAGCAACCGGACTGGGCACATTTTCAGCCTAATTTGGAACAAGCAATCGTAGCTGCAGTACATCCTGTAAAACGTCCAGAAAACCACTCATCTTCACTCGTTGCTCCACTTGGTCATGCAGCTGGTGCAGAATGACTGCAAGCCCTCAACTGACCAGGGGTGTCGCTAGTGAGCAATGGGGCCGGGTCTTGCCTAACTGAAACCATCCCTCCCCTTGATGTAATTATAGCTAATTATACGTCCCCTCAAAGGACCATAAACTATAGTTGGCACTGGCTCAGATCAGATCTGATCCTCTCTGAAGGGCCCACCACTGTACTCAGCCAGGTACGCGACTCAGAAGCCTGGGATGGACATCTATAAACAAACAACGCTGTAATAATACCAAAAATGGAAGATATTTTCCCAGCTGGGGCCTTTCTGTGTGGAGTCTGCATGTTCTCTTCGTGTTCGCCAGGGTTTCCTCTGGGTACTCCGGTTTCCTCCCGCACAGTCCAAAGACATCCAGTTTATGTTAACTGGAGAGTCTAAATTGCCCATAGGTATGAGTACAAGAGTGAATGGTGTGTGTGTGTGTGTGTGTGTGTGCCCTGCAATGGCCTGGCAACCTGTCCAAGGGGTATTCCTGCCTCTCGCCCAATGCATGCTGGGATAGGTTCCAGCCCCCCCCCTGCAACCCTGACCAGGATAAGCATGTTAGATAATGGATGATGGATAATATTTAAAACAATACAAAAAATGGGGGAATGGCAAAAAGGTAAATGGACATGCTTGGCAGTGCAATGATTATTAGCATGTTCCAGGTGCAAAGGATCTCCCACATGAATACTTACATCTTTACTATGTGCTTGCATGCTTATTTCATGAACTGGCTGAACATCATGTGCAGTTGTGACATGATATGACAAGCCAGTTCAGAGGACTTCTGAAGGCCTTCATGCCCCATATAGACCCATGATCATGTGATGTTATGACCTCTTTTGTAAAATCACAGTGACAGTCCTCCGTGGCGACTGATAAAATGAATTCATCATTACTCTCTAAGGCCAGTTAAAACTGTGTAAACTTGCACAGTGAACATGCAAAATCCCCTCCGACCTCTCTGTTACTCATGATCTTACTTCTATGTTGTATGGGCCCTTCTTTTAGAGACCATTAAACGAGACCCTCTTTGTTTTTTTTTTTTTTTTTGTGGCCTCGCACGCATCTAAGCGCTTGCTGTCAAACCCTCTTCTGCCTCGACGGAGAACCGAACGCGTGTAGTCTGCTGAAAGAGCACATCGTTCGGGCACATTATTCACCTCACTCCTCTTTAGAGGATTGCGTCACATCTGCGGGCTCGTCTTGCAGAAAAGCGCGCGGGATTCGCGCAGTTAACGGCATGCGCTCTGCGCAGTTTGTCATCGGAACGAGACCCCCTCGATGCACACTGCCTGGTCGATATATCAAAGCGCGCGTCGCTTAAAATCTGCATTATTCTTTTCTCGTGAGCGCATTTACTTACGTAAGCTGAAATATGCAGCAAACTTTTATGGCGTGTGATGAAGAGTCACCATTATAAATCACTGTTAAAAACTAAATATGAAAAAAAATTGTTATATATATGAGAGAGAGAGAGAGAGAGAGAAAGAGAGAGAGAGAGCCATTAATGTCAGAAAACAAATCACCAACCTTTAAATGCACTGTATTTTAAGTACAGTAAGGATTTGTTTTTGTAGTGCAGGTGTGCATGTTCTGCATATGAGAGGGTACACCTGTGAGCAATCTATGACATGGTTAACACTGGTGATAGATCTCATGTGATTTTTACACTTTATATAACCCCCACCCATCCGCACCCCCCAACACCAAAAAAAAAAAAAAGAAAAAAGCTTACCTCATAGACTTAAATCAATGCTAAGATGATGCAACTCAGCTGTCATGTCTTTAAACCCTTATTTATGTGCAACATTTAATTGTGTGTTTGCACATTTGCATGCCTATCGAATCATAGTTCTGTGCAAGGATTTATTGGCTTTTTATGAAACACACATTTTTACCATCAGAGCACTTAGAAGATGCATACGATTGCAAACGTATCTTGTCGAAAAAAAAAAAAAAAAAAAAACCCAAGCCTTATATCTTATAAAAACGGAATGTTTAAGACGGGAGGTTGCCAGATATGGCCTCATCCAGCAAGAAAGAGGGGGAATCTCCTGATTAAAAACTGGGGGCGATGAATGGGACCCGACTTGGCATCGCTCTTCAGTTGTATAACAAAAAAAAAAAGCTTTTACATTATTGTGCAACGCAACGCCACAGGCCCCCCCCCCCCCTCGGGGGAATTATTAACGCAACACGGACCCCCCCGTTCCCGCTAGGTTCGCGGTCGCGGTCGGCGAAAGGCCCTGGCGCACACTGAACCAATCAGGAGAGCGCGGGATCGCGGCCAAACGGGCCGAACGGTATGCACAGTAATTAGTCCCCCCCGGTTCGGCATTGATGTCATTGTTTAAAAAAACCCAGTGATCAAAACAACAGAAAGGGCCGGGGGGGGGGGGGGGGGGGGGGGGGGGGGGGGGGGGGGGGGGGGGGGAGAGAGGGAAAACTGCGTTTCAAAAGTTTTACTAAATATTTACACAGTCCCTTTTTAAAGGCAGATTACATCGAGGAACGCAGAGCATCGCCCCCTGATTTCTCCGTGTTTATTTGTTCTGAAACACAGTCTTCCCTTTCAGTGCGATGCTTTGCTGAGGAAGGATCTCTCTCTCTCTCTCTCTCTCTCTCTCTCTCTCTCTGTTGTGGGATTTTTAAGAGCCACTTTCTAAAGAGCTGGGATTATGCAACTTAATTGGTATCTGTTGATACTCTGTTACTGCACTCTGTGCGACTAGACCAGATGGGAGTTTATGTCCGTGAAAAAAAAGTGCATATTTAAAATTATAGGCCATGTTTTTAACCTGGATTTCATTATAAATTACAAGTTGTGTGATTATCCTGCCAGAGGAAATATTATTTTTGCAAATGTATAAAATAAAATAAAATGGGCCATGCTTTCTCTAATACAATGTTAATCTTATGTTTATTTTTCTAAAATACCACAGTGACTCATAATCCATATTGTAGGACACCTGATTGTGTCTCAGAAGTACATTTAACATGTCAGTTATGAATTTGCATATGGATTTAGGAATCTGCATATGGATTTGCATACTGCTGTATATGTTTTGCATTAATACATTCAAAATAAACGTATAACACACAAAGTTACTGGGAACAATTCTTTGCAGCTACTCAGTGCAGCTATCCAGCAGACTCAGTAAAAAATGAAACACTTCATGAAACAGGGTGGGTTATTCAGTTAGCTGGATAACTGCACTGAGAAAAAAAACCAGCAGCCCTCCCATATCTTAAACATGGACTGAAGTGAAAAGAGCTGCTATGGGTTTTACTCAGTGCAGTCATCCTGCTAGTTCAGTAATCCTGCTTCATGAAATACACCTCTGGACTGACCAGTCACATTAATCACACAACGACCTGTCCATTATCTGTTACGCATTTGTGTTTTTGTAGATATCTTTGTCCATTATAATAATTCTTTCTTTTTTTTTTTTTACACTGAATTAATGCATACTGTGTATTCCTGGAACTCATTAGAAAACATGAAACATTCCAACTCAATGCCCCCCCCCCCCTTCTCTTTGAATCTGGCATTTTTCTGAAAAAAAAAAAAAAAAAAATCTGACACACAGGCAAACTCCCCCCAACAAAATGCCATGTTTTCTTTCACAGTGACGGTGATTCATATCCATCAACCTCTGCCCCCCCCCCCCCCCCCCGAGAGGGGAGACAGAGACAGACTGGCATTTCAGCATGTGAACTTAACCATGTGGGTGACATTTAACAAGCCCCGAAAAAAAACTCAGCTTCTCCGCGTTGCCTACACCATGCCTTCAGGCCACGGAGGGGTGGGGGGGGGGGGGGACAATGGAGGCCTTCTCCTTTAAACCAGCATCAAAGGGACAGATGAAAAGGCCACATAATTGTGGAGCGGAGCTCACAGCTACACGAGTGTAAAACACAAATATAACATATGCATATTCTGGCGGTGTCGCCGGGCCCTGGAACGCAAGCTTCACATCAGCTGGTCCTGCCCGGCGCCTCCAGAAGGGCCTTTTTGTTCTTTTGTTTGTCTGGGGATGCAAGCATTCCAAACAGATATGCCAATTGCTCTCCCTCTCTCTGTCTATACATATATACATACACACACACACACACACACACACACACATATATATATATATATATATATATAAAATAGATACATACACACGCTTTGAAAAGCATGTGAAGCAAATGAAAAGCACATCTGAGCCAAAAAGCCGGTCCAGTCGCACAACAACAGCACAAAGGGAATATCAGATAAAAGCATTAGCGAAGCAAATGGCATTTGTTCTCGAGAGAGAGAGAGAGAGAGAGAGAGAGAGAGAGAGAGACGCCAACAGGAGTACGCTTGCCCCAATTAAAGTCTGCTGCTCTGTAGAGATCGCAGACAGACAGTCCCTGATACAGATCGGTGGCTCTGTGGAGGAGCAGGACAGCACCACTTTCACTCGACTGGGGGACTCCCCATTTTACACTAAAAACTTTGGCAGAAAAAAAAAAGAGGAAGAGCCATCAAACAAGGAATTTCAGTCCAATTTGTCTTCAAAAGAAGGTAAAAGAGCTCATTATGTGTGCTCTACTCTTTCCTAACTACTAGATTGGCTAAAAAGGAGAAGTTAGTCATGCCTGCTTATCTCCCAACCTTATAAGTATGGGATTAGAAGATCAAAGGCGGATTTGGTTTAATATTATAGAAAATGTAAACCCTTTATAGATGCTTTTAGACCATGCACTTTTTCTCCCATCCACTTTCAATGCTAGATCAAAATGCCGAAATTTCGTATTAATTTCATACATTATCCCATGTGAAATTAATGACCACAGTTTCAACATCCAGAGAGGAAGTGCAGCCCATAATTTTTTTTTTTTTTTGCAGCAGAACTTGAAAGAATCAGCCCCCTTTTGATTACAGAGCTATAGACAGACAGACCCTTCAAATTTATACAGAAATATAAAAGTTAAAAGGAAATATTGGGAAAGAGGGATGGGGGGAGGGACACAGAAAAACTGTGCGCTAGTATAGCCAAACTTTTTGATACTCTGAAAGTAAACTTTGAATGAACTAGAGAAGAAGTTATAAATACACTTTAAATGCACCGATACAACTTATATAAAGTTATATGTACTGTGTAACTTTAAATGAGCCAAAATGGCTGCCATGCACAAGGCACTTGCCTGTTTTAATGAGCGTGTGTATTCGGGCAGTTCCGTCATCACTAGCATTCTTTCCTGTTTGAGGGCCTTGTCCTCTTTATTCTGCACATCTAAACCATGGTCATCCTCGATAACTACACACACCAGGGGTCTTAGACTCCATTTTGGCTCAACGGTTCTCCACCAGTTGTCCACCATGGCCACTGGTTTCTTCACAGCCCCATTAACCTCTAATTACTTACAACGGAATATGAGCTGGTTGGGTGCTGTGGATGGGTCCCGTGTCCCACACACGACTTGCACAAATGTGAATCTTTTCAGTTAGCTGAATGCTAAGAAAATGGGCATTTTGATCGCTTTAAGGTACTTTACAGTGAGAGCACCTCCGCCTTATTCATATGCTAACTGTACAGACGTAGCCCTTGTGAAATAACACAACTCATGGTAGGGTTTTTGGCTTTACTGTCAAAGGGAACCCTCCCCCCCCCCCCCCCCCAATACAACACAGAAACTCATAAAGGAACAAAGACATTAAATCAACAGTCTTCGTATATTGACTGAAGAATTGATCATGACCCCAAAAATGAACAATAAAACACTACCACAGACATTCACAATGTACCGACAGATACTGCAGGGGTGCTTGTGATGTCACCCAGTTCCATGGGTCTATCTGGGCCGGCTAGCGATGTGGCCAAGCAGATAAACATATTCTCTCCCATCTCCACTGCCTTCTTGACCTGTGTGCCCCCCACCTCCCCCCCCCCTTCCTGTCTGCAGAAAGGGATTTTCTGATAAAGGACCATCTATGCAGAGAGCGGTCCTACAGGCTGGAATAATCCCTTTAAGCCCGGGCTTTCAATAGGACCACCGGCTAGCCCGAACGCCACCCCGAGCCCCACACTCGCCCGGCTCGGGACAGCAGCCTGAAGGATTTGGAGCATCTACTTCCTGCCGTATTGACCCCTTTTAATTAAATCTGAGGTTCCCCTCTGCAAGGATTCCGCGTAGCAGGACCAGGATGTAAGTGGGGTTGGGGTGGGGGGGGGGGGGCTGTGTTCCGGGGAACGGGGGGGCAGGACACATAGAAATGAAACAAGCTTTGAGTCGGAGGATCCAAGCAATTAAATTAACTGGGGACAATAAAAAAAAAACCTACCTATTCCTGCACCAATAAAAAAAGTGTGTCCTGGGGTTATTAATAGTTATTAATAAACCATGGCAGCATAGCTCTCTCGGGTGAAGAGGTGACCTGCGGCACACCCACCCTCAGATACAGTAGGAGGCATCCCAGCCCCCCCCGACACATCTGCCAGAAAATGTTAGGGGTACAGTAACATGAGAGCCGAGCAGCTGCTGATGTAACAGCGGCTATTTTTATCATCATCATCATCATCGTCGCTCGCAGGCTGGAGGTCCGGGGGGCACCGCGTCGACCCTCATTCAGCCGTTCGGCTTCTCACGGTTTCCGTGACGCCGTAGCCGCCGCTGACGCACAGCAGCGCAGTCACCGCCGGGTTTACCGTTTAACGCCCTCTTCTGGTTCGGTCCGCCGAATCCAAGGATCCGTGACGTCCTCTCGAACGTTTTAATGTCACGTGTTACAGTTGGAGCAGTGATTCCAAAACTCAGCGGTGGCGAGCCGCTGTGTATGTCGGTTCTTGTGACAGACAATCTCTCAATCAATTGAGTGTGTAAGGTGTACCATAATTTCTTTTTGTCCTTAAATCTACTTTAGCACAATGTAAGTCTGGCAGGTTGTCATTTGCTTTTACTTTTAAATCATCTTTTTTTTACACAAATGGTTTACTTTCACTGACTGTAACATCAATCACCGATACAATGAAGAGAAAGATCACTAAAAAAGATAAGGCAAGACCACAAAGCCCCCCCCCCCCATGCTCTCTCTTTCCCTCTCTCCCTCCCTCTCTCACGCACACCATCATGCAAGGACTTGAAATAGGAGAGTAGGTGCGCAATATTAGAAGGGTGTTTTCTCGGGGGGGGGGGGGGGGGGGGGGGGGGGGTGCGCCCTGTTTGAGGAGCGTTACCCCAGCAGCACCTCCCCCATCCGGACGCGAGGAGGGCTCTCTTTGAGGGGCCACGGGTGCAGAGGCACCGCTCGTCATTAAAGCCTGAAAGGCCAGCGATTTGCACTTCTCAGGCTGACAGCCCTGAGGCTCGCGCTCCTGCCAGCCCCGTCAGGTGCCTGATGCAGTGGGAGGCCTGAGCCAGCTCTGCCTTGAGGGCTAGCGGCGGCTAACGCCAGCCCCATCCAGATGAAGCAACGGCACATGTTATCAAGGATTAGCGGCGGTGGCTAACGCCGGCCCATCGAGATGAGAGAGCAGCAGCACATGCTACCGAGGGCTAGCGGAAGCTAATGCCGGCCCATCGAGATGAGAGAGCAGCGGCACATGCTACCGAGGGTTAGCGGAAGCTAATGCCGGCCCATTGAGATGAGAGCAACGGCAGATGCTACCGAGGGTTAGCGGAAGCTAATGCCGGCCCATTGAGATAAGAGCAACGATGCTACCGAGGGTTAGCTACCGATCAAGGTTAGAGAGCGCAGCAATGCTAATTAGCCTAATGCCGGCCCATCAAGGTGAGAGAGCAGCAGCAGATGCTACCGAGGGTTAGCGGAAGCTAATGCCGGCCCATCGAGATGCGAGAGCAACGACACATGCTGCCAAGGGTTAGCGGCGGCTAACACCGGCCCATCCAGATGAGAGCAAAGGCACGTGCTATTAGCTACCTTCAGCTTCAAGAGGCCTCAAGCTTCACATCTGGCTTTCCCTTTGCGCCTTTCGGATGGGCAAATGAAAACACAGAGGAGGGAGGTGCAGACGGAGGGAGTGCGGACAGAGAGGGCGGGAGGGCATGGATGTGCAACAGCCAATCACAAAGCACCTCCTTCAGCCTCCACTGCCCATCCAGGTGCAGCAGGTGGCTTGCGAGCCTTTACAAAGACAGGCTGAGTACCCAACAAAGTGAATGTCTCAACACAAGATGTACAACACAAAGCAAATACTCTCTCAATGTTCCTATCCCTTTATTAATTACTACAAGGGCTGTAGTTAAAATTGTTACATACAATGCATTGAAAATTAAAAACAAAGCAAGTTGTGGATCTACAATCAATATCAATGACAGTCACCTGGGGATATGCTGCTGCATCTCTGAAAATCACCAGGGGAAAAAAAAACTCTTTAAAGAACCTCATTTACACCTTTAAGTAAAGGAATTACAGTGTCTACATTAAGGATTTCCATTGGGTATTGAGGTGCAATGGAAGAACAGCAAGTGATGTTGCGCCCCAATGAAAACAAAGCTGTACTGCTCACCTGTCAGAGCTGAGACAGCAGTAACACCACAGAGCATGAAGGTGGCTAATCAAACCACACACCTCTTTACAGGGCTGTCAAAGCAACAACAGGTGCTTCCAGAAAACACATTCCCTCTAATTCACAAAGAGCAGCAGACTCGTTCACTCCTCAGTGCTCACAGAGGTCGCTACTCTCATCTTTCTCAGTTCTGAGCGATGGAATCGCCAATTGCCAAACTGCACCTTGACCACCAAAAGCCAGCGGATCAGCAACACTCACCCCCCCCCCCCCCCCCACCCCCCCCATTATTCTAATTTCCTTGGAGAAAACAAAGGTTTAAACTGTTTGACAGACAGGAAATATTGCGACAAACGTTGTTTTTTTACAGAACGTGTTTCTTGGCCCTGTGTTAATTACACATTTAAATTGTCCTTGTGCGTGAGAAGCACGTGTGGAGTCCTTGGACAGAAACAGACAGATAGACATACACACACACACACACACAGACAGACAGACACACAGACAGACACAGACAGACAGACAGACAGACAGACGCACGCACGCACGCACACACACACGCACACACACACACACACACACAGACACAGACACACACAGACAGACACAGACAGACAGACAGACAGACAGACAGACAGACAGACAGACGGACGCGCGCACACACACACACACACACACACACACACACAGACAGACAGACAGACAGACAGACAGACAGACAGAGAGGGGAAAGACCGGAGCTCATTAAGAGTCCCCGCTGCCGCCGGCTTGCAGCAGACGCTGCCGTGCGTTCCCCAGGCGCTGGGGCCTCCCCTGCGGGACCGCAACCCCCCCCCCCCCCCCCCCAGTCTCCCCGAAGAGCGGGGAATCTCGAGCGCTCAAAACTTCAGGGCCCTCCACTCCACAGATCTCCAGCTCTCCACCGCGCCCGCCTCCTCCCCCCAAAGCCATTTGGCAGTTTAGCGGCGGGGAAATCGCTGTTAAAATATACATCTGTCCCCCCCCCCCCGTCAGAGTGCGCTGCGTGTCCCCGATCGGTGCGCCACTGCGTGCGCGAGCGAGAGCGTTTAATTCAATAATTCAGAGCGCTGGTTACGAGCGAGTCTCTAATCAGCACTCTTACACAGCACCGTTCAGGGATGGACAAACGTTTCTGTTCATTATATTATATATATATATATATATTATATTATATTATATATTATATTGTATTACATTATATTATATTACATTTATTTGGCAGACGCTTTTATCCAAAGCAACGTACAAAAAGTGCATTTCATGGTCATAGACAACTTCTAAACACAGGTTCAGTAAGGTACAATACTTATTTTGTACAGATGTTCATACTGAGAGGAAGAAAGGAAATAGTGTAACAAGAGGAATTTTTTGTCAAGAAGAGCGAACGAAAGAATGACAGACAGTATGCAACTCTGTGACCTATAGACTGCGTGACCTCTGACCTCTTTCAATGAGCCAATAGTGATCTGCTGCCTGGTCCATCAAAGGAATTTGATGTGCTTAGGTATAAAAGCAAATTCACAGGCAGGCCCCACACTCTCTTGCCTCATGCCACACATGTCTCTGTCACTGCCACAACCTGCCCCGGCAAATTATTTAACAGAGGCATAGTGAGCTACAAGCGCATGTACCGGCAACTTACTGACCCTACTGCAAGGAAAGCACAGTGGATTAGTAAGCTGCTCATGATTACCATATTTATGCATTTCATATGTTATTTAAACATGCACGTGACCCGAACACATGACCTTTCCATTATGACATGTATTTCCAGCCGTCCAGCCACATCATCCAGAACCCGCAGGTGTGCCGATGGCATTCCCAGCAGAGCAGTTGACAGATGTCACTGTTAGTTATGCAAAGCAGGCCATGCTTCTGTCATCAAAAATTACATAAAGCATTACTCACAGGACTGAAGAATCCTCCATTCACACACACACACACACACACACACATACACACACAATTGAGGTCTGAGCAGTGGTCTTAAGGACCCCAATTCTTTTTTTTTTTTTTAACTTGGCATCTCCAAACCCACCTGAATTTGCAATGTCCAATTCATGTGAACTATGTTCAATATTGCTCATTAACGCCCCCTGCTGCCGGCTTGGGAGAGTGAAGACGACTCATGGTTCACCCTTGAAACAGGTAGTGCCAGCCAGATGCTTCTTTTCACACTGCAGCCACAAGCCACACACATGCAGTGGGGGCGGCGGAGACCCAATAATACGCATGCACAGAGGAGACCCAATAATACGCATGCACAGAGGAGACCCAATCACACGCATGCACAGAGGAGACCCAATCACACGCATGCACACAGGAGACCCAATCATACGCATGCACACAGGAGACCCAATAATACGCATACACAGAGGAGACCCAATCACACGCATGCACAGAGGAGACCCAATCACACGCATGCACAGAGGAGACCCAATCACACACATGCACAGAGGAGACCCAATCACACGCATGCACAGAGGAGACCCAATCATACGCATGCACAGAGGAGACCCAATCATACGCATGCACAGAGGAGACCCAATCACACGCATGCACAGAGGAGACCCAATCACACGCATGCACAGAGGAGACCCAATCACACGCATGCACACAGGAGACCCAATCATACGCATGCACACAGAAGACCCAATAATACGCATGCACAGAGGAGACCCAATCACACGCATGCACAGAGAGCAAGCCATGGGCACATAGACAGCCAACAGAGGTACTTTGAGCAACACCCAGCTGATTCAAAGCAAATCGTGTGCCACCACTACGGGGCTGCCAACCACAGTTGACACAGTTAACTGTCTCAAACACCATGAATGTGTAGGGTATATAGCAATGTGTATGGGAGCCATTTTGTGCCAGAAAATAAATTCATCATAGATCAGTTGATCCAGATGATTTCTTCAGTTTATTTACTTTTGGATGATAAAATTTTCAGAAGGCTTGATCAAGAATTTGACTGGGATGGGGGAGAGCACCCATTGTATGCTTTAAGTGCTACACTAACTTTATTGACCACAGCAAGTCAAGATCTTGGTTTAACACTGTGTCTGAAAAACAGGAGGAGAATCTGAGGCTGGATTAGCAATGATCCCTGGTGCAATGATGGTAAATGAACCCTTCAGAGCATTAACGAAAAAGACTGCCATCACTTGGCTTTATATGTAAAAATCCGGCAATTAAAAATCAAAATCGCCCTCAGTTTGCCATCTACTTTCTGCAAACCCTCTCAACTCCCCCGTTCCTGGTGCGAAGCCCCCGATCCCCCTCCCCGCCCCAAACTGGAAGCGGCGCACCCCGAAGCCCCTTTCAAGATGGCTCACGGAGAGCTGGGGGGGGGGGGGGGGGGGTGCTCCAGAGAGCCGGCTCTGGTCCCAGCGTGCTCCCCGCCTCTCCGCTGGCATCCCCAGAGGCGAGGGGGGGGGGGGGGGGGGGGGAAGATTAAAACAAATAGGAATTCAATCAGGGGAGCCCCTGCCTTTCTCCGGGGCGTCGGCAGCGTCGGCAGCGCCGCTCAGCTTCGCTCGGGCCCCAGACAGAAGGACCCCTCTCCAGGAAGGCTGCTGCAAATCAAAGCTTCCTGCTCGGCGCTCGCTGCTCAGCCGATCCATATCACAACAACAAAACCAGCAGAAACAATTATTTATTCCTTTTGATGTCGGTTTTTGAAGTTGCACCCCACCCCACTCTCTACTCACTCCCCCCAACCTCCTCCCCAACCACCACACCCCCCAAAACTCCCTGCCTCCTCCTCCCCTCTGTTCTCAATTTTTACTCGATGGAAACAAGGTCATACTAGCGGGCTACTCTTGAAAGAGTGGAAACTCGTCTGACTCTTCCTCTTTTTCTTGAACACAGGGCCTTGTTTTGTTCTAATTCAGTCACAGGGAGAATGCCCCCACCAGCCCCTTGTCCTGGCATTGTTGGTTTTTAATTACTTACAAATCATTAAAATGACTTAAAATTATTTTTAATTTTTAAATTACATTACTCAGGTTGGGGCTGAAGGGTCGCCACAGGCTGGGACAGACTCAGTGATGGACAGAGCTGGGGGGGGTGGGGAGGTGGGGGGTGGGGGGTGAATGTTTGTGTTTGTCATTGAAAAGACCCTCAAGGCACTGGGCTTAGAAAACACCATTTTGTCAAAAAAATTATGATAAATTCTGCATCCTGCCAGAAGTTATTGTTCTGGGGGAGGGTCACTGATCTATGCACGGGCTGAAATTAGTGATGGAGGGTGGAGGAAGGGCATGCTAGAATGATTCATTTCAGCAGTGAGTCTGCATGCATAAACGCACACATTTTCTAAAGAATAAAAAATTATTTGTTTGGTTGGCCTTTTAAACACATTAAACACATTTGAGGGGTTTGAATCAGGGATCCTGAGGAAGTATAATCTGTTCATGCAATAATTAAAGTAGGTTTCCTTTTCTCTTTTTTTTTTTTTTACACTCAGGAGCAAATTTATGGGATAATTACCCCAGCAATGAGGTGTTATATAAGCCATAACTTGGGTGGCTTAATGGACGACATTTACATATCGCCCTTTAAATCAGGATCTTAAAGCGCTTACAGGAAGCACAAGCTTGCAACCAACACCCAAAGAAGACATATTGCATCAGAACACTCACCACAAAATGGCTGCTTAACTTCAGCAATTGGCAAGTGTTTTTGACTGAGTGACTTTGCACTTAATTTAATTACATTTTATAACGCCGACCATAACAAAATTCACATATGTTTAATAAGTTTTTCATGTTCTGGCAAAAAAAAGCATTACAAGCATTTACAAGTAATGTGATCAATAAAAATATGCAAGTGCAGATGCAATCAATAAAAATAAATTGGTAGCTCAGGATATCTGTCAAACAAAGATGATAATCAGCCTCATCAAGAACTAGATCCAGTGTAGGTATAGATATCAAACAATATTTTAATTCAATTCTATAATCCATAAATAGAACAGTTTTTCACACCTGAAAACATTACTTCTACCTGTCTAGTCTACACTTTCTGAAAGGCCATTGTATTAGTATTTCAATCTCAGTCCACAACATCTGGCATAACAATGAATCACAACACCAGGTCTGCTGTCTAATCAAACGAGTTGGCAATAACTATTTTGAGAAAGCTGCTGTTAAGCACTTTTTATGATTTAACAAGTGTTAAAAGAGGCAAAATCTTTTCATTTGGTTCTGTACAATTATACATTTACAGTCATTTGCTGAACAGATTTTCTCTGGTCTGTCAATCTTCTCCAAGGTAAAGAACATTGTGGTTTGAACTCAATGCCTTTAGCCTGGCCAAATCTCAACATGTGCACAGTGTTATATGGGGGAATTAGCTATTTTAAAAATATTACCTTTTTTCCTCCATTTTCTGTGCTCGGGATTGGAAAGAAATAGGTATTGCGTTCACATGAAAGAGGCAAGAGTATAGAGCTGTAGATTAACTAGAATGGAAACAGATGTTACTGAATGGACATCCACGCAGCCAAATATACAGTCAGTCAATGGTTCATTAGTGATGTAACATTGAAATATATTTAAGTTTTTTAAAACTTAATTGCAGATTCTGTCACTTGAGCTAGATACTATAACACATTCTCTGCTTTTATTCACTTTTCTATGTTTAAGGACATGCAAATTATTTGGGAAAGGAGACTGACCTTCACAGCCACTAACCAATTTCACCATGAAATCTCGTAATGGTGTCGTACCCTTGTGAAAATCTATCAAAGCAGGACTACGGATTTAATCTTAACCTGTGGATTCCGCCTCTCTCCATCTGCCACATCATTGACGTGACTTCAACTGACGCTTGAAAGAGCAAGGAGCAAGCATTTGCCTAATACGTGTGTCCTCAATCCCTCCGTCCTCGCATCTTTTCCTTGCTCCGTTTCCTTGCGTCCTCCGATGGGTGGAGCAAGGAGCAAGGAAAGGAAGCAAGAAGGCTAAAAAAAAGGGCATTGGAATGCACCAGGAGTAGGGCGGGGTTTGAACGGCAGACTGTCGGTCTTACCAGATGGGAAAAAAGGGCAGGAGCAATTTGGCAGTGTCCTTCCCCAATCTGGGTTCCCCCAGGGGGGGCAAGACCCTGTTCATCTCCCAATGCATGCAAAAGAACTGTGATGCATAGCTGCTGCCACTGCTGCTCATTGGCTCTTCTCATCATCTCTGTCATAATATCAAAAAAAAAAAAAAAAAATCTGTATTTTTGCTCAACCAGCCCAAAGAAATGAAATGTTACAGGTCATCTGCTGTAGCAGGCAAACTGCAGACGCCTGCAGTTTAAACTCTGTCATTGGAGGCTGGGCTCAGGCTAGTTAAACATCTCATTTCTTTTTTTTTTTATGAGCTCCTTTAATTTTCCTTTCCGCGCAGCCTCAAATTGGTCTTTAATTAAAATCGAGCTAATTACACAATGCCTGCGTGTCATTTAAATCCTCTGATTGCAGGGAGTGCCTGTGTCTGCATGCAGCTAAATGTGAGGGACCAGCTGAGGCCCAGAGCGCCATTTTTTTTTTTTTTTTGCAGACAAGGAAACAAGGTCCCCTTTGGAGCATTCATGGGGAAAATGGACATTGAGCATGTGATGTGGTTTACTGTAAAAGAGTCCGTAAAGGACGCCGAGGCCTACTTTCAACCAATTTGAATTATTATTTATCATTTATAATCACAGCTTTATTCTCTTTTTTTTTGAAGAACAGTATACCCTCTGTTCTTTCGTGCTTTATTCAGACAGGAAGAAAGCGGAGAAGGCAGATGACTGAGATGGGATCACAGCGCAGAACGTTTCATGGCTGGGGACTGGACCCCAACCACACAGAGAAACCCTTCTCTCTCGGGCAAAACCCGGGGTTGACACAGGATACTGAACGCAGGTTCAACCCGCATTTGACCCATTCAGAGCACACTATGGTCACATGTTCAACCCGCATTTGACCCATTCAGAGCACACTATGGTCACAGGTAAGTACTAGGTCCTCACCATTCCCCCCAAGACCCGGGTCTGCAAGTTCAGTTCTGTACGTGTCGCTGCAGAACAGGGCGGTTGTGTTTCAATGTCATTAAAAGCGGACGTCTCAAAATTTGTCAGACGGTGCAGACGATCTGGTGTTCAGGCAATCTTAGACTTTATAGGATTAATTTCTTTCATTCAGTCACCTAATGGAAGCTTAATGCAACTACGTATGGTCTGCAGTCCTGCTCAAGGGTTTCTGCGTTCGAGAAGAGCAAAATTTACAGCTGAGAGGGCTAGAAGTCTCCAACAGGATCTAGAGAGAGATTATTATCCTCAATGGCTGCTATTATACTAATCATACTAATGTGCCTTAAATCATAACCAATGGGGTTCATTGATCCAAAACCCACAGAGAAACCCATGTCCCCCCCTTTCATACTGAAGCCAAGCCAAGTCAACCCTATATATATCCCAGGTCATGACCAAGGTCGGGGACCCGGGTTGGATAAGGCAAGTTGAGCCATTCACACCACCCTTTGCTTCAGCTGTGAAAGGGGTATGAGATTCGCCAACCCTACAGACAGTGTCGCACGTCTCACCTGTAACAGCAGCCTTTCAGGCCCTGAGCTGCATCACTTATCTTTAACACAAATTCAGGGTATGGCTTCAACTCAAAAGGTAGACGTCACACATCAGTGTATTTTTGCTACGGTTGTCAGGTTTCACTGAACTCAAGGGGAAATGGACCGGTTCCATTTGTGTGGTGACGGATGAAATGGGTTTCAGACATTACACCACAGGAGGGAAGACAGATGGAAACACAAGTTATTTTTGTTCGACTTGACATGAATTACATTCACAGGATTATTGCTGATGAGAACACTTTTTTTCTTTTTCTTTTTTTGGGAAATCTCCAAATCTGTCACAGCTGAGCTGGACGTGTCTTCAGAATTCTCCTTGACACCTGAAAGCGGGCATGAATATTTAGAGATGAAATCCAAGGTGCAGGAAATGTTTTTCATGCACCAGACTGGCGTCAAGCGAACGTCAATAATGTGAAAAAGATGTCCCTGACAGCAAAGCAACGTGCAACACGTATGCTGACAGCTGACGCATCCCTCTGCAAACCTGTGTCTGCTCGTCTCACAACCTAACACAAGGAAACTTAAGTACCAAGCCAATGTGAAAAACTTCCACTGAAAAAGTGCCATGTTGACAAGTGCGTGTTTCCACTGAAGTGCTCCCCATAAGACTGAAATGAAACCAGTGCCTCTGAGATTATAAGAGTTATAAGGTTAGATGAGTTTAACCAGGTAAACCAGCCCAGGGAGATGAGGTCGTTACGAGCTGAGAAATGAGTGCTAAAAAAAATAGAGTACCAGGGAGTGGTGCAGACTCCCCTCTGTGAGGCATTGCTACACGCTACACACTCCAAACATTAACATACCCCCTGTCATTAGTCACTGGTTTTTTTCCTACGCGTTGCTGGGGGTCTGTAGGCCAGCACAAGGAGTGACATGTGCTCTCGCTCTTTCTCTCTCACACACACACACACACACACAACACACACATTCTCTCTCTCTCTCTAGCCCTACAGACAGCTGGGGGGGCTTACACACCACAGGACACTGTACATAAATAATACTAATGTTTTTGTACATTATGGTCTCAGAACATCGTGTGACATTCCTGTCAGACTCACGTCACATTCAAGTCAACAAACCTTTTTTGATTCGTACTGTCACACTTTAAGAGTGGATAGTAATTAATAATGCATATGAATTAATGACTTGTTCAAAGATGGGAAATATAGATAATGAAAGAAGCCAATTACATTGCAAATTTGATAACGACGCCAGTGAAAAAAATGGTTATTTGGGTCTCTCTGCAGTAACCAATTAACACCTAAAAGAGATTAAAACTGAAGAGAATTCCGTTTTAAGCATTTATTTGTAAGTATTCATTTTGTAAGAAATCTGAGATACAACTGAAAAATTTGACAAACACTTTCAGCAGTACAGGGGAAAAAAAAACAAAACGCCATTTCCTGAGCGCTCCCTGATCAAAAGGCACCGAATGACGGCGAATGAGAGGAGTAAATTAATACACTACGGATGCAAACAAAGAGACGGAGTTGAGTCTGATTCTCAGTTTGATCACCAGCAGGGTGTCAGGGCTTGACTGACACATCAGAAACCCGCCAGGACCGCCGTGAGCTCACGGCGTTTTCACGGGGCGACGGTAACGTTCGCGGCGCCGTTAACGCCGCGGCTGTCCCGCGGCCGAGCCGACGCCGTGGCTGTTTAAAGGAAAAAAACGGAAACGGAACCGCCACCCCTGCCAAGCCGAAACCCTTCACCGATAATTACATGTCCGCCCTGTTTTTCATATGGGGGGGGGGGGGGGGGGGGGGGGGGGGCGAAAGAAAAAAAAAAAAAAAGTAAAGATTTGATGGAAATCTTATCTGTTGATTATTTGGCGGAAAAAGACAAAAGGGAAGAGATGTGAAATGAGGAAGCCGGGTGCTCGTCGCGGCGCCCCCCCTCCCTGTCCCCGAGATTCCTTCATCTCGCTTTTCGTTGCTTCCGCCCTCGCCCCTCTTAGCGGGGAAGACTTCTGGGAGCCCGTCACTTTCTCGGCCCCTGTGATGTTCCCGTGGATTACAAAGAGGCTTTGAAGCCGCCACCCTTCCCCGCAGCCTCCATCTGCGCAGGACCTCAGAAGGACCCGCGCCATCTGGCGAACCGACGCCAAGACGGGCGGAAAGCGATTGAAATACTTTCTTCAAAAGCGGGGGGGCCGCCGGCAAATCTGGTGATTGGGAAAGCTTTTGTCTTTCATGTGTCCGTCGCGTTGGGAAGTTTGCTTTAAAAAAAAAACAAACAAAAAGAAAACCACACCTAGGCAATCTCAGGTGGAGCAGCCAGGCGGAGGATAGTGAGCGGCGGCGGCGGCGTCTGCACGCGTGGGGAAACGCGGGCCGGAAGAACAACAGCCTGGCCTAATTACTCTTACCTGTGGGCACCTTGTCAGGAAACCAGACAATTAGCAGAATCCACCCTGGAGGAAGCCTCCAACTGCTACCCTTTCATCCCCCCCCCCCACCCCAACCCACCACCCCCCCCCCCCCCCCCCCCAACCAACCATACCAATGCTGAGGGAATGAGGGAGGAGTTCTGGTTCTATTCACGTGTGTCTTTTGCGGCTCACCCCATGGCAAGATCTGATTGGAGCAAACGTGCTCATGTGACCGTGTGCCCGTTTGCTCGCAGACAGGCCTGTGAAGTAGGCCAGCAGGCCTCGGGCGATTCTTTCAGACACAAACGGCCTGTCGGCTCTTCGCCGTCTGATAACGAGCAACAAGCCGGCGTTTCTGTCCATCTCTGACGGGTCTGGAGGCACACGCTCAAAGCCAGGTGCTACGCACGACCCTGTGGGGATTAATAGGAGGAGGACATTCAGAGTGTTTCATAGCGATATAAAACGCATTCATTAACCAACAGGGAAAAGCCATTTGTGTGTGGTTTGCACGTACAGAAACCATCCGTTGGCCATGACAGGCTCAGGCAAAGTAAAGGAATCACGTTTTTATACCATGTTTCATACCTGTGTTTGGTCTTCAGTTCCAGATCTGGGCATGTATTCAGACCCTGGTGCGCCCACACTCTCGGGTGACCAGTTGTCCATTACCTCACTGAGATCCCAGAGACCAGCTGTATATCAATTTGTTCATAGTGACCAGCTGTACATCACTTTGTTCATAGTAGACTTATAGCCCTAAGCCAAAAATAAAAATGTCACCGTGCTGAATTGGGCTAGTGCTAAAACTAGACTATGATAGAACCGCAGCCTACAAGGGCAAAGCTGCCCGGGTGAAATAGGGCTCTCAGACACAATTACCCGCCTCCCCGGCACAGACCGATGCTTTTCCGGAGGGCGACACAGCAGCATTGACCGCACAGAACTCAGAATGGAAGGCACACGCTCACCTGCAGAGAATCTGACAGAATTACTGAGACCACAGGTGCTGTGGCACAATGCAGTCTCGCTCTGAGCTTGGTCAAAACTGGATTCCACTGAGCACGCTCACTAAGCACACATTTCAGCCACGGCTCTGGGTTCCTTATGAAATCAGGCCAGTCAGGTGTTTCACATAAGAGAAAGCCATCATGACTCCGCTGCAGTGTAGCACAGTGGGTAAGGAACCGGCCTTGTAACCTAAAGGTCGCAGGTTCGATTTACGGGTAGGACACCGCCGTTGTACCCTTGAGCAAGGTACTTAACCTGCATTGCTTCAGTATACATCCAGTTGTATAAATGGACACAATGTAAATGCTATGTAAAAATGTTGTGTAAGTCGCTCTGGATAAGAGCGTCTGCTAAATGCCTGTAATGTAATGTAATGCTGTGCCCTGTCATGTCTAGTTATGAGTTATAGTTATATATCAACGTTTACGACCTCCTCTGTGTACCTGCTCTTCTTGGCCAAAGTTGGAGCCTAAGCCTTAGCCCATGTCCTCCTCTGAAATTCTTTAAGTCTACCTGGCTCCCGTTTGTGTGGCCCCCTCAGAAAAAGTGCACGTCGTCAAGAGAAACAGGAATAGACCCAGCTCGGTCCAGCTCAGAGACTGTAAAAAAGCTACTAGTCACACTTCCTGGTAATGAGCATTAAACTCACGCAGGGACCATAGAGGGAGAGATGGAAGACTAGATCTATTTAACCTGCCGGGTGAGCGCCAGATGCCCGTTTTATCTCTGGATATCGCACTTCAAAAGAATAAATAGCGGTGTCTGTTCATTGTCAAGTGACAGCGAGAGCCAGCTCCTCCGTTTCATCTCCACAGATGTCCCCATGATCTGTGCCATCTGTGCCACGCCACCTCCCCCTCCCCTTTTAGTGCTCCAGGGGAGAGGTGGCTTTTGGGGGGGGGGGGGGGGGAGAGAGATTGTGCCACGGTGCGCACAACAGGAAACGGTGCCAGCCATGTCACCCGAAAAAAACTAAGCAACGTTTCCTTCAAAATTTACGGAGACGATCGGAGACAGAATTTCAGTGGTGCTCCACGCATTATCATAGCACTGACTTCAAACAATTGTGAGGTATAACGAGAAGGAACAGACATCTTCCATGGTGTCAGGGTTGTTTGGATATATACCGTTATGTTTATTAAATTCTCTAAGGATGATTTTCTTTTGAGCGTATAGGTTCAGATATTTGAACTGAATCTAGGCAAACACAAAATCAATTGTTTTTTTTTGGGTTTTTTTTAAAGTCAGTTTTCACAGGACTGACAATGTAGACTTCATATCTGACAGTGCATTGGTGAAGATGGAAAGCTGGCTTTTGTAAAAATGTAGCCTCACCACTGATGTAGGATTAGAGCAGATGCCTTTTTTTCTTTCAAAATGAGGGTCTCCTCAGACAGCTATTGAAGCGTTTCATCGACCAGCTTCTTTTAGGTCACGGTCCGTCCCTTTCATACGCTTATACTCTTCCGTCACTTCCTGGATCTCAAACATTCCATCAGTCAGAACAACAGACGTGCCGCACACCGCATCAAACTGCAGTCTGCGAATGGCTTTCCCCAACGTTGAATAACAGTTTGTGTGAACTTTTCAAAAAGCTTAGAAACTGGCAGAGGGCCATCGTCGAGCTCCCCAGCCTTTGAACCTGGGTCTCCTGCGTATTCTTCCCACCCTTCTATGGATCCTGGAGAAGAGCCTCAAGCGACAGAAGTGAGACTCCCCACCCCCAAACACACGCGCGCGCGCGCGCACACACACACACACACACACACACACACACACACACACACACACACACACACACACACACACACACACACACACACACACACACACACGCACACATATACACATACACACATACACACCCGCATGCACACGCGCACACACACACACACCCCCATACACACGCGCACGCAAACGCGCACACACACACACACGTGCACACACGCACACACGCACACACGCGCATGCACACACAAGCACACGAGTGCGCACACACGCGCACACGTACACACACAGGGACACACACGCGGTTACAACCACAAATGCATACATCACACAGTTCCCCCCCCAAAAAAAATGGAACCCTGGAACACAGCTTTTTAAAACAGCATAATACATTAAAGCACCATAAAGTACAAGACGCTGAGTCCAACATTAAAATACAAGAACAGTAAGTGAGCTCCATGAAATATACATTAGAGTAATTGGATCAGTGAGTGGCAGCCTTGACGTTAGGAACCGACAGCATTTCAATGCTGTCCCCACAAAGGACCCGCCTCCACACGGCTGTTTGTCATCTCAACAACTGGGACTGGTTAACATTCAAGTGGGGGGAAAAAATAAATAAATAAAAATAAAACTATGATCTTTTCGGGAATTGCATGAGAGAATCGCGTTTCTACAGGTGTTCTGGTCCGAGGCCAAGAACCATCCAGGGCCCCTCTCTCAGACTTATCTGGCAGCTGTGTACGCCCCTCCACTGTGTGGAGACTGCATACGTTTACTGCCGATGTCCCAGAGGATATCAAGGAAACGCACGTCCAGCGTGCTGGATTGGAAACCGGGGAGGAAAAACAACAGCTCTCTCCTCCACAAAGCGCTTTGGTTCTAAGGCCATCTGTCTGATGGGTCAAAGACATTCTGATCCTGCTCTCATCGGCATGTTTTATTCTTTGGTCAATTTTCTTTTTTTTTTTTTTTAGCAAATATGTTCTGCACACAGAGCTTTATCTGATTGTTCATAGGCTTAACTGCAATTCTTTTTACTGAACATGACTGATATGTCAGTTGTAGCAGGTTTATGTAAACTCCCAGATTTTCACATAAAGCACGAAGAGCATAATTTGATGTCTCGAGCTATTTACATTCAGAAAAAGCAGTCGCATAGGAAATACTTACAGGTAATACAGACAAAGGCAAACAAAGTTGATGAGGCCTAGAAACAGCGGAGGTACTTTAAATCTTTAGAATGAATTATGTAGGTTTTTAAAAAAAAAAAAATCAGGCTAGCCATGTGGAAAACAGCTGAGGGAAGAAGAAAAAAACCGAGCGTGCTTCGCTAGCCTGTTTACTTTTTTCCCGTTTAGGATACGTAATGACAGCACGAAATTCCAAGCGAACAACAAAGCGGGGAATGGTTTCCGTTGGGCTGCGGCTTTCATGTGAAAGACAGCCCCCCCCCCCCCCCCCAACCCAACCCCCGCTCTTGCCTCAGACCCACTGTTGTGGCAGAAGATAATACACTTCTTCACATCTGCCATTTGTTAGGCCTTCTTTGGTGTAACCGATCTCCTTTTTAAATCCTGAAATGTACATGGACTTCCAGATTGGGTGCCGTCTCACAGCTGAAACACGGCAGATGTACCCCTGGGTACCCCCCCCCCCCCCCCCCCCCCCCCCAGGGCTGGGGAGGGAGTGTAGCTGGCATACAGACGCCTGCTAGACTTTTGGGGGGGGCTGTGGCAGTGAGTTGCCACGTCTATCTTCAGCAAGACAAAAGGAGTAGCAGGTCTGGTCAGCAGCTGTTCTGGCTGGCCCCTCAAAAAATGGATTTGTCCACTCTCAGCCAAGAGGGTTGCGATATATATATATATATACACACACACACACACACACACTACATGGCCAAAAGTATATGGACACCAGACATCCAATATCTCATACAAAATTATGGGCATTAATATGGAGTTAGTCCTCCCTTTGCTACTATTCCAACCTCCACTCTTCTGGGAAGGCTTTATACTAGATGTTGGAGCACTGCTGTATGGATTTGCTTCCATTCAGCCAGAAGAGCATTAGTGAGGTTGGGCACTGATTGGGTGATTAGGCCTGGCCCACAGTTGGCTTTTCAATTGATCCCAATAGTTCTGGATGGGGTTGAGGTCAGGGCTCTGTGCCGGCCAGTCAAGTTCTTCCTCACTGTTCTTGACAAAACCATTTATATATGGATCTCACTGTGTGTCTGGGGGCATTGTCATGCCAAAATAGGAATAGGCCTTCCCCAAACTGTTATGGAAGCACAGAATCATCTGGAATGTGATCTCATGCTGTAGCATTAAGACTTGCCTTCACTGGAACTAAGCGGGCTAACCCAAAAAACAGTCCAAAACCATGAAAAACAGTCCAAAACCAAGGCATGTCCAGATACTTTTGGTCGCACAGAATATGAAATATATATATATATATATACACACATACACATACATACATACATATACATACACACACACACACTCACATTCATGCACACACCAAGTGTGCACAAAAATGTATGTCTTCACCAACCACTGAGGACCATACTATGGTTAATATTGATTGAAGAACCTTCTAACATCCAGACTTCAGGCAGAGTACAACTAATGTTGAATCTATGTGCACCTGTTCCTGTGCTCCACCTGATCCAGACCCTCGTAAAGGAATTTTGTGTACATTCTTCATTTATCTAATTGTTGACTCCAGGCTTCCTTCACAGGGCTCTTGCAGTACCAGACAGAGACAGAATCCTGCCAGAGCTCAGAGTCTGACAGATAAGGAGCTCGCAGATCCCTTCAGTTCTAACTGAAGCCCAACAAAAATACTGGCAAAATTAGACTGCACAAGTAACTAATCTGATGCGTACAGTATGAGCATTTACAATGGCCAAAGAGGCGTAACTTTCAGAAGTTTTATTCACTTTCTACTAAAGAACTTGATTGGAATACAATAGAAAATGCAGTGGTGGTGTCCAGGACAAACACATGGGAATTTTCTGTAGAATTATTTTGGGCAGATGAAAAATGAGACATTGTTAACACAGCCTACGAGTCGCTTTTCAACCTGACCTCCAAGTCCAGGGGTATATGATTGGAATCACTGATCACATTCTCTGCAATCTGATGAATTCAGAAATGAGAACACTTGATCCAAGGCCCCCCGCCCCTGGCCTCTTCATAAAACCTGAAATGAGCTTCAAAGAATGTACAATATCTTCCTTCCATGAATAAAACATCTGTCGTCCGTTGGTATGTGCAATGTGTGCCAATCTAGCGGAGCATATCTCTTCTGAGGACGACAGGTATGGTCGTACAGTATATCGCTCTGATAAACCACGGGTCAGTGCGCTGTCGCTGCAGAGATGTCCTGCTTGGGTCTAGGGCAAGAGAAGACCCTCGCTGTGACCCACAGCAAAAAAAAAAAAAAAAAAAAAAAAAAAAAAAAAAAAAAAACTTCAAACAAACAAGAAAGGAGCCAACACTGGTGCATGAAATTGCCATGAAAGCCAAAGACCATCTTAGCCCAGAAAAAGGCCAAGGATCAGCGATTATGGAAAGGATGCAATGTGGCTGGTCCGTCATGTTGCATTGCCAAAACAAAGATAAAATATGTCCCCTGATAGCTTAAAATTAATCCAAAATTGCATCCTCCATATCTAAATCTAACATCCAGCAGTGGCACCCTCCAGTGTATTAACTGATCCCAACAAAAAAAAAAGCTGAGACAGCATTGACCAGCATTGGCTGTGCTGAGGGAAGACCGGGGCAACAACCTATTGGTTATTTATGCATGAGGGGTCCCATTGTTTCTATGCTCTTTGCGTTTGGGGGCTCTGTCACACACAAAAAGAAACTGTGGGCTATTGTAGCGTTGCACTTACTGGACCCCACAAGACCCACAGTCACCAGCTAGTCCGAGTTTGCGTCTCTGTGGCTTTTTGAATAGCACCGAACCAGCACCTCACTGGTGTTAAGTGGTTATTATTTAAATTAGGGAGTCTTAGTAGAAGAGTGCTTGAGTGTGTTTTATGAGTAATCCATTTTCGGGGCAAATGTCTTCCCAGTAATTTTTGTGTTCATGCCTAAAAAAATTATGTATCCATACCAAAATCCATTTCAATTGTCAAAGAGGGTGGTCTGCTTTCGAGGTGAAACTGCAATAGAACTCAGTTTGTCTCCCACGGCTTGACCACAAACTAATCCTCACAAACAATCTCTGCCTACCATAGAAAGCAAGTCAGCATTTTAAAACCGACCAAGAGATGCACAGTTACTTTTCTAAAGCTGTGCTAGCACGGATAAGAAAGAAACACGTTATTTACGACTCAATTTTCATGAACTTTTCCGCTTCGACCTCGAACAATACGTCGTGATTGCAGCGCCCACTGGTGGCCTGACTAAAACCTACAAAGGGCTTTATACTGGCTGTGAACTTCTGTATAATTAGGTGTTTAAAACTTTGGGATATACTGAAAAAGGAACAAGAATTGGTGAATTGTTACGCATGGAACATAAAATTGTGATTGCCTGTTTTAGTTTGAGTGTATACAAAATTAGCATGTCATTTGCCAAGTCCGAAAGAAACAAAGTTCTTGTTTTTCTTTAAATATATTTAATATGTTAGAATAAGCGAAAAAATTGCATGATTTTGTTTTTTTTTATTTAGACAATTTTTTAAAATTACAATACTAGTCTTTTAGTTTATGAAAAAGGCATGGGATTTGATTGGGTAAAATACAAGATTTTTCACTTTTTTTTTTACATATAAAACTCCTGAATAATCAATTCTAACCACCCGCCAGCTAGCGGCGCTGCAGGAAAAAAATTACTGAGTTCAAACTGCCTCTGGATTCAACTACAAATCCTTCCAGGTACAAAACAAAGAAGCACGGGTCCGCCATATAGTTTGTTCTGTTAAGATCCGACTACAGAATAAAATATGGGAAAGAAGCATAAAAAGCACAAGTCGGAGAAACACGCATATGAAGGTAAGTTGTTCGTACCACATCTCATTATTGGCGGAACCACAAGGAACCGGAAAGTTAACGTTAGCTACAGATGTGATCATCTATGGCCCGCTTTTAACCGGGCAGCTAACCGGCTGGAGTCTTGCAGTTAACGTTGACTGATTGATCTAGCTAGTAGTAGACTATCTGTCATTTGCCAGAATTATTCAGCCAAGCCAACTGAGTTTACATATAACTGTATAGACTGACATTGTTAACGTAGCGTCAGATCTATATTATTTCCTAATATAATTGGCTATTTGGCTACGTTTATTTGCTAGCAATATTACAAATAGAAATTGAAACATTTACCCAGCTCTAACGTTAGCAAGTCTACATTAGCGACATCGCCAACTTACTAGACTAGTTCGTTGGCCAACTGTTTCATTTTCTCCTGCATGCTGTATCGGATACTATTATACTGCGGCTATCGTTGCTAACATAGCTAGCAAATATCACTAGACCTAGCCAGCTAGATGAAGTGAATATTTCTGTTAGTGCTAGCTGCAGATCAATTTCTATCCTCAGTATTCTTACCTATTCCTTAAACTATAGGTAGACTGCTGTTAGGTAGCCGATTCAAGTAGCTAAGCGCTTTTTTGACGCAGCGCCCTGTGCACGGCCTGCGTTTTGAAATTCCCGGGACTTTGACATTGTCAGCGGCGGTTAATGACGACTGTATTGCCGTTATCCGAAACATTAACTAGCCAGCTAGGGTTTTAGCTAACTCTGCAGTTGTGACAGAAGTGCTTTTTTAGCAATGATAGTGATGGTCCAATACAGATAGCTAGGTCAGTGAATAAAGTAGTCTAATTTAATCGACCAGCTAACTGATTCTTCCGTTTTGCATTAGATGATTTATCAGTATTACATTAATTGTGAAATGTTGAACGGTCTCCATGTAGAAGTACCAATTTCGTTACTGGACAAAATTACCTTGCAAGTGAGATGTCCTCTGCTTGAACATTTCCTTTCTCTTGTAACTCCGGCGTTTGGAACGATATCCGTCTTGTAAGTTGTGCTGTGCTACCTAATGTCGTTGGCTAACAGTTACCTATCGTAGCTAACACCATGTTCTCCCACCCAGAGTACGTGGAGAAGCCGCTGAAGCTAGTTTTGAAAGTAGCAGGAAACGAAGTGACTGAACTCTCCACTGGAAGCTCTAGCCATGACAACATCTACGAAGATAAGACAGATTACGATAAACACAAGGACAAGAAAAAGAAGAAGAAAAAGAAAGGAGAAAAGGAAAGAAACAGTCCCGTGCAATCGGGAGATGAGAAGAAAAAGAAAAAGGTGTAGTACGCTAACCGAGTTACGGCGATGTGATCAAACGGAGCTAATAAGCTTCGCATGGGTAACACCTGTCAATGCAATTAACGTCAGCTGACTACTTAACGTTAATTGTGTTACTTGAAGTTCAGACTGTGTTATTGGTTTCGTCTTATAACGTAAAGCTTAGTTCAGTTAACTAACGGTATGTTTTATTTTTTTATGTTCAAGACGACTAAAAAGAAGAAGGGACAGGATTCCATGGACACCGATTGGGATGACAGGGAGCGAAGTCACACCCCTGTTCGGTCAGATCTGTCCCAGGACAAGCACCTCACTCCATCCATAGCCAAAATGGACGGTAAGAGCCTCTTTTTAAATTAAAAACATTTTTGTCTTCATTCACCAGCCTAATACCTAACCTCACCCTTCCCATAACAATCAACTGGAGTCGATTGGGTGTGGACTTTTGCTGACATCTCAACATTTGTTCTTACTGGCGAGCCATAGGCATTAATAGATATCAGAGTGGCTTATCTCTGCCTTTGGTAGATGAATAGAGTATTTTCAAGGCGCTTGTAATTTTTCCTATTGCATTTATTGTGTGCTGCCCGGATCGTCAGCCTCTAAGATGTGAGTTTTGCGTTCCTGTTTTGCAGAAAAGGAACAGACTCCACTGCAGGAGGCTCTAAACCAGCTCATCAGGCAGCTTCAGAGGTCAGATTGGCTGTTCGCTCTGTTCTTCTCTCCTGGCCCTTTGCCGGGCTTGTCTAACTGTCCTCTTTGTGCAGAACATGTGCTTGTATCATTCCAGGCATTCAGTGACATGGGCCTTTTTCCTCAGTGTAGTGTATTGAGTATGTGATGCTACGGTTGGGGAAAGTCAGGATGGGTTTCTTCTGCAGGAAAGACCCCAATGCTTTCTTCGCCTTCCCCGTCACCGACTTCATCGCCCCGGGATACTCCCTGATCATCAAGCGGCCCATGGACTTCAGCACCATGAAGGACAAAGTGAAGAAAGAGTACTACCAGGCACTGGAGGAGCTGAAGGTATGACATCATCACTCCCCAAAAAATGGCTGCTTTGGTGACCTGTAAAGGGACTGGCTCTCAGCATCCAAGCATTGGCAAGGATACGCCTGGGCCAGTCTGCTTGTGCTCGTACTCCGTTAAAGCTGCTCTGTGTTTGTCTGTTTCAGGCGGATTTTAAGATCATGTGCGAGAATGCGATGATCTACAATAAACCTGAGACCATTTACTACAAGGCAGCAAAGAAGCTTCTCCACTCCGGCATGAAAATACTAAGTCCGGTAAGCACAGTTATGCATTCTCAGTATGTGGATGGGTGCCACTGAAACTTCATGCTTT